>CM055965.1:165000-530000 GCA_029531755.1 Holothuria leucospilota | reverse complement strand
TACATTGACGACATTTATTCTACTTGGTCGCATGGAGAGAACGCCCTGCGTTCTTTCTTTACTGCTTGTAACGAAACCCATCCAACCATAAGTTCACCATGGAGTTCTCCGATACGGAAATCCCCTTTTTGGATGTACTGGTTGGGAAGCACAACAATACTTTTGTCACCACGCCTTACTGCAAACCGACTGATACCCATACTTACCTCAATTTTGAGAGTTCCCACCCCTATAGTCTCAAGAGGGCCATCGTCTACTCCCAATGTATCAGAATTAAGCGTATTTGTTCTTCCAAATCTGAGTATGAAAAACACATCGCCAACCTCGCCGGTCATTTCCTTTCTAATGGGTATCCTATTTCCATTATGAAAAAGGGCATTCATAAAGCTTCGGCTCTACGCCGAGACAATCTCTTGCTTGAGAAACCGAAAGCCAGTAGTTCTCGTATTTCTTTGGTTGTGGATTATGCCAGTAGAACTAATAAGCTACTCAAAGTGTTACGTCAAGATTTTGACATTCTCAAGTCCGACACTTCCATTCAAGACCTGTTTAAGGACCCCCCTCTCATGTCCCGTGGGCAACCTCCAAACCTAAAATCCCTGCTCACTTTCTCCAAACTCCCCGTGATGCCTGGTACTGGCAATCAGAAATGCGGCAAACCTAGAGGTCAGGTATGTTATTTTTTAATTACTGACCCTTGTTTTACCCCTCCTGGTACCAAATGCCGCATCCAGCCCGGTCATTTCAATTGTGATACCTCTAATGTCGTATATTTGATTTGCTGTAATAAATGTGAAAATGGTAATTATGTTGGACAAACTAGTTCGAAATTCAGACTTAGATTTAATAATCACAAAAAGACAGTTAAAGATAAAGCTATTAGTTTTCCAGTTGCCAAGCATTTCAGTAAACACAATCATAACTTATCTAATCTCAAGTGTGTCCTGTTAGGCTCGAATTACCGCACGCTCAACAATAGACTTAGGTCCGAGAGTAAGTGGATTATCAAGCTTAACACATACAACAATGGACTAAACTTGGATTTGGGTGCACTAAGTGATTTTTCCTTTGCCATTCGTGGTAAAGCGTTACCGTCTGGGCTTTTACTTTAAGTTCACTGTACTATATATACTTTTCCATTGTATATAGCCACTTCACTTCATTATTTGTGCTGAAGAAGGGCACAGGCGTGCCTGAAATATACACGTATATATCTGTATACATTTATGAATCGTGCTCTTATTATGTCATCCCGGTGTACTACACTATTCATCATCGCCTATATATATATATATATATATATATATATATATATATATAAATATATATATATATATATATATATATATATATATATATATATATAAAAAATATATATATATATATATATAAAATATATATATAGAATATATATATAAATATATATATATATATATATATAAAATATATATATATATATGTAGATATATATATATATAGGTATACATATATAAACATATATATATATATACATATATATATAGATATAAATAATATATATATATATATATATATATATATATATATATATATATATATATATACAGTAGACGTTAAGAAGGCCAACAGGCCGGTTGACATTTTGAAGCACGTATTCGATCTTTTGCAAATATATAGCAAATATGTACAATATATGGTGATACGAAATTTTCGAACACACCTGTGTTCTTCATCAGCGTATAACGACAGATGACTGAGAAAAGGCTAGCAATAAGAAAGATTCACTAGCAAAGATTCACAAGCAAAAGCTAGGCAGTCAGATTAATTGGGGGTTGTGGAAGGTGTAATCACTGATTATCCCTAAATCCCTATTCAGACCCGCGATGTGTGTATTGAGAGTTAGGACCCATTTGGTTTCAAAAGTACGGCGGATCTGTTGGGAAGTAAAAGAAGAGCCCAACAGTATACATTTTAGATCGCTGAGGTCGTGACCGGGTAAGTTGTAATGCTGTCCAACAGTAAAACCCTGGGTATTGTCCCGGATAGTCTGCTTATGATTATTAAACCTTAGACGGAATTTAGAGCCAGTTTCACCGACATAATTACCTCTATCACATCGTGTGCAAACCAATAGGTATACGACATTAGAACTGTCACATGTCAGGGGAGGGGGTCTTATTTTAGTTGTGGTACCCGGGGGAATGAAAGGAACATCAGTGATGATGTGTTTGCATACCTGACAGCGTCGTTTGTTACATGTACGGTTGCCATGGGAGGCTGGGGGTTGGGGAAGCCTAGAAGAGGTGAGCAAAGATCGTAGGTTGGGGGGTTGTCGCCTCGCACTAAGGGGAGGATCACTAAATAAATCCCGTATGCTGGGATCAAGCCGTAGGTACTTGAAGTCTTTGACAAGGGGGCGTGAGAGTTTGGTTAATTTGTAATTAAATTCAAACACCATGGGGATTCGTTGGTGTGGTGTTTAGGAGCTGTATGTTAAAAGCTTATTTCTGTCGACTTTGGAGGCTTTGATAGTGGCTTTCTTGATGACTTTGAGCGGATAATCACTACGAAGGAAATGGTTTATAAGTTTACCTATTTGTCTGTCATAATCAAGGGGATCAGAGCAAATTCTTTTGATACGTAAGCATTGACTGTATATGATAGATTCCTTGAGACTGGTGGGGTGACAGCTGTTGAAATTCAAGTAACTGTGACTGTCAGTGGGTTTAGTATATAAAGAAGTGGATATGGAATTATTTGTAATACGTACTAATACATCCAAAAATGGGACTGAAGTGTCAGAATACTCCAACGTAAATTTGATACTATGGTGGAAATTGTTAACATACCTATTGAAATCGTGAAGGGAGTCCACGCCGTGGGTCCAGATGAAAAATATGTCATCAATATATCTGCAGTAGTGATCCGGTTTAAGATGATAACCAAACAACAATTTCTGTTCTAGGGCATCCATAAAAACATTGGCATAGCTAGGGGCCATTTTAGTCCCCATAGCTGTGCCCTGAATTTGGAGGAAGTGCCGGGAATTGAATTCAAAGTGGTTATGTGATAAGATAAAGCGTATAATACTGCAGATATCGCGGAGAAAATTTTCTTCGAAACCGCATTTACGTAAGAAATCTTCACATGCCTGGACTCCCTCAACATGGGGGATATTTGAATACAAAGATGATACGTCCATGGTGACAAGGAGGGTATTTTCAGTTAAATTTTCAATGTCCTGCAAAGTTTGTAAAAAATGAGTGGATTCCATCACCCCAATATATATATATATATATATATATATATATATATATATATATATATATATATATATATATATATTTAATATATATATATATATATATATGCCACCGTGTACATAGCATGGTTGTCAACAACACTGCACACGAACTAAATCTTGGCTAGATATGACTGAACAAGGAACATGCCGTACAGCCTGCTACGTAGGCAGCCTAGCACCCAGGAGAGCCTAGAGGAGTCAATTAATGACTCCACGTTGTATTATTTAGTTTCCTACTGTGCTACGGTTTGTTGTTGTCGATTATGATTTTCTCAAAACGTAAAACCAATTCAGGGACCGCACCGACAGAGCCCCTGGGCCACATGCGGCCCTTGGCCGCGTTTGAGAATCACTGCTGAAAGCTGTATACCTTGAAAGTGTCGCCGACAGGTGTTGGGGATGAGGGGGAGGACCACAGAAGATGATGTCTCAGTCCCACCTCTTACAAACCCATGAAGTCAGTGCACATTGTTCATATGGGTACCTGCCGTAGTTTGCACAAGAGGGATGGATCCTTTGATCCTTTGTCACCTCGTGCTCGTGAAGGTGCCGTCCTGTTAAGGGATCTCAATGGAGGGTATCCCCTCCCCTTGGAGAAACTTTTGCTGATTAAAGGTGGCTTAGATGCAATTAGTTTGTAATTTTTCTCCTTTTTGTTTGGGTGCCAGAGAAGGGTGGGTTTTTTAAGTGGAGGGGTGACAACTCCTCCCCCTAAGAACTTTTTCCTTATGTAGGGTGGCTTAGAATCAGCATGGTACTATCTCTGGCGAAATTTCAAACTGACCATATGTGGAGAAAATCTCACAATTCAGTAAATTCTTCTGTTTTTTTTTGGTTGGGTACACAAGAAGGACGGTGTGTTAAATGTCTAAGTGGAGGGTGACAACTCTCCCTTCAAGAACTTTTTGCGTACGTAAGGTGGCTTAGATGCAAAATGGTACTATCTTTGGGAAATGTTTGAACAAATTACACGCTTCTCATTAATCCTGCAATGCTGACGTGCTTCTCTATAATTATTTTTATGCACAAGAGCAACCAGCCTTGATGTAAGACCCTCACCAATCAATAATTCGAGTAAGCTTGAGACGGTATTACATGATACTAATTAGCACAGCAATGAGGTGGGATTGGAAGCACCCGGAGAGAGCCAAAATTTCAGAACAACCGTATATACAAGTAGCAACTAATTTCATTAATGGTGACGTTGTAATATACTTACCTTTCTTTCCTTTTACTCTTGTTCCTTTTCCGCAGGAGGGGTGGCGTCAGGATTTACCCGACAGGGGGACAAGCTCCCGGACTGGGGAGGGGGGTAGCAACCCTAGGCCTCAACGAGGGCGATAGAATGCTGAAACAATGTTTGAAGGAAAATTTTGGCCCGCCAAGCTCGCCGAAAATTTTGCGCTCTTTTGGAGAAAATTTGAAAATAAACTGAGAACATTCCATGTGAACGGGTAGGACTTTAAACTGCATCCGGTTGTGGAGTTTGTTTAAACGTGGGAGTAATGAGGTTACCCTTTGCCACAACTGCCTCCGGGGCACCCTTGGGCAAGGTGCACCTGTATTTGCCCAGTGCTTTTTGCGTGTTGTTGCCTTTGGGCGTTAGTGTTGCCATCGGACGTGATGTTGCCTTTGGGCGTGGCGTTGCCGTCGGGCGTATGGTAGCCTTTGGGCGTGTGCTTTGACTTCGGGCGCGGTGGCCTTTGTGGCCGGTTGGTTGGAGGGTGGGACTTTGTTTTGGGGTGGTTTGTGGTTGTTGGGCTAGGGTGTTGTTTTGGGGTTGGCTGCAGTGGCAGTTTCTGAACCTCAGTAGTAACAAAGACTCTTGTGTTCCCCCGTTGCATGGTATGTATAGTTTGTTTGGCATTGTGTTTGTGATCCGACAGGGTTTTTGTTTGGGTTTGGGGTTCTTTAGTTTCTCAGTGCCTGTTTCTACGTACTTAAAAAGTCCCACATTCCATGTGAACGGCCCTAAATATCTTACGCTACGTTGGCTAACTGCGAGTCTGCAGAATTGGATGGTATAATAAGAACGGTCTCTGGTGTCATAACAATGACCACGAAGAGCAAAAATTCGGAGAATGAATTTGGTAATCAGTTGTGACAGGATTGGAACATGCATACAGCCACTTGATGCTTAGTTATAACAAAAACGGTTAGGGAGTTGTTTTTCTTAAAAATCGGTTTCGAATGGTCCATGCAGATGTGACTTACCATCGATTGCGCGAAAAATTCGTTTTTGGACAAGGAACAATTTGTTTACGTGTGTAGGAGTAGCATTACCCCAAAAATAGCACAGTAGGAAATAAAAGGTAGAATAAGGGAATTGTAAATAATAAGAAGGATCTTCTTTGGAAGCAAATGTTTTAACCTTAAGATGATACCAGAGCTTTTAACAAGCTTCCTGCAAATAATATTAATATGACTTAAATGACTATCAATAGTGACTCCAAAAAAGGAAGCGGAGTCAGCAAAAGGAATAAAATTGTTTTGGATGGAGATACCAGTGCTATTGCCAAGACTGAACCTTTTTTGATAGGAGCTAAAAAGGACAACTGTAGATTTTTTGGCGTTTAAATGTAATTTGTTGGCAGAAAACCAAGTGGTAACATTTCCAAATGTCCTTATTAATGTGATGAATGAGAGAATTAATATATCGGAACCCTTGTAGAGAATATTGGTGTCGTCAGCGTACAAGGTGAGCATAGAACTGGGACTTGTTAAGGGCAGATCGTTAATGTGAATCAGAAACAGTAGAAGTCCGAGAATAGATCCCTGAGGAACACCAGTGTTGACAGTACGGAGATGAGATTTAAAATTGGAAATACTGACACGCTGCGTCCTGTTAGAAAGATAGTCTTTAAACCAGCTGAATGCTGCTCCTCTGTTCCTCTTATGCCGTTATGATACAACTTGTATAAAAGAATGTCGTGATCTAGCGTGTCGAAAGCTTTGGAAAGGTCAAGAAAAATGCCACACAAGAACTTATTACTTTCAAAAGCACTAATAATATTGTCAACAAAAGTGATCAAAGCGTGAATCGTGGATTTTCCTGGAAGGAAGCCATATTGATTTTTATAAATAATTTCATAAGTTGTCAGAAAACCAAACAAACGATTGTATACAATTCTCTCAAAGACTTTCGAAAAAACTGGTAGGACAGAGATTGATCTATAGTTACTCTTCTGGGTTCTTTTATTGTTTTTATAGATTGGGACGACTCTAGCTTGTTTCAGATCGGTTGGCATGGTACCGTTTTTTAATGATAGATTAATAATATGACATAAGGGCTTAGCGATAAAATGAGCCACTACTTTTACAACTTTGCAGGTAATTTCGTCATATCCTGGGCTGGTTTCTTTTAGATTTTCTCTCTCTTGGCTTTGCCTCTGGCTCATCCTGGGGCCTAAGGATGGCCCCTAAACTCCGCACACGCTTGCTTCGCGCTACCCGCGTCATTTTTCTGTCGGTATTTTCTTCCCTTTAGTCCACCAAACTTGTCACCCCCATTTAGAATGCTCTGGCGACGCCTCTGTTTACACTCTGCTGCGCCATTTGGGAAAATTTTTAAAATGGAGCAGTTCAAAGGGCTTTAAAACCAGGAAGCAACTCCCTGCCCAAACCTAAAAGCTCATTTAGAAATAGCTCTAATACTGCACTTTAACTGATATTTATTCATGTATTTATTTTTATTGTATAATTAATATATAATTAATATGTTTTGAATTAATATTTTACCGGTTTCGCCTGAACAAACTTTATTGTACACCAATAACACCGGCATTCCTGACGTCGAACGAACGTTAATTTCGTACAATACTAGTACAACTTTGATTGGCCATCTTAAGTGGGAAGCATTGTGCGGTCGTTATAAAAACGCTCAGGATGTTGTCTAGCAGTTAAGATCATCCTTTCGCTTGTAAGAACGTTCCCCGATCATCCTCTCAAAGATTGTGAATCATCCCCAGGTGAATCTTCATCTTGATGACTTCAGCATTTTAAGTGTACTGTACAGAACAAGCAAAATGTTAAGGACAATAACAAGTCCCAGAGTTTAAGAACATAGCTTTAACGGAAATAATAATTTTGTTTTGCTAGCTTAATGTAAGATAAGTTTGTAAATAGTTGTAAATTGTCCATGGTTGTGTTTTTGCCGGTCCGGTTTTGGGTCTTTCTGTTTGACAGTGTCCGTTTCTATGCACTTAAAAAGCACCCCTTTAACGGAAATAGATCGAAATATTTTTCTGTCCCATGTCTTTAAAACTTCTTTTGTTATACAAATACAACAGAGTTACAACTGAAAGATTCGAATAGTGACAACAGATTATCCTACACCTGCAGCTTGCAGCCACGAAAGAATCACGATATTTAAGAAGCCCTACATTTTAGTGTCACATATGTGATCTAAGCGACCAACGCTGTTAGTCCATCCATTCAAGGGCCCTTTCAGACATAAGTTCGTGTCCCTTCTATCTGAGTACTATGGGCGACTTGAAACCGAGAAAAGATTTAACACGGGATCCGCTCTTTATGCCAACTATTTTAGCCTATACAAAGAGGTAGAATTCAAAGAAGGTCTTCAATTAATAATAACATGTCAGTAAAATGAAATAACGGATGTCACGATTTAATGGTTTTCCCAAATCTTACGTAAAGGCTTTCAGTTAAGTGACGTCTTCACTTGGGCATAAATTATGGGAGGAATGAGTTTCTCCGGATCGCATTTTAAGTCTAGGAGGTAATTTATTCCTTAGGATAGAGGGGACAATCTACTCAACTGGAGTTATAACAGTGTAGATCATCCCTCATGAGAAAGTCATCGGGGTGGTAGTAGGGGGATGGGGGAATGGCACACCAGGGGTGGCGCCAGGATTAGCCCGACAGGGAGTCAAGGTCCCCGACGGGGCCAAGAACTCCATGACCCTACAAAGGTGATGACTTGCCAAAAGGACGACAAACGTAAAATTGCAAAATTTGAAAATTTGGGGTGTTATTGAAGAAAATTTGAAAAAAATTGGCTATTTTTCCAAGGAAAAGTGGAAAATTTGGGGTCTTCATTGAAGAATCTTCACTTCCTATGAGCAAAATCAAGCGGGGCGACTGAAGTTCATTGGGATTACATGTTATATCGTGTACGGATTAAGCTCCATGACGAAAGTGGAAAATTTCCCCGACGGGGGACCAGCCTTCCCCGACGCTGGCACCACCCCTGGGGTGCACACGGGCTGCACACATCAGGCCTGTAGTCAGACAGGTACAGGTGCGAATCATGATTAAGGGGAGGGGCACTATATACAAAATTCATATTTTTTACTTTTCTAGGGGGAAAACATTTCCCCTGAATGCCCTTATCTATGGTTTGGCATACATGTGGGGTGACCTAACCTTTAACACACCAGATTGCCAAATGAATAAGGTAAGTATTGTGCCTAGAATTGGAAAGAAAGGGGTGAAGAAGTTGGTAGTCTTCCAAAATAGTGCTAAAACCCAGAGCTCGGGACTTACAAAACACTCAAACAGGTCTCAGGTGGGAACTCTGCAACAGTGGACCACGACACCTCAGACAAAAAATAGCTAAACAGGGGTTGTCTTTCATGCGCAATCATGTGTGGATCTCCTTTCAATGGGAACCTTATAAACTTTCTCTTTCTTTTCTTCATTCCATCAAAGACCTCAAACAACAACTGATGTAGAAACAGTTCGTTGCCTAGCAACCGAGACTGGCGAAGCTTTTTAACTCACTGAATTGCAACAGGGAGCTGTCTACAGATATGACAGCAACGTTCGACTTTGTATATAAAGTACACAGTGCTAGAATGCTAGTACAAGTTGGGAGCCTAGATAGCTTGTACAAGAGTGCCGACAAAATGTTGCCGTGGAGGGTTTTTCATATCACACCACCCCATTAACTCAAGTGACACAGACGGATTGAAAAGCTCTCTGTATTGGCGTATGGTCCAAGGACCTTCCACAGTAATCTTGGTGGGTTTGATAGAGGGACAATGGCTAGGTGGGGAACAGGAGTAAAACCTCGTAGTAATTTGTAGGCTCTATCCCTTTATCACTATGAGCCACAGGAGGGTGCTTGAATCCCAGTCCCCCCCCCCACACACACACCTTGCACTGGCATCTTGGCTACCAGTCTGAGCATGTAGCTTTTGTCAACAGAGCAAAAGCCAATGCCTTACGTTATATTGGTGACGACTAGTACAGTACTTCTACAACTTTTAAGAAAAGTCTTCATTACAGGCTAAGATCTGATGCCACTCCCAAACGCGGACTAACAACCCCGAAGGTACACGACCCTTAATGAAAATTCCCCAAAAGCTTTAACGGCGTTCTGAATTTGCATGAACTAGCTGCATTGAAAGGGAAAGTGGCTATTGTAACGACAACAATAGGGCCCCAAAGGACTATTACTCGTACTGACACAACTGAATGGAGTTACACAAAAAGTTGCCCCTGACGTTAGACCTTTATGTTTGTAAACAATGGTGCACCAAAAAAGTAACAAATAAGCAGAAAAGCACACTGATTGGCTAGCACTTGATGAAAAGGATATGACGTTTTGGTTTTACTCTTCCATCAACTAAATTAAGTGCTGAAAATGTAGAAAATTATATAAAACATCATTTATTTGGTTGCATTTGCGAGAATCGCCACAAAGATATTGTCACAAAGTTGATTTACAAGTAAACATAATAGCCACAGACACCCCAATCCCTTCATGGTGCATGGAATTTTGATTAAAATAGTCAGTAATAACATTAATATGGTTCTGTGAGTGACCCTATATAATCAGTTCCAATTCTTATCTCTAGTAGTGGGTAGATAGCATATGCCGTCACGAGGCCTCTGTGTGTGGTGTGACACTTCATGGTTTAGGGGCCGTGTCATTTCCTCCCTCCCTGTCTGCTTGCTAAAGACCGGGGTCGTTCACGATGACGACAGGGATCGTACATCTATTTACAGGGGACGTCCTTTTCAGATGTGGGCAGAAGCGAACTAAATAGCCTGCGCTCATTGGCTTACTCAGGCACTTGACTCAGTGGGGTATGTTTGATGACCAGCGTCTATGAAAGCGTGACCCTTGTCTTTTGGCTACTTTCGCATTAATTAAGCAATTGGTGACGCTCTCTCGTTTCAATGGATATTACTTACGGTGATGAAAGGTAGTTGAACCCCAAAAGAAAGTAGCGCCCCCTTTAGTATTACCCTTCCCCTGTGCAACAGAGGAATCATACCGCCAGAGCGAGGGCGCCTTTGGTTTGTAACTGGTTATAACGAATCCTGGGCGAATCCTGTGCTGAATCCTGTGCTAGCTTCAGACTGGTGTTAATAGCAATACAATCACGGACTTCAATATAAGAAGTCCGTGAATACAATATACTTGTCCACAGCCCAGGAGCACTAACGTTACCATTCCGTATTATCAGGCAGAAACTTCAGAGCTCCCTTGATTTGAATGTGCAATATTTGTGAACTTCGGCTAACTGGAACTTACAAACAAGAGTGAGGAAGTGCTACCCAGTAAATTCTGTTACTCAGGCTTGCAAAGCCTAGTCCTCAGCACAGGCAGTTCTAGCGTTATATAGTACATACATATACATATATATAAATAGACGCCTAGGCCACAGGCAGTCCTAGCGTTATACTGCGTTCCCCTATTTTCGTGCGTCCCCTATTTTCGTGCAGCACGTACATATATCGTTAAGCCTACATCTATTTTCGGCTAGCCTAACTGCACGAAAATACGGGTCTCCATCCTATATAGTAAATTTATACTACATAGGCCTAGGCTATATATATGATGGAAAGGTAGCACACTTCACGGTCTTTCGGTACCGACTTCGCCTAGGCCTAGGCCTAACTGAATTACGATTTCTATGCCTTAATATCCACCATAGCCTACCTCTTTTCAATACATATGAATGTTCAAATCGCGTGTTCCAATCACTTGAGTAGTATGATGATTCATTTGGATCAAAAAATGTCTTCCAAAAAGAAACATTTCTCTGTGAAAATTTGGTTGCAGCGCTATCGAGTTCGTTGAAAAACAAAATCTGGGCCTCCCATTAGATAGTTTGCCCCTCATCATGACAGCGTAACCAGGTCATGACGAGGGGCCATTTAATATTCAATGGGAAAGCCGACGACTGAATGACTTTCCATTATTATATATATGTAGTATTTACTATATAACTCTAGGACTGCCTGTGGCCTAGGCCTAGGCTAACATTAGCTAGGCCCTAACGTTAGTATTAACCAGGGAGTTGTTCCGATGGAGATGGGCCTAGGCCTATATCTAGAAGTTTAAAGGTCTTATTCAGAGGCAAAGTACATTGTCGTTTCATTGGGAGTGAGCAGAAACTGCTGTTTGTTCTGACCCCAACACACCTCGAATTTTTAGAGTACTTCTTGGCACTGCTGAGAAAATATGTTCTAATAATACGATAAAACGGCTGAAAATCGTGATTTCAAATGACTGAATGAAAACGGGGGCGTGGCTAAGGTCAAGCCTATGACGTCACTGGCCGGAGTCGTGTTGACATGCATTTAGGAATAATTAGTACAAATGTAGTCGTTGGCATATATGAGCTTACTTTCAGCACAAACCAGTGAAGAATTGACAGACAAATATTTGTTGGAAGAGATACGATGAAGTTTTTAAAGCATTTGCCTATTTCAGATCGGGTTTTCTTCCTTAAAAACAGTTCATCGACTAGTTGGTAAACGTCATGGAGTGATAGTGATTCAGCAACTTGACCTTCCCTTCACTTTATTTTGCTTCTTTTCTTTTAAAAAGAGACTTAGATTAGATGGACTGAGATTTTTGGAAGGAATTGCTGACCAATATGAAAAGAAAATACTTGTACATCCTTTCACCCCCCTCCCCCTCCCCAAAACGCATTGTAAACACCTAAAAACAAACAGTAAAAAAGAACAAAACGAACAACAATCTAGAACAGATTACTGTGTAATGTTTAACCAAGACATTGTTTTATTTGAGATTCAGCCCAATCAGCACTTAGAAAATGTGGGTATTCTCTTTCACGTCCAAATAGGTTGCATATAATTAAGAATAAACAAAGCCACGAGGCCTGACTAATGTCACTCTCGTATCGTATAGTTCTATACTAGCGTAAGTATCGTAACACAGACTGAATGGATTTAATACTGGATATAATAGTCTTGGATATACACACTATGTATACCTGCCTTATTATACCGAAAGACACCACACATCTCTGAAGGAAGAGAAAAGTAACTTGTGGTGGTTTCTTAAAAGAAGAAAGACTTCAAGTCTTACAACTTGCTGTTGATAGGCGCCCAGCAATTATCTTCAAGCCACAAAAAAAACCATTGGCCAAACTTCCAAATTTCAGAAATTGCTCCAAGGAGTTCCACTGATCGAGTGTTAACGTTACAACTTTGAGATTCTTTAAGCAAGGGGGTTTGCAAAAGTTTTGGCGTCAACCTGAGGAAAAAAAACACATTGAAAAGAATTGATTTCGGGAAGGAGGAGTTGAGGCCGTTAGACAAGCTTCCCATGTCAATCACTCACGAACTTGAAGGGTTTAAAGACAAGTTGAGGCACCAGAAGACCAAGACGAAAGACCTGGCTTAGCCTGCAGAGAAAAACCTGATAACAAACCAAACAGCTCTCCTTTTTAGGGGCTACTAATTTCTTCCGAAAAAAAAGCGGCTTTTTCCCTCTGCAAAAACATGCTTAAAATGAAGGATATTCTAACTGTTAACAACTTTTTTTTTTCTTTTTTTTTGTTGCAAGTCGAACCTAGGGCCTAATGCTAAACCATAAACGTTAGAGCTAACAAAGTAACGTATTACTAGGCCTAGCTAACTTAGCCTGCTGCCCGGCTCTCTGCCCGCTTATAGTAGGATTTACCAGGCCTACTCTAAAACCTTCCAACCTACGCTGACTAAAAAGTGTATTAATTTTATCATAACAAGAATAAATCTTTACTTCTATGCTGTACAAGTTTTCGCAATTTCCAATTACCAAGTGCAACTTAGGCTACTAGAGTATGCTACTATCCTACTAGTATTAGCTTACTTCACTGCTTGCAGTACTGGTACGGTACATGCTGGCTAGCTGTTAGCGCTCACGCTAGCTCGACCTGACTCCGGCCGGTGATGTCATACTGTAGTTTGACCTTTCGAAGAAATCACGTGATGTTATCGTTTCAGTATGGGGCAAAAACAAAAAAGTTGTCAGAAAATGGTTAAAAATAGAAAACACCGTGTTTTGCTTTGTTTTTCCTGTAGAAAAATAATATAAAATCCTAGTTTACCTAAAATTATGCTTTTGAGTCGATTGCATGACCCTTATTTGCCTCTGAATAAGACATTTTATTTATGTTAATACATTAAGACCCACTCAAAGTAAAACGAGGGGAGATTATCAACGGTAAGCCGTTTATTTGGTGCAAAGGGATTTCTTTCCTTTGTTTGGTGGCTCCAATTTGATGTTTGTTGGTTGTTTGTTTGTTCAGTTTATTTCCATACATGACAACATAAATAAGGTGATACAACATCAACATAGACAGTAGCAAAACAGGAAAAAAGGAACAATTTAGGCTACAATAGGCCTAGCCTAATTAAAATAAAAGCACGAAAGGGAAAAGGAGAGAGAAGGAGAGAGAAGAACTTAGAAAGAGAGAGAAGAAGTTAAGAATAACTTAGGTTTAATATGAATCTCTCCTCCAAAGATATCATTCACCTAGCAACATCATTTAAGTCATGTAGGCCTGGCTTACGGTGTTGGAGTTAGATGAGTTTTTACGGCTCAGTTTCTAACCAATTGGTTTAAAGACAGACAGTCATCGCCCCAAAGTATATTTTTAGTGTGGGTATATCAAAATTCTCAGTTGGTGACTGCTCTTTGATTGACATCAAAGTTTGAAAATTTGAAAGATGCAGAGTGGCTCACATTCCACACAAGGCAGAGAGTACTGTACTTTTATTACATTTTATAGCCTTGTATGCTTACCAGGACATGACCTTAATCAATAAAACAGGTTTATTCCTGCACAAGGAAGAGCTTCATACAGTTATGGGAGGAGCTAGAAGATGCATAGTTGGGTGAATTGGAACTGTCTGGGATCATGAAAATTCCCCTTTAAGTTGGGACAGCCACAGCCTTTTTTTCCAGTTGTGGCACACTGGCTGTTTTTTCCCTACCCCATTGCTTATGCTGAGTGCCGAGCACAATGGCAGTAGGTTCCGTTTTTAAAGTCTTTGGTACGTATGGCCCCTCCAGGAATCGAACCCCAGACCTTCTGGCTACAAGTCAGATGCTCTAACCACTTAACCATCCAGTTGGTCTAGGCTAGTGTTGGGCAATATTGACTTTTTTACCATCACGATAACAGAACAAAATTTATCTCGGTGTAATTGTGATATCACCACGATAATTTTCATAAAGACAATTTCCCTTGAAGTTCACTTCCGTGCTCATGCATGTTAGAATATTCAATGATGAACTTTCATCATTATAAAAAAGGAATGTCTGCAATAAAAAAAAAAAACATTTTGGAGACAGCAATGAGAAGAAATAAAGCATTACAAGGCAAATTTTTCCATTTTTTATTTTCAAGAATTTATCGTCATTTTTGGTTTCGATGGTAAGAGAAACCTATGCATTCATGATGGCGTGTGTGTATGTGTGTGTGTGTGTGTATGTATGTATGTGTGTTTGTGACACTTTGCTCGTTAACACGATATCTCAAAAACGAAAACTGCAACAGTTCTCAAACTTGGTACATAGATGCCCCATATTGAGAGGAAGAACCCTATTGTTTTTGGTGGAGGTCAAAGGTCCCCGGGGGTCGCATGGGGGTCAAAACTCTGGAAAAAAACCTTGTTAACACAATATATCTCGAGAGTTAGGAAGCTCTGATAAATTTCATACTGGTTGTATGTAGATGCATTATAGTAAGAGGGGGGGAAGAACCCTATCATTTTTTAAGTGGAGGTCACAAAGGTCATCTGGGGTCAAACAGGGGTCAAACCCCTGAAAACCCCGTTAAACACAATATATCTCAACGAAAGGGAAAGCAGTGACAGGGTTTTTCTCAAAAAAACTTTCCCGGTACATAGGATGGCCCCATAATTGAGAGAGGAAAGACAAACCCTATTAGTTTTTGGTGGGGGTCAAAGGTCACCTGGGGGTCACCAGGGGTCAAAAAAAAAAACCCTGAAAAAACCTTGTTAAACAATATCTTGAGATAGGAAAGCTTGGAGGAATTTCATGCCTTGGTCTTGTAGATGTGTTATGGTAAAGAGGAAGGGAATCCTATCATTTTTGGAGGAGGTCAAACGGTCAATTTCTGGGAGGTCACCAGGGGTCAAACTTCTGAAAAAACTTTGTTAAACACACAATATCTCGACGGTAGGAAGCTTGGATAAATTTTCATTACTTTGTGATGTAGATGCCTGGCAGTAAGAGGGACAGAACCCTATCAGTTTTGGTTTGGGCGTTCAAAGTTTCACTCTGGGCGGTCACCGGGGGTCAAACCCTGAAAAAAAACCTCTCGTTAACATGAGTATCTCAAGAAGGGAAGCTCTGGGACAGGCTCTCAAACTCTGGTTGACATAGATGCCCCATATTAAGAGGAAGAACCTTATTGTATGTGGTAGGGGTCAAAAAGTCACCCTGGGGTCCCACCAGGGGCGTCAAAACCCTGTGACAAACATTCGTTAACACAATATCTTGGACGTTAGGAAGCTTTGATAAATTTCATTGTTTTACTATGTATGTAGATAGCGTTATGGTAAGAGGAAGATGAAAGAACCCTATCCATTTTTAAAGGTGGAGATCAAAGGTCAATTACTGGGAGTCAACGGGGGTCAAACCCTGAAAACCTTGTTAACACAATATCTTGAGACAGGGGGAATAGCTTGGAATAAATTTCATGCTTAGTATGTAAGGATGCATTATGGTAAGGAGGAAGAACCCTAGCTTTAATATTTTTGGAGAAGGTCAAAAGGGTCATCTGGGGGTCACCGGGGTCAAACCCTGAAAAATCTTTGTTAACACAATAAACATTCTCCAGGGGTAGGAAAAGCTTGGATAGATTTTTATACTTAGTATGTAGAATGGGTTATGGGTAGGAGATGAGATCCTTTTATTTTTGGTGGGTGAGGGATCAAATGTCTTTTTTGGGGTGTCCACTGGGGGGTCAAACATTGAAAAGCTTTGTTTAAACACACGATATTCTATATGGAAGGAAGCTAGGACGTGATAGATTTCATACTTAGTATGTAGATGCGTTACGGTGAGTAGATGAAAAAAACACCCTATTGTTTGTGGTGGAGATCAAAAGGTCATCTGGGGTCACCAGAGCGTTCAAGGAAAAGCAAACACAATTTGTCCCAAGAATTATTCCCAAAAAGATCGTCATTCCTCGACGTCACCACGAGGTCAAAAAAACGCAAATTCTTTCAGGAAATTCACAAGTATTAAAAAAGGGACCAACAAAAAAAAAACCTGTTTTTTTCCAAATAAAACAAGTTTAAGATTAAACAACTTGACCCAGTGACTGAAAGGTATGGGGACACATCATGGCATTATTTGGAATAGAACAATATGTCATCGAAACAACCCCTCAATGCATTTTTGGCATTCTGGTCTTGAATTCTTGTTATTTCCAATATCGCGATAAAAAAGGGAAAAAAAAAAAAAAATTATCACAGTAATCGATATTAATTTTTGATATATCGCCCAAGACTAATCTAGGCCTAATCCCTTAACAAGTGGTCCTGCAATGAACAATAGGTCTGATGTGTAGGCTATAAGGTTTTTTTCTGCCCAACTCTTTTAGAGCAGGTGATACAGTACTATAACTGGC
This sequence comes from Holothuria leucospilota, assembly GCA_029531755.1. NCBI lineage: Eukaryota > Metazoa > Echinodermata > Holothuroidea > Aspidochirotida > Holothuriidae > Holothuria > Holothuria leucospilota. The sequence goes on along the minus strand of CM055965.1, from coordinate 512,846 downwards.
AAATGACTGCTGAATTGGCATAAAAAGGAATACATTTAACCCCTTCCTTTCACAAGATTTCCCATATGCTAATGAGTGTTGATGAGGTTAGTAGAAGTCTAATTTTTGTTTAACTAAAAACCAACATTACGACGAAAAGTTTCCTGCGAAAGTTTCCTGAATAAAAGGGGGGCCTAACCAGATATAGATTTTTGTTCATATTTCGACATAAAAAACACACTTAACTGATTAGATTTATACTGTCATGCGGTCGTAACCCCAAGCTTCAAGAGATTGCAATTAATGTTTTTATTTCTCTGACGACTTGTCCCCAATGTGGCAGTGGAGGAAAAAAAAACGCCCATTTCAGACCTGTAGCAAACCCACAGATATGAGGGTGGAGGATGGAGTCATGTGAGGTTATGGAATCTCCTTTTCATTTATTTGGAAAAGCGGGAACATTATACCATCGCTCCCCCGAAAAAAGGAAGGAGACTTGTGTTGAAAGTGGAGGTGGGGAGTCGCAGTGAAGAAGCGTGGTAGTGGTTTCTTAGTTTTGTGTTCTTGTATATATATATTTAGCACTTTTGCACTTTTTGTGGTGGGTTGATCTCCACTTGTTTAGGCTTCCAATAAAAAATCAACTGTGTGGGGGGGGGGGGGGGGACTGTTGTTTACTCTGTGATGGGCCTTTCTTTTGCCATTTTTGGAGTTTATTAGTGAAGACTGAGGGCAGTTGTTAAGGGGGGGGCTTGTTGCTGGAGTCAGAGTGGCACGCCCTCTATTTTCTAGTTTGACTGCGGACTCCCATCTTCCCAGATGAAGGAGGAAGGTACAGCTAATAGAATATAGGGCCATTCTTGAAAAACACCCAACCTAGGGCATCCTGGATGTGCACGAAGAATTGCCGTGTGACACTGTTTTTTATACTTGTTTATGTAAAAAAAACAGGCCAAACTTTGACTCTGCATCCCGAGCATTCCCCCCCCCCCCCCCCTCTGCATCCTCTTCCAAGGGGGGGGGGGGGAGATATTGTTGAAATCGTTTTCATCTCCCATTTATCATTAAATCTTTTATGTTTATCTAGCAGCCCAAAACTTTGACTCCTAGATTTTTTTCCGAGCATCTGAGCCACTCAAAAAAAAACAAACAGGTTTTTCTAAAAGCTAAAACTCATTTACTTGGCATCTGATGATACTGAGCATTTTAACCCAGCAGGGCTAATCACATGATGGAGCAGGGGAAAAAAATTCAAAAAGACTGGGGGGGACTGTCAAAATGAGATATGTACAGTAGGTGCGAGAGTTTTAGTTGACTGTGTATTGCGCATCGTGGATGTACCAGGATACATCCCTTCAAAAGGTGGCCCTGATATTCTATAGGGTTACTCTGGAAGAGAAGAAGGCATTTGGCTTTTTGGGTGGGGTATTTCTGTTATTTGTACATTGAAATAGGATTGTATTTTGACTGTTTGAACATTTCAAAAAAAACCCATATATGTTGTTCAATTTGAATTTTATCATTCATACTATACCTTTAATCTGTAAATGATATGGTAGCCTACATAAACCAGGCCAGATCACTGTACTTGCGCTGCTGGTTTGAGAGGATAGATTTGAACCGCCCTGCTATGAGCATTGGGAGAAAAGAAATAAGAGAGCTCAAAGCTGAATGTAATAGACATACCAGAAATGCTGGTTTGTGTAGCTACAGGGGCCTACCTCCCCCCCCACCCCCAAAATAAACAGTTTTTGTGAAAGTTTTCAATGTTAGGTTAAATTAATGATTTGACTTTTACTTTCAAAGGGCATTTCAGGGACAGTTATCAGTTTGTTAGGTTTCCTACGTATTCTTAGCAAAATTCGGCCGAACTCAAGATTTTTGAAATAAAAATCAAAGCACGCACTGTTCATTTTAAACGAGTGGAATCACTATCTCTAACACCACAAAATATACCCACCATGGATCTCGGTTTGCTATATCATTGTGATGGCTTTATGCAAAACTTTCCACTCTAGGACTATAGAACTTGTTCAAAAATTGTTAGATAATTCTTGCCCACCTGATGAGGACAGATGTGAATCTTCAAAAACATTCACGTCAATAATGGATCTTAAACACTTTCTTTAAAGCACATTTTTGTGCTTATTTGCTCTTTTGTCTGGTTTTTAACAATTGCATTAACTCTTTCCCAAACTTAAAATACTGTTAATGCATCGGGTGCTACTGTAAGTACAGGAGGTACAAGTGGTTAAATTGTACTGTACATCAATGGTACACAACAACAATTTTCACACCCTCTGTGATTTCAGAGCACAAGCTTGTGGTTGATGCATGATAAACTAGAGCACCAATGGTGCAAATTTCAACTAGTGCATTTGCAGTGAGATGTACACTAACATACTGGAAGGTGATTGGACAACATCTGAGCAATTCCCAATTGGTTGCATTCAAAAGGTAGTTCAGCTGAGGTAATTCCCAACGGACACTTTCACTAGCATTTTCAAGTTCAACATTTGACGAAAGGAAATTTGTTTATTTTTAGCAACGGGACAACAAAATGTCCCCTCCCCCATTATCAATTAAAGTTGAGGTATTGATTACTGTGTGCAAACATGTGAGAACAATGTATGCTGTATACCCAGGGAACTCCCTTGTATGTAGCAACTCCCTGCAATACAGTACTGCAAGCAATGCATACAGAAGCTTTGTAAAGATAGTGATTATTCAAACGTTCAAACAACTTGTGAACGACTCTGCAAAGTTTCAAGCATAAATATCAAAATCTCTAGAAGTAGGAACTATGGCTAAAATTTGGAAAAAAAGCTCTAGCAACTCTAATAAACCATCAATCAGCACACATTTTTACTGGTAAAACTTGTGTGGCACATTCCAAATCCCCATCAAATTTCAGGTCCATACCTTTTAAAGGTTGGAAAGAAAACACAACCCAAATGCAAAATATCTTGAAACACCTGGTCAAACCCACTGGTGGATTGCATTACTTTGACTGCAATGCATTTTTTTCATTTTGTAGGCCATCAAGGCCACTGCCAAATATACAAAGGCCATGGCCTTTCCAGACTTTAGAAAACAATATAGCTCACTGGCCTGTAACTGCCAGCATACTTTAGGTCTCCCTTTTTATGTATGGCCGTAACATTGGCACATTTCCAAACATTTGGCAGTATATGATTGCGGACTGAAGAATTGAAAGTAATACTTAAATGTTAGTGTTTGTTATTTGTCTAGATACTTAGCCACTGTACTATTCAGCTGCTGTACATACAATGAAATCTGTTGCCATTTTTCTGTGCATGTTACCAAAATTTTCCACATAGGCCTAAATTTGTTAAAAATGTATATTTTTTTTTGTTCAAAATGCCACTTGTTCCAGTAAATCTCTCTTTTGGAATTCTGGTTCAAGTTTATAACATGAACATTCAAAATTGCTTTTGTAAATTTTCATAAATCAACTTGTACAATCGAGGGGGGTGAACTAGTAGGACTTGGGGGTGAAACAGCTTACCCTTTGGGGCTAACTAGCAGTGGGGCAAAACTGTGGAGTTGCAAGCTAGGTGGGGCAGGAAAGCAGCACTGTAACTAAGAGATTTACAGAAAACAGAAAGACAACACGAAGGAGGTCTGTGTGCAATTGGATTTGTTCTTTATCAAGCCTGCAGGCTATAGTGCATTGTTACTCTAAGACTGGTGCAAGTGCATTCATTCATACATAATTACAGTACCTACCTAGCTACTACACAGGATTGCTTAATGTATAGATAATTACAGTACCTACTGTAGCTACTACACAGGATTGCTTAATGTATAGATAATTACAGTACCTACTGTAGCTACTACACAGGAGATACAGGATTGCTTAACTACTAATGAATGCCTTGAAGTACATCACAAATCATCTTAACCTCTACAAAACGACTGCAGTGGCCAACTGGTTAGAGCATCCGACTTGCAACCGGAAGGTCTAGGGTTCAAATCCTGGCTGGGTCATACCAAAGACTTTAAAAATGGAACCTTCTGCCTTTGTGCTCAGCATAAGCGATGGAATAGGGAAAACAAGCCAGTGAGCCACAACTAGAAAAAAGGCCATGCTCGTCTCGACTTGAACCAATTGGTTGGAAACTGGGATGTTAAACTTTATCTAACTAACTAACTCTACAAAACGACAGGGATGAAATGGTCGGGGCAAAGTGGTAGTGAGGCGAAACGACCAGGTACCCTTTCAATCATGTAAACAATATTTTTGTTATTTATTTGTTAAATTCATGCAGACTTAGTCTTTGGTTTACCTTCAATACTCAATCTTTTCATATAGAAACATAATGAAAAATATGTGTGTGCCAAATAAGAGAAGATCTGTACTGGTTTTAGCAGATTTTTTAAAGTAAACTTGGGGCAACTGCTTTCTTCCTGACTCGCGAGTGTCCATTCCAGGGATCTGGATGCACAGATACTGTACATCCCCTTATCTTACACTTGTTAGGCCTCTCTTGGAGTAGCCTACTCATCTTCCATCTGGGACCCTTGTACTGCCTCCCTAATTACAAAGTTGAACAGATACAACCTACTGTAGAGCTGCTAGATTTGTTTGCAATTATTATTCCTCCCATGAAATGTTAAATGAACTAGGGTGGAACGGCCTACTGTAAGTGATCTATAGAAGAGCTGTAAACAGACTAACAGTACTCTCTACCTGGCAAAGATGGGAATTCTTGCTTTACCAGTGAAAACTCACCGGATAACTCACCTGAATCCATCAGCAGTAAATGCCGATGGGATTGTGAAAACTGGGGTAGGCAGCCTCTTTTGGCTTATGTAAAACCCCCTTCTTTTCTGTAGGATTGAGTTGATCACATTTTTAAATCCATTCACTGATGGAGAATTTACTGCTTCTGGTGGCAGACAATTCCATTCTGTTACAACCCTTTAGCTGAAGAAAAACTTCCTGATATCAAGTTTACAGTAATGTTTCTGGAATTTAAACTGATGGCCTCTAGTTTTGCTATCAGACATAGTGAAAAACCAGAATGCAAAAATGCATTGAGGTTTCGATGATATGTTCTATTCCAAATAAAGCCATGATGTCCCATATCTTTCAGTCAATGGTCAAATGCTACCTTAACATGTTGGAAAAACACAGTTTTGTATTCCTATTTAGTCTTGGGAATTCTTGGAAAATTTGCGTTTTGACCTCTGGTGACCCCAGATGATGATCTTGGGAATTCTTGGGAAATTTTGCTCTTTGACCTCTGGTGAACCCATTAATATTCTTCGGAATTCTTGGGAAATTTTGCTTTTTTACCTCTGGTGACCCCAGATGACCTTTGACCTCCACCAAAAACAACAGGGTCCATCTTTTCACCATAACACAGATCCACATACTAAGTATAAAATCTATCCAAGCTTTCTCCCTTGAGATATTGTGTTAACAAGGTTTTCAGTGTTTGACCCCTGGTGACCCTAGATGACCTTTGAACTCCACCAAAAAAAATGGGGTACATCTTCTCACTACAACACATCAATTTACCATCTATGAAATCTATTCAAGCTTCCTACCTGGAGATGCCGTCTTGACAAGCTTTTCAGACACTGACCTCTGGTGACCCCAGATGACCTTTGACCTCCACCAAAACAGTAGGATTCATCTTCTCACTATAATGCATCTACATACTACGGATGAAATTTGTCCAAGCTTCCTACCTGGAGATATCGTGTTAACAAGATTTTCAGAGTTTAACCCCCAGTGACCCCAAATGAACTTTGACCTCCACCAAAAATGATAGGATTCTTCCTCTTACTATAATGCATCTACATACAAAGTATGAAACTTATTCAAGCTTCCTACCTTGAGATGTCGTGTTAACCAGGTTTTCAGGGTTTCACACCCGGTGACCCCAGATGACCTTTGAACCCCACCAAAAATAATAGGGCTCTTTGTCTAACTATAAGGCATCTACATACAAAGTACGAAGTTTATCCAAGCTTCCTACCTGGAGATATCAGGTTACCAAGGTTTTCAGGGTTTAACCCCTGGTGACCCCAAATGACCTTTGACCTCCACCAAAAATGATAGGGTTCTTCCTCTTACCATAACACATCTACATACAAAGTATGAAATTCATCCCAACTTTGTAACTCAAGTTATTGTGTTAACAAGATTTTCTGAAGTTGACCCCCTGTGTCCCCAGATACCTTTCACCTCCACCAAAAATGGATAGGTTTCTTCCTCATACCATAACGCATCTTCACACAAAGTATGAAATTCATCCAGGCTTCCTACTTCAAGATATTGTGTTAACAAGGTTTTCAAAGTTTGACCCCCGGTGACCTTTGACCCCCACCAAAAACAATAGGGTTCTTCCTCTTAATATGGGGCATCTATGTACCAAGTTTGAGAACTGTCAGAGTTTCCCTTCTTGAGATATCATGTTAACGAAGTTTTCAGGGTTTGACCCCCGGTGACCCCAGATGACCTTTCACCTCCACAAAAAATGATAGGGTTCTTCCTCATACCATAACGCATCTACATACAAAGTATGAAATTCATCCAAGCTTCCTACCTCAAGATATTGTGTTAACAAGGTTTTCAGATTTTGAACCCCGGTGACCCCAGGTGACCTTTGACCCCCACCAAAAACAATAGGGTTCTTCCTCTCAATATGGGGCATCTATGTGCCAAGTTTGAGAACTGTCAGAGTTGCCGTTCTTGAGATATCGTGTTAATGAGCAAAGTGTCACAAACACACACATACCCGTTCAGGGCGCCTACTGGGGATACTGGATTTTGAGACGTGAAGTGGGGATACACTTTCTGGGGGTGCTAGAGCCAAAACGTCATTGGAATTACAATGGCTACTTCATAGCTGTAGATATCCCGTGTTGAAATAACTCAATTTATGTTTCTATCTACTTGGACCGCCAGCTATGGAAATGGGGAGCATATTTCACACACTGCGAAAGTTAGGGAACCGGGGATAATTACTCTCTATTGAAATATCCCCAGTTCACCTGCTCAGCGCATGGTCGTGTGTGAAAAAGGGGCGTGTTTTCCACACACAGAAACCGGGGATAATTTCACAAGAGAGTGCATGGCATTTAATCAAAGCTAAAATTACACTGATTTTACACACGAACGTGCGGTGGGCAGGTGAACTGTGGAACTTGCTTGAAACTGTATGATAAGCAGAGGGCGTACTACTTTGACTCCCAAAGGCACATTTAAAGTGATACTAAAATCGGGGATATCCCCGATTTTCATCATGTCCCCACTTCACGTCTCAAGGACCGGTGTGTGTCCCCAATAGGCGCCCATTACAGACGCACACATACACACACACACACACACACACACACACACACACCATCATGAATGCATAGGTTTCTCTTATCATCGAAACCAAAAATTGCTGGGTCAACATCTTCCAGTCCCTTAACAATTTTAAAAACTTCAATAAGATCAGCTCTTACTCTATGTAATTCAAAGAAATTAGACCAGATCTTTCAAGCCTTCCTTCATAGCTAAGAGTGGACAATTCAGGTATCATTTTGGTAACACGGCATTGAACCTTTTCAAGATTGTCAATGTCCTTTTGAAGGTAAGGGCGCCATGCCTGACAACAATACTCTAAGTGTGGTCTGACAGTGACTTGTACAATCTGAGAATGTTAGTACTACTACTCTTACAATCATATGGTCTGAGCACCTTATTTTCAGAGCCAATTAACAGCCTTAGCACATTGTCTACTAGGGTTTAAGGACCGATCAATAAGTACAACTACTGTACTCGTAGGTCCTTCTCAAATTGAATTTGCTCTAATTTAACACCACCTACCATATATACAGTAATTTGTATGAACATTGGAATGACCAAAATGTAAACATTTGCATTTTTGGGCATTAAGCATCATTTGCCATTTGTTTGACCACTCAAAAAAACTTAAAACCTCTTCCAACAGATCATTCATCCCTCAAGGCATCAACATCACAATGTAGCTATGTACCAATCCAAACTAGCAAGGACTTCTATAACCTGATAACTATAGGCTAGATCCTGACTGGACAGTTTGCCTTGTGCATGCAAGATCTAGCCTGCACAGCTTGCTGTGCAGTTTGGCACATGGCCGTGCAAAAAAACTGCTGGTCATAGATCTGGCCACACATGCAATGCAAATTGGCTGTGGCTGCGATGATAATGAGGCAAAAAGTAGGCCTACCTGGCAGCTAATGCAAAACTCACTGCCGGACAGTGCCCGCATGGTGGCAATTATTAAGACCTGACCAACATTTGACCGCCCAGAGATCTGTGAATCTCGCCCATGGCCGTACATTGGGCGAGAAATAACAAGTTATTTGCCTGTGCAAAATGCAAACTTTCCAGTCTGGGCTAGTTTGTTCCCTTTTACCGTCAGAGATTGGAATCTCCTTTCATCTAGCACTAATATTATGTGACTGGAAGACACAAAGCAGTCCAGGGATTCTGCCTTGAAAGTTCCTACTCCAACAACAGGACTACTGTAGGCTTATAGCCTAGCTATGCATGTGCACACCCACAGGAGTTCAGAGCATTATATATACATATATAATACACTAAACATATACTGCAAGGTAGGTCAACTTGTCTCGACGACTTCGCAGCAGTTGCGTTTACCTGTATAGCTATCCATGGAGTCTCAACGCACGTCACAGCAAATACTCAACACATGGAGTCCCAATGCACGTCACAGCAAATACGTGGGTTAGGACCGCATGTATAGCTATACTACACGGGTAAAGCAACTGCCATGAAGTTGTCGAGACAAATTGGCCTACCTTGTAGCATATATATATATAGTGTATTATATGTGTACTGCATACTATGCTAAGAACGCCTGTGTGCACACCCAACCCTGCACATTTGACCCCACCTGACCAGGATCGAGTGTTACAATTGCAGTATTCATCCAGATCTGGATACTCGAGTGGCCCTGTATTCTATAGTTAATGCACCTGAAAAAACCCGGTCAAATTCGATTACGTCCTCAACGATGTAAAGTTAGTTAAGGTTGACTCGATAAAGTACCTAGGGGTCACAATTTCTAATGACCTAAACTGGGATAAGCACATTCAGTCTATCTGCAACAAGGGTAATAAGATTTTGGGAATACTTTACAGAAACCTATCTTTTTGCTCCCGCGATGTGAAGTTAGCTGCCTACAAGGGTCTCCTCCGGCCTGTCTTGGAGTATGCTTGTTGCGTATGGGATCCACATCAGTCTTATTTACAAGATAAGCTTGAAAGCATTCAGAGGAGATCGGCTCGTTTTATAAGTTCAGAATTTTCTTGTGAGCCAGGGTCGATGACATCCATTTTGAAGGACCTTGAGCTCCCCACGCTAGCTGAGCGTCGCAAGCAAAATAGACTAATTCTTTTCTTGAAAGGTTTTTTCGGTAAGGCTAATATTCCCATGGACAGACTTAGAGACCCAACCCGGACTACTCGTGGGATGCACAACCTCCATTTTTGTCAACTGTACTCTCGATCTAACTGTTATAAATTTAGTTTCTTCCCTAAGACTCTGAAAGATTGGAATAATCTTCCTGCTGCTTTGATTGATGGTTTGGACGGTCATATAGACCCCATTCAATATATTACTAATTTTATTAGGGCTTAGGGCACCCCTGACGCATGTGCGGTGTAGTAATGTCCTCTGGATGTGTCACCGTGATCCGAAAGAAGAAAGAAGAAGAAGAAGAAGAAGAAGAAATAGATGTAGGCCTAATGACTGCACGAAATTGGGGAACATACAGTACAGCCGGGAATGAACAGAAATGAAACATCGTCTTACTGTGCGTTTAATCCTCTTAGACAGCCAAACTAGTTTACTACGTCTTATTCTTTGTCAATTTTGAAAAGAACCATGGCAACAAGTCAGTCAATGTTGTCTATTGTTGTCAACGTTTTCAACTAGTTTACTCATTGTCAAGTCAGTCATTTCCCTTTCAGAGTTTCCGTAATCCCTTCTTTTGTTTGGCGACACTTGTTGGCAATCAATAGTCTGAAGTTCACAAGAGGACACCATGCATGCACTGAACTAGGAGTACTGTATTGTGAACGGCAAATGTGTTAAACACGCATCCTCGTAGCCCGTGAAAATTATATCCCGAGATTCCGACTGCATATCCTAGTAGCCTTTTAAAATGATATTTATCCGCGTAAACTTTTACTGGCTTTTTATATATTATTTTTAACCGAGATTCCCTGTGTGTATCCTCGTAGCCTTCTAAAAGGATGGTTTGATTGTACGTATCATCGTAGCCCCTTGTTCCGAGATTCCAACTGTGTATCCCCGTAGCTTCTTACATTATATCCTGCCGAATCCAAATACTGAGAAATGGTAGGCCTAGCAGAATAGTTGCGGGTTTTGAAAACTCAGCAACACCAGGAACTCTGTCAGTCCAGTAAATTGGAATACAAAAGACTAATTTTGAATACGACAATGGAATTAATTAAGTGAAGTTCAACTTCATGCTTAGAATATCGATCTGAAGACCAAAGTGATAAAAGCCTACCGGGGACCGGTGGCTGTTTCAGGTTGTTAGTTTATTCACGTTCAATTTGCTACTTACTCGAATATGTGCAGTTCTTAATGAATGTATATATCTTTATCACACATTTAACGGAAATAACACGTGCAGCGTAAAAGGGTAAACAATTTGAAATACAAATTCCGTTATTCCTATTTCGATGCAAAAAGAACTAATATGACATGCACAATCACGGAGAAAACTTGTCAAGGGATATGGGCACGATACTGATTTATCAGCGATGGACATAAAAAACGATCCGTAATGAAGTTTAAGTTCGCCGTTAATTACTGGTAAATTTTGTTGGAGCAAGAAATCGTACGTTTCCATTTGATGTTTTGCATAAAGGTCTATTACCTTATTTTTTGAAAAATATGTCAAGTGAAGTATGAATTGCTTAAAACAGCTTATCTTCCGATCGTGCTTTCTTCCTGCTGAACGGGCCCGTAGCCACGAAGGGGGGGGGGGGGACATTTCAGGGCAATGCCCCACCAAATATATTTCTGCCCCAGATGAAAATTGAAACAAGTACACCGGGTATTAGGAGAAAATTTTATGCCCCCCCCCCCATGTTATGCCTGGTTCAACAGTCCTGACTTTGCATGGAACCTCATATGCCGCGGACTAAATGTTAAAACTGTTTAGGTCCATAAAATTAGTCAGAGGGAACGCCATTGCAATGGTATCACATTTTAGTTTCGACACCCTCATGTTCCGGTACAATACAAAGGCCTCGCCGCATTTTCATTTCACACAGATGTTGCGATGGATTTGGATCCCATTTTAACCCCATTCCACCCGTGGCCTTTGGAACCACAATGGACTTACTATAATTCTAACAAACCTCCCTCTACACCCTACCCTCTACGACGCAAAATGCTTAAATTTTGAATCTTACCTATTTTACAAAACCTTTGAAGCCCGAGTCCTTAGGAAAAATATTAATCCAATTATTGTCCATTTAGGGAGAGAGAGAATGAAGATGGCACTTTCGGCAATCAGTTTTCGAGACTTGGCTCCTGAATCTCCGACTCAGGGCCCTACAGCGGAATGCAATGCAGTATATATTCCCCTACCCTGCCTTTGCCGGGATGTCCCATAAATTCACCCACGGCGTAATGTGCTAACATGATCCGAATTTTAACACGGCCCCTGGGAAACCGTATCTTCATTATCGCTTAGTACTGTCACAAGCTATACTGTACGCCGTGGCTTGCAGCCCAAAATACCGTTCATTTTCATACATGGGCCGAGTATTGTACTACGTTAATGTGCACATACCAGATGTTGCAATCGCATGCTACTGTATTATTATTAGGGCCACTGCAAATGCCTGGGAAATGCAGTTGCTATACGTGAAACCAACCAATCGCAGCTATGGGTTTAATACTCATTCATCGTAAACGGCCAGCGCCCATTTTTGCGTAACCTTTTTTGGAAGTCGTATGCCTATTTAGTCCTTGTACGTTTACGTGACGTCACACACATCGCCTCGATTTTTTTTTCAATCTTTGACAGCCAGCGCCATCTTGGCTTTTACACATAAGCGATATTTCGTCCGATACCAAACTCTTACCGAATACTTTTCTCAAAAGTAGGCTTACTCAACACCCATGAATAAGATACGGCACAAAATTTAGCTCGTAATGGTTGATTTTGCTGATAATCTTCGTACTAAATTTTCGCCCATGGCAGCTAGTTCGTAACGCACTTAGAGCGGCACGTTACCCAGGATATGAAACTTACTTCGTTAGGTTACTATACCACTATATCGGGCCTACACGCGGAATCGACAGTACGATCGTGCATTGGCAGACGTAAGTTTTTCGGACCGTGCTTGAAGGTGGGTGTAGCCTAGTTCGAGTAGTAGGGGCGGGACTTAATAGTTCGTCGTTAACGGTAGACCGCTCACGGGGATAGGTAGCAGCCAATGGAAATTTTGCACGCGTAAGTTTGCGAAAAAAAGGGGGAAGTCCAATGACGTCACAAGTAAAGGTGTTTTTAACTGGTTAATTACCGATTATGTGTCGTGAAAATATGCAATGCTCGCAGTATACAGAACGTTGCATGCAAATAAGTTGGGACCATTGCAGGTGCCTGGGAAATTCTTGAGTCGAAGGTACGTGTTGCCCCGTATACATTTTGTATGTAGCAACGAGCTAGCCAGAAAGTGTAAGCAAGTAATGTGTGCAGTCTGAGGCGAATATTGTGTGCTGTCTGGGGCTATAAGATGTTAGGCAGTACAATGATGGCTGAAAAATGAGACAATGCAGTTCGTTGTAGTTTCATTTATGCAGGCCTACTGATTGTCTAAGGGTCATTCGGCATCGTATTGCCGCTGTAAATTGTGTACCGTAATTCGCCGTTTTCTGAGCGGAAGGGTATGGACACACCCATCCATGGCTGTTAAAACGACAGCGGCATCTGGCCTTTTTGTAGGGCATATGCAGCGACGATGAATTAATACACAGACGAAGGCGCCGCTCATTTCACAAACTAGGAAATAAAAGGATATATATATATTCAAAGAATGGCGGATCGGGACGACTGATTACCTTTCATGCTTTCCAAGGTAAGAGAATCTCTGCAAACTAGGATCTCTGCAAACACACGATCGCAAATTTTGAGTGCAACTGTATCAATCAGGCCTCATCCAACAAGAAAACATATATGACTGCTGAGAATGGGTGGGGTGGGGAATCCAGTCCCCTTCCAACAGGAAAGACCAAGCCTATTTTTTGGGAGGATTTGTAGAAAATTCGGGTCATACATTAGGTAATTTAGACTTTTTTTCAAGCAGATGCGGTTCGGGTCCCCCCCCCCCCCTGAAAAAAATGCGCATGCCTGCCTTTGTTGATGATTGTCACCTAGGAAAGTTCGAACATATTTTCCGCTCTTCTTATTAAAAAATTTCAGTGTGTCCTTAAAGGATCTTTAAAAAGGGTACGGTAGCAAAATGAGCATTTTCCAGCCGTCTAACCGACATGTACGGTAAACTACAGGGGTAGGCCTACAGCATATAGTGACTCCACTTTCCGTTACATGACTTTCTGAAATTAATTGTCAATACTTGTGTCTTAATTTACTTCGCCTTTGCCTTCTTTAAATAACTCTAAAAAAGGACGCATGGACATAAGTTTCTTTTTTTCTACGATGTCTTCCGAAAGAGTGCCGAAACTAGTTAGCTCAGTTTCCAGTTTGTGGTACAGTATACAGTAGGCATATTTTTACTTCTGTAAATTTTTAGTGATGTTATACACCCATCCCTCACGTTTACGCAAGCCATAAAGTGTACCGCCTTGTCACGCAGCCGCGGGCGGTGTAGAAATGAGACTATGTTGCGCGGCTCGATGTGTGAGTAGCCTATTTAACTTCATGTAGTTACCAAAATGGGAATGGCCTTATAAAAAAATGGAAAGAAAACATTCTTTTTGATAACTGAATTTCCTGTTTCACATTTTAGTCACGAAGCAACTCAGTAAAATAATATAGCCAATAATATGGCGTACATTTTAAAAAAATCGTGAACGTACAGTATGTTTGCGAAATATTCTGCAAAATACTTATTCAAATTTCTCGTAAAAATCTCGCTGTCTACAGTACAATTTATTTGTTAATTTCTTTTTGACAATGTGAAGTCTTGTATAATCGTAGCATCTTGGTTATAGGAAAAATATTGTGTCATGTTTCGACTACGACATTACAAGGGGATTAACACAATCACAAAAATGAATTCCATCCACACAGTTTTTTTGTTATCTCCAGCCGTCGCCGATGGTACGGTACGTTCGCTCACCGATCACCGTGGTGATAATTATACCTGTTACATGTTACCAATGTATTTTCCATTCTTAAGGTGACTGTAACGTTACATTTCAAGGCCTTGAATTTTTGACCACCGTTTTGCAAATTTATGTCGGACCGATTGATTTTTGACGCGAATTTACAAATTATTTTGTTCACAATTCGTTTTTGAAACGTTTACAGTACGCTTTCTCGGTACCCGCATATTTTCAATTACTCAGTACAAGCGGCCCATGATCGTGATCATTAACCAGCCCACCACTGTAAGACTTGCCAACTTGCATAGAGGACTAATATCGATCGTCGATCAACTCCTCCATTCACAACTTCCTGTGCATTGTTGCCATTGTGACGGAAGAAAAGAACTACTCGTTTGACGGACAATGGGTGAACTTCAAAAGAAACCTTTCAACAACTTTCAGACGATTTTTACAAAGGAAGAAACTAGTTTGCAAACGCCTAGAAACTAGTTTGAAAACTAGTTACACGTTGAAAATCGATGCGTTTTTCTGGTTTATTCCCGGCTGTACTGTAGTATACTGGAAGGCAGTGATTGCTGTGGACTCAAGACGGCACTGTTCTTTAGCCCAGCCCTAGACTGTAAAGTTTTGTTTTGTGCGCTGGGAATGAAAACAAGGAGTGAAAAAATGCGCAGGAAATACCCATATACCAACCTTTCTGTGCACGGACTGCACAAGCCTACCAATGCATATCATACGTACAGTATCTCACTAGATAAGAATGGCTGCACTTACGTATGCCGCACGTTGCCGCAAGGCCTTCTCATATACATGCACATACACTATGCATATAGTGTACATGTATACTTGGCGTACCATGAGTCGATCACTTAAGGAACACTGTGACCATAAAAATATTAAAAACATTTACAAAAATCAATAAAACTTTGCTGTAACATTTTGTTATGTCTCCCTCATTGTGCTGTATTTTGGTGTTGTTTGGATAGCGTAATCCGTAGAAAATGAAGTTTGAAATGTAGGTGGCACTCCATGCAACAATGCTTATGCAGGAACCTTGAGTCAATCACTACAAACAAGCAAATAAAATACTATAAATTACCACATTTAAGAACAGTTATACAAATAATAATGGACACTAATGTCTTTTCTATCAAACTGTTTAATCAGAGCTTCATCAAAGACATTTTGGTCACCATTTTTTGTAATGTTTGCAAGTTTCTAGTTCATACTTACGCTGAAACTTGAAAATTTTGCCACAAGTAACATTTTTGCTTTGGACATCAAAAATAAAAAGGCAAATAATTTTTTTTTAACATTTTTTGAAGAAAATGCAATGCAGGTCATGCTTACATTGCAATCACATCGTGCCTGCATGCTGTACTGGCATTTAGAACGCAGTGATCGACTCATGATACTGATCGACTCATGATCACTTACTATAGCCCCTTTCATAGAAGGGACTCCAAGCCTGGGCTGCATAGTCGAGATGGGGTCTTACCAACTGCTTATACAGATTTAGTACAATTTCTTTACTGAAACTACTGAAAATCCTCTTGATCAATCCAAGCACCCTATTAGCCCTAGCAGCAGCAGCTGCACACTGTCTAGATGGCTTTAAATCACCTGTAATAACTACACCCAGATCCTTCTCAAAAGTCACATCACTCAGAATAATACCATTCATGTTATAATCATAGCTGAAATTTTTAGGACCAAAGTGAAGGACTTTGCACTTATCTGCATTAAAAGACATTTGCCAAGTCTGAGACCATGAAAATAACCTATCCAAGTCTTTTTGCAGTAATGAGGCATCATCCTTATCACTAACCTTCCTATAGAGCTTACTATCATCAGCAAACTTACTAATACTAGATGTGAGAGAGCTATCAATATCATTGATGAAAATTAAGAAAAGAAGCGGGCCAAGAACAGAACCCTGTGGAACTCCACTTGTAACTTCTTTCCTTTCCGAGAGAAATTTGTACACCTGAAGCATGTCCCCCCTAATCCTTCTCAACTCCAGGGTGAAAAGGACAAGCTTCTTTTAGAGCAAGTTCAGAGGAGAGCCACTCGCCTTATACCCGAGGTGAGACACCTACCTTATCATGTTAGACTTAAGCATCTTGGGCTTACCACCCTGGAGTTGAGAAGGATTAGGGGGGACATGCTTCAGGTGTACAAATTTCTCTCTGAAAGGAATCCTTTGTCCTCTTGCAATTATTTAAAGGTTCAATGTAATTCTCGGGTTCGAGGCCATTGTAAGAAGCTAGTTAAGAATTTTGCAAGGCTTGACATTAGGAAGTTCAGCTTTTCTCATAGAGTTGTTAACGAGTGGAATAGTCTGCCTGAGTGGGTAGTTAACTCCACATATGTACACTGCTTTAAGGTTAACATTGACAAGTTCTTCCATAAGTGTGGTAGAATCTAATTGTGCTGGGCTCGTTTGGTGTTGGTTGGTTCTTTGTTTTCAGTTAAGGTTGTATGGACTTCAGGGCATCTTATGGGGCCTTAGCCCTCCTTTGCCCTTTAACCTGTTATGTTATGTTATGTTATGTTATGTTATGTTATGTTATGTGATGTTATGTTATGTTATATATGTATGTAATGCTGTGAATGGCTGGGCGGCATACGTGTGGCTGTTCTCAGCATACACTGTACATGATGGATGTTGTACTGTATGTGTATGTACATGAATACAGTATAATGCTGAGAACTCCTGTGGTATGCCATACCAGTACACAGGCTACATGCATCCAGCTGTCATTTGCACGATAGTGACAGCACGATTGCGCGGGGAACAACTTAAAATCGGTAAAAAAATGTGCGGATTTTACTAAAAAAATACTAAAGTGCGTGGACGGAAAAACAACAGAGTTTGGCTTCAAGGGTGGCGCCAGCGGGGCCATGGCCCCCCCGTCGGGGAAATTTTTCGGTTTCGTCGGGGAGCTGTTATGTATACGATAAAATATGTAGTCCCCGACAACGCCCAGTCGCCCCGACGATTTACTTAATTTTGGTCTAAATTAGGGAAAATTCTTCAATGAAAACCCCAAATTTTCCAATTTTCTTCTTCAAAGCCCCATTTTTTTCAAATTTTCCATGGAAAATGCCGGCAATTTTTTCAAATTTTCTCCAAAAAGAGCCCAAAATTTTCGGCGCGCTTCGCGCGCCAAAATTTTCCTTCAAACATCGTTTCGGCGCTTTATTTCCTTCGTTGAGACTTTGGGTTGCTGGCCCCCCCGTCGGGGAGCTTGGCCCCCCTGTCGGGGAAATCCTGGCGCCAACCCTGTTTGGCTTGCGCGGGGAACACGCTCCCCGCGCAGGCCAAACTACACAGTCTGGCCCCTGCCTACGTAGTCCTAAGGCCTAATGTTAAGTCCACAGTTAAGCCTGACGTTAGGTTCGAACCATAGGCTACAGCAGAATATGAACTAACAAAAGCAAAAGTTTATAAGCTAAGAAAGCTGCATGAAAATTACAACTTACTCCTCTTCCATGAGGTCAGTGGAGTGGACAATTCTACTCTATCAGACAAAACATTTGAAAAATGGGATCCGAGAATGATAACTCTTGACAAAATTCCGAGAAGGGTAATCCACACAATGGAGGCTGCCATTTTTAAACCTCTCTACACGTTCAAAAGTTTACAACGAATTTTCATTTAAAAGAATACCTTATAAAGTTAAAAAGAATAATATCAACGATATAGTACTCTATGATAATCCGAAAAAATTTTAATTTAAAAATTTTGTATGTAAAAAGGGCATTAAATAAAGTCATAAATATTTGAAACTGCCTTTGGCTTAAACTTCTCCAGCCCTATTAACAACAATTGGTTGTCGTCTGCTAGCTGCTAGACACACAGTAGTCAGGGTAACCATGATGAGAGGGAGCTTCCTTCAGTCGTCTTGCTCAGAGCCGTCTAAATATACGGCTCTGGTCTTGCTGCTCTAAGTCTTGCTAAAGTCTTGCCAGATCCGTCCGTATATACTAAAGTGTGGGGGCAAGGGGTAAGCAAAATTTTTGAGGAGGAAATTCTGTGTGTGCGCATTGTTCCTGTGAGTATAATTTTCAAACTTTTTGAGGGTGAGGTCCAAATGGAGAGAAAGGAATGAGGTCGACTGCCGCAGGGGTAGTCTTGGTCAAGACGTTAGTGAAATTTTCACTTCTCACAGGGTTTTGGCCCGCCTGATCAAGACTACCGCAGGAAAGGCTCCCAGAACGGGCTTAGGGAGAGGACAATAGTTGGAAAGCGAAATCCATACTTGGGAGGTCTCGAGGATGTGTCTACGGCAAACATGCAGAGGCAGGGGTACGAATTTTTCATAGGAAGCAGTTCCTTAGAGAGCAGTCTGCTTTTTTGCAATGTCCAACAGGTGCAACTGGACCTCAGCCTAGTCCCACCAAGGTTGGGATGAGGTCGGAAAATTTCGTTTTCCAGGCCTTCTAGATAGCAGGAAACCGCACTCTTATTCACAAATTTGCCTCTTCAATCAGGTTTTTCGCCAGGTGATGGCCAAGTTCTTCCATGGAGTTCCAATGGAGTTTCCCCGACGATAGGGGTCATATGGCCTCCTGCACCTCCCCCACCTGGCGCTATACTCCCTGCCTACAATTCTGCGTCTAGCATGCGTGAGTCACGGGTAAGTTCACTTCGATGTTTATCATGAGTCGGTTTGCGGTATAAGATAAACATTTGCCAGCATTCCAAACTAAGTAGGTTGCCAACCAAAACCCCACTATGAAACGGATGAAGTCACAACACTTCTACAGTTTTCCTGCGTCATTGGCCAGCATGTGAGGAAGCCCTTGAATTATTCTCGAACACAGTAGAGAACTGTATGTCTGCTGAGTTCGAGAGCCGCATTTCCAAAAGTCGAAAAACCTTCAAGTTGATTGAATGATTTGGTTTCATTTATCAGAGCCGTGGAAAGAGCGAGCTCACATAAAACGTCGCAAACACATTGTAAGTACCGGAAAATGACTTGCAGGAACTTTAATTTCAGTAACCAATCGACACACGCAAGAGCTTCAGCAACTTTTCAAAGTGGGGAGGAAAAGAATTCAAGCGCAAAGACCTAGCAACGAGGGATCCGGGGCCGTTTAAGGGATGCGACAAAAATGGATATCAGAAGATCTGGGGTGTAATCTGAGGCATTTCCCCACCAGTTTGATCCATTAAATGGCTGTTTCCACCACTAACGAGCTTGATTTTATTGAATTAGCTACTTTGTAAGCTATGGAATCTAGCATGTGCCTGCTATTTTTCTTCGGGTTCTGGAAGGTTTGTCACTACAACTATATCCACTCGGCAATGCACCCTCCACCCACTATATGTATATATATATATATATATATATATATATATATATATATATATATATATATATATTTATATATATATATATATACATAATATATACAATATAATATATATATATATATATTTACATAATATATATATATATATATATATATATTTACATAATATATATATATATATATATATATATATATTTACATAATATATATATATATATATTTACATAATATATATATATATATATATATATATATATATATATATATATATATATATATATATATATATATATAATATATATATATATATATATATATATATATATATATATATATATATATATATATAAGGTCAAAGTACTGCGTAGCACTTATGAAGTAGGTAGGTAAAAAAGAAGTAGTAAACAGCGCTAAAAGTTTGTGAAAACTTCCACGACGTTTCGGGTTTAAACCCTTCATCAGGTGGCAAAAATGCAGCTGATCGTTGACACGGCCAAACGTACAATTTAAAAAATACACAATAAAGTTGGGCACCGTAAAACCTGCTAGGAAAACAGACAGTGTTAAGTGGTTGCCACAAGTCAAAACAATGCAGGAATTGCTGCGTTATAACAGTTCAAGTCTAACGTTCAGACCATGTGGGGACAGGGTTCCAAGTTTCATGATTAGGCGGTTTTCGGCAGCTAGGCGGTCATGATCGGAACCTCGACACGAGATGGCCGCCGAAACCATCAAGTCACGGATCGAGCATGTTGACGGGGGATTGAAGTGTGTGGCTACAGAGAACCCTGGGAGGTTCTGTTTGATTGACCTCAGGTGCTCAGTAACTCGGTCAGCAAGACGACGTTTTGTTTCTCCCACGTACAGTGTATTACAGCGTTTACATAAGAGAACGTAAACAACATTGGCTGAAGTACAGGTAAAATGCTGATGAACGTTAAACCGGTTGTTGTTGGGACCTACAATGGAAAGATTTTTGTCATAACTCACCACCAGGCAAGTATTGCATCTCCCACGGTTGCAAGGAAAAGTTCCTGGGGTGTTAGGCAGTAGCGTGTTCAAAGGGGGGGCCAGGGGGGCACTGGCCCCCCCACCTCTGAAGCCAGTCGGGGGAAAATCTCTTAGTCGGGGGATTTAAGGGTTAGGGGAAGAGAAAAAGATTGAAGAGACACTGAGCACTCAACAGGGATGGCGCCAGGTGGGGCGGGGAGCCCCATCGGGGAGTCTTAATCGATACGATAGAGTATGCAGGCAGTCCCCGCCTGAGAGAGGACAATTTCTCAAATAAGAACCCAAATTTTTCGGCGCGCTACGCGCGCTGTATAGTTACTCCAGGGTCTTCAGCAGTTCCATTCCACATTGCTAGAAAGCACATGTCCTGCCAACCTTACCACGAAACATGTAGGCAGAGAACACTGTTCATGTGGAGGTCGAAAATTTCATCGCATGTCGCTAAGCCTAGTTACTATTCTCTAATGTGTGTTATGCGGTACGGTCAGTTTGTGAGCGACTCACGGACCAAAGTTTGGCTGTTTCATAGGGTAGTCCAAGTGTTTCGATAATATGTATGTTATCCCCGATATGGTCTAGAATCCCTACAGTTTTTCTTTTTTGTTTTCTTTATGTTCTTGATCACATTTTCTTCAGATCCATCCTCACCATCCCCTTGACGGCATCGCGGCTGTCGGGGCTTCAGGTCGCTGCCTCCGCCCGTCTGGCCACCTGTCGGGCAAATCCTGGCGCCATCCCTGGCACTCAAAACTTAGAAGTAGCCTACAGAATGATATTAAAAGAGATTTTTTTTTCATTTTTTGGTCGTTTACCAAAGGATAGAGCTCTTCCAATTGTCCTCCAGTGAATAATCAGACAGGATGCTATCAAAATCTATATCTGTCTCATATGGTGCAGGTAGGCCTACTATCATTAAGTTCCCTTCGCCCTTCGCGCTAGTCACTTTAACCATCTGTAATGGTAAACTATATAGGTTTAAGGATGAAACAGTGCTGTTAACTTTTGCGATCATCTCAAGCAGCCTTCTTGACTGGCCTCGTGATCTTTAACGTAGTACCTGTCAATGTATGTGACACATACTGTAGCACACTGCAGCTTTCAACGCATAGAGGATAACCTGAACTCTCCGTCACTGACATCGAATTTTACAAAATCTGAAACAAACGAAACCTGATCAATAAGGCCTCTAGAACCAATTTAGGGCGGTCTTATTACCTTATGTTGCAGGAGCTTCCGGGGGCTTCGCCCCCTGGACCCCCACCGGAGCTCTGCCCCTGGACCCCGCCAGGGGCCCTGGCGCGGGCCCCTGGACCCCACGCGTGCAAACTCGCGCTTCGCGCTCGTGGTGCACCTTCGGTGCACTTGTCACACCCCTCCATGTCAGTCGGGGGAATCACAAGTTGTGCCCCCCCCCCACCTTTGAAATCCTGCACACGCCACTGGTGTTAGGCACTACTGCTTGAGGTCGAGAGGCACGGACCAAGTGCTTATGTATGTTCCTTTTTAATTCTGAATGCTGTGATGGGGGGGGGGGGGTTCAGGGAAATGGTCACGGGTGGATGGGTCATGACGGAGGGTCTCTACATTCCTGTAAATGGCACGTACAATGGGAGTTACAGATGGGTGAAAGGATACGACCAACGGGATACGTCTGGTGGGTGTATGGTCAGTTTTGGGGGCAAGGCTCTATCAATTCCTTGTATGTATGTATGTATGTATGTATGTATGTATGTATGTATGTATGTATGTATGTATGTATGTATATATATATATATATATATATATATATATATATATATATATATATATATATATATATATATATATATATATATATATATATATATATATATATATATATATATATATATATATATATATTGCATTGCAACACCCTCCCCTCAATATCTCACCTGATTTGCAGGTTCAAAATCTCAGCCCTCTTAGATTGTTTGAATTAGCCAAATCCCTCGACATTTTCCCTCCTGGTAGACCCATCGTCTCCTGTATAGGTACCCTCACCGAACACATATTTGGTTATATTGATAGTATTCTCAATCCATTATTGCCCTCCCTAGAGAGTTACGTAAAAGATACCTCACATTTTCTCAGGAAACTCCAAACCATTGAGCTCGGTCCTTCAGATTCCCTTCTAGTAACTATGGATGTGAGCTCCCTCTATTCCAATATTCTTCACAAGGAAGGAGTGTTGGCTTGCAAAAAATTATTGACTAAAAATAATTTTTCCACGCAGTTTATTGAAGAATTTGCTTGCATTGTAGAGTTTGTTCTTACTCATAATCACTTTGTTTTCAATAAACAACATTATTTACAAACAAGTGGTACGGCTATGGGCAGTAGAATGGCGCCTAGTTACGCCATTATATTCATGGCTGATTTAGAGGAAAGAATTCTTTCCAACAGCCCTTTGAAGCCTTCTAATTATTGTCGATACATTGACGACATTTTCTTCACTTGGTCGCATGGAGAGAACGCCCTGCGTTCTTTCTTTACTGCTTGTAACGAAACCCATCCAACCATAAAGTTCACCATGGAGTTCTCCGATACGGAAATCCCCTTTTTGGATGTACTGGTTGGGAAGCACAACAATATTTTTGTCACCAGGCTTTACTGCAAACCGACTGATACCCATACTTACCTTAATTCTGAGAGTTCTCACCCCTATAGTCTCAAGAGGGCCATCGTCTACTCCCAATGTATCAGAATTAAGCGTATTTGTTCTTCCAAATCTGAGTATGAAAAACACATCGCCAACCTTGCCGGTCATTTCCTTTCTAATGGGTATCCTATTTCCATTATTAAAAAGGGCATTCATAAAGCTTCGGCTCTACGCCGAGACAATCTCTTGCTTGAGAAACCGAAAGCCAGTAATTCTCGTATTCCTTTGGTTGTGGATTATGCCAGTAGAACTAATAAGCTACTCAAAGTGTTACGTCAAGATTTTGACATTCTCAAGTCCGACACTTCCATTCAAGACCTGTTTAAGGACCCCCCTCTCATGTCCCGTAGGCAACCTCCAAACCTAAAATCCCTGCTCACTTCCTCCAAACTCCCCGTGATACCTGGTACTGGCAATCAGAAATGCGGCAAACCTAGATGTCAGGTATGTAATTTTTTAATTACTGACCCTTGTTTTACCCCTCCTGGTACCAAATGCCGCATCCAGCCCGGTCATTTCAATTGTGATACCTCTAATGTCGTATATTTGATTTGCTGTAATAAATGTGAAAATGGTAATTATGTTGGACAAACTGGTTCGAAATTCAGACTTAGATATAACAATCACAAAAAGACAGTTAAAGATAAAGCTATTAGTTTTCCAGTTGCCAAGCATTTCAGTGAACACAATCATAACTTATCTAATCTCAAGTGTGTCCTGTTAGGCTCGAATTACCGCACGCTCAACAATAGACTTAGGTCCGAGAGTAAGTGGATTATCAAGCTTAACACCTACAACAATGGACTAAACTTGGATTTGGGTACACTAAGTGATTTTTCCTTTGCCATTCGTGGTGAAGCGTTACCGTCTGGGCTTTTACTTTAAGTTCACTGTACTATATATACTTTTCCATTATATATAGCCACTTCACTTCATTATTTGTGCTGAAGAAGGGCACAGGCGTGCCTGAAATATACACGTATATATCTGTATACATTTATGTATCGTGCTCTTATTATGTCATCCCGGTGTACTACACTATTTATCATCGCCTATATGTATATATATATACTTATATATATATATACTTATATATATACTTATATATATATATAGATATATATATATATATATATATATATATATATATATATATATATATATATATATATATATATATATATATATATATATATATATATATATATATATATATATATATATATATGCCACCGTGTGCATAGCATGATTGTCAACAACACTGCACACGAACTAAATCTTGGCTAGATATGACTGAACAAGGAATATGCCGTACAGCCTGCTACGTAGGCAGCCTAGCACCCAGGAGAGCCTAGAGGAGTCAAGTAATGACTCCACGTTGTATTATTTAGTTTCCTACAGTGCTACGGTTTGTTGTTGTCGATTATGATTTTCTCAAAACGTAAAACCAATTCAGGGACCGCACCGACAGAGCCCCTGGGCCACATGCGGCCCCTGGCCGCGTTTGAGAATCACTGCTGAAAGCTGTATACCTTGAGAGTGTCGCCGACAGGTGTTGGGGATGAGGGGGAGGACCACAGAAGATGATGTCTCAGTCCCACCTCTTACAAACCCATGAAGTCAGTGCACATTGTTCATATGGGTACCTGCCGTAGTTTGCACAAGAGGGGTGGATCCTTTGATCCTTTGTCACCTCGTGCTCGTGAAGGTGCCGTCCTGTTAAGGGATCTCAAGGGAGGGTATCCCCTCCCCTTGGAGAAACTTTTGCTGATTAAAGGTGGCTTAGATGTAATTAGTTTGTAATTTTTCTCCTTTTTGTTTGGGAGCCAGAGAAGGGTGGGTTTTTTTAAGTGGAGGGGTGACAACTCCTCCCCCTAAGAACTTTTTCCTTATGTAGGGTGGCTTAGAATCAGCATGGTACTATCTCTGGCGAATTTTCAAACTGACCATATGTGGAGAAAATCTCACAATTCAGTAAATTCTTCTGTTTTTTTTTTGGTTGGGTACACAAGAAGGACGGTGTGTTAAATGTCTAAGTGGAGGGTGACAACTCTCCCTTCAAGAACTTTTTGCGTACGTAAGGTGGCTTAGATGCAAAATGGTACTATCTTTGGGAAATGTTTGAACAAATTACAGGCTTCTCATTAATCCTGCAATGCTGACGTGCTTCTCCATAATTATTTTAATGTACAAGAGCAACCAGCCTTGATGTAAGACCCTCACCAATCAATAATTTGAGTAAGCTTGAGACGGTATTACATGATACTAATTAGCACAGCAATGAGGTGGGATTGGAAGCACCCGGAGAGAGC
The DNA here is from genome assembly GCA_029531755.1 of Holothuria leucospilota. NCBI lineage: Eukaryota > Metazoa > Echinodermata > Holothuroidea > Aspidochirotida > Holothuriidae > Holothuria > Holothuria leucospilota. Next base: position 487,174 of record CM055965.1, on the reverse strand, counting down.
CAAAATTTCAGAACAACCGTATATACAAGTAGCAACTAATTTCATTAGTGGTGACGTTGTAATATACTTACCTTTCTTTCCTTTTACTCTTGTTCCTTTTCCGCAGCAGGGGTGGCGTCAGGATTTACCCGACAGGGGGCCAAGCTCCCGTACTGGGGAGGGGGCAGCAACGAGGCCTCAACGAGGGCGATAGAGTGCTGAAACAATGTTTGAAGGAAAATTTTGGCCAGCCAAGCTCGCCGAAAATTTTGGGCTCTTTTGGAGAAAATTTGAAAATAAACTGGGCTTTTACCACGAAAAATTTGAAAAATAAAATTGGTTTTTAAGAAGAAAATTGGAAAAGTTGGGGGTTTTATTGAAGAATTTGCCCTAATTTAGACCAAAATTAAGTAAATCGTTAGGGCGACTGGCCATTGTCGGGGACTACATATTTTATCGTATACATAACAGCTCCCAGACGAAACCCGGCCGGAAAATTCCCCGACGGGGGGGGGGGGCATCCTTCCCCTACGGAGGGGATGGCATGGCACACCTGCCCCCACCACTGCTCCACAGGCCGTGACGCTGGCACGACGCTAAGACCAGCTGCGTGACAGTCAACATTCTCAATTCAATTCAACTTTATTTTAAGCAGTACCGAAATACAAAGAATTTACACAGTAATACCCAATACACATAGCATGTACAGTTTAAACTGACAGCGATCGCAAGACATATAAAAGCAACAATAATAGATGGTTGAGGGATAACACAAGGAAGCTACTGAATGCTTGTGGAAGGTGCATCCCTTTTAAAAAGAGAAAGAAAGCAACACCACTGGGAAAATAACTAGACATATTTAACTCGACTGAGGACAAAGACATGAAAAAAGGGGGAAAGCATGGCTAGATACAATATAAATGCATGCTAAATGTAATTAGATAGCAAACAGGATTTGAAACTTCTTTTAAAGCTTAACAGGGAGGGAGAATTTCTTATCGAGTCTGGGAGAACATTCCATGTGAACGGGTAGGACTTTAAACTGCATCCGGTTGTGGAGTTTGTTTAAACGTGGGAGCAATGAGGTTACCCTTTGCCACAACTGCCTCCGGGGCACCCTTGGGCAAGGTGCACCTGTATTTGCCCAGTGCTTCCTACGTGTTGTTGCCTTTGGGCGTTAGTGTTGCCGTTGGGCGTGATGTTGCCTTTGGGTGCGGCGTTGTCCTCTGGCGTATGGTAGCCTTTGGGCGTGTGCTTTTGCCTTCGGGCGCGGTGGTCTTTGTGGCCAGTTGGTTGGAGGGTGGGACTTTGTTTTGGGGTGGTCTGTGGTTGTTGGGCTAGGGTGTTGTTTTGGGGTTGGCTGCAGTGGCAGTTTCTGAACCTCAGTAGTAACAAAGACTCTTGTGTTCCCCCGTTGCATGGTATGTATAGTTTGTCTGGCATTGTGTTTGTGATCCGACAGGGTTTTTGTTTGGGTTTGGGGTTCTTTAGTTTCTCAGTGCCTGTTTCTACGTACTTAAAAAGCCCCACATTCCATGTGAACGGTCCTAAATATCTTACGCTACGTTGGCTAATTGCGAGTCTACAGAATTGGATGGTATAATAAGAACGGTCTCTGGTGTCATAACAATGACCACGAAGAGCAAAAATTCGGAGAATGAATTTGGTAATCAGTTGTGACAGGATTGGAACATGAATACAGCTACTTGATGCTTAGTTATAACAAAAACGGTTAGGGAGTTGTTTTTCTTAAAAATCGGTTTCGAATGGTCCAGATGTGACTTACCATCGATTGGACAAGGGACAATTTGTTTACGTGTGTAGGAGTAGCATTACCCCAAACAATAGCACAGTAGGAAATAAAAGGTAAAATAAGGGAATTGTAAATAATAAGAAGGATCTTCTTCAGAAGCAAATGTTTTAACCTTAAGATGATACCGGAGCAAGCTTCCTGCAAATAATATTAATATGACTTAAATGACTATCAATAGTGACTCCAAAAAAGGAAGCGGAGTCAGCAAAAGGAATAAAATTGTTTTGGATGGAGATACCAGTGCTATTGCCAAGACTGAACCTTTTCGATAGGAGCGAAAAAGGACAACTGTAGATTTTTTGGCGTTTAAATGTAATTTGTTGGCAGAAAACCAAGTGGTAACATTTCCAAATGTCCTTATTAATGTGATGAATGAGAGAATTAATATATCGGAACCCTCGTAGAGAATATTGGTGTCGTCAGCGTACAAGGTAAGCATAGAACTGGGACTTGTTAAGGGCAGATCGTTAATGTGAATCAGAAGCAGTAGAAGTCCAAGAATAGATCCCTGAGGAACACCAGTGTTGACAGTACGGAGATGAGATTTAAAATTGGAAATACTGACACGCTGCGTCCTGTTAGAAAGATAGTCTTTAAACCAGCTTAATGCTGCTCCTCTGTTCCTCTTACACCGCTATGATACAACTTGTATAAAAGAATGTCGTGATCTAGCGTGTCGAAAGCTTTGGAAAGGTCAAGAAAAATGCCACACAAGAACTTATTACTTTCAAAAGCACTAATAATATTGTCAACAAAAATGATCAAAGCATGAATCGTGCATTTTCCTGGAAGGAAGCCATATTGATTTTTATAAATAATTTCATAAGTTGTCAGAAAACTAAACAAACGATTGTATACAATTCTCTCAAAGACTTTCGAAAAAACTGGTAGGACAGAGATTGATCTATAGTTACTCTTCTGGGTTCTTTTATTGTTTTTATAGATTGGGACGACTCTAGCTTGTTTCAGATCGGTTGGCATGGTACCATTTTTGGTTTCGATGATAAGAGAAACCAATGCATTCGTGATGGCGTATGTGTGTATGTAGGTGTGTATGTGCGTGTGTGTGTGTATGTGTGTATGTGTGTTTGTGACACTTTGCTCGTTAACACGATATCTCAAGAAGAGAAACTCTGACAGTTCTCAAACTTGGTACATAGATGCCCCATATTGAGAGGAAGAACCCTATTGTTTTGGTGAGGGTCAAAGGTCATCTGGGGTCACCGGGGTTCAAACTCCGAAAACCTTGTTAAAACGATATCTCAAGTTAGGAAGCTTGGATAAATTTCATACTTAGTATGTAGATGCATTATGGTAAGAGAAAGAACCCTATCATTTTTGGTGGAGGTCAAAGGTCATCTGGGGTCACCGGGGGTCAAATGCTGAAAACCTTATTAACATGATATCTCAAGTTAGGAAGCTTGGATAAATTTCACATGTAGTATGTAGATGTGTTATGGTAAGAGGAAGAACCCAATCATTTTTGCTGGAGGTCAAAGGTCATCTTGGGTCACCGGAGGTCAAACTCTGAAAACGTTGTTAACACGATATCTCAAGATAGAAAGCTTGGATAAATTTCATACTTATTATGTAGATGCGTTATGGTAAGAGGAGAGCCTTATTGTTTTGGGTGGAGGTCAAAGGTCATCTGGGGTCACCGGGGATCGAATGCTGAAAACCTTGTTAACACGATATCTCAAGTTAGGAAGCTTGGATAAATTTCATACTTAGTATGTAGATGTGTTATGGTAAGAGGAAGAACCCTGTCATTTTTGGTGGCAGTCAAAGGTCATCTGGGGTCACCGGAGGTCAAACTCTGAAAACCATTTTGACATGATATCTCAAGTTAGGAAGCTTGGATAGATTTCATAGGTAGTATGTGGATGTGTTATGGTGGGAAGATAAATGTCATCATGTTTGGTGGAGGTCAAAGGTCATGTAGGGTCACGGGGGGTCAAACACTGAAAAAGTTTTTAACACGATATCTCAAGATAGGAAGCTTGAATAAATTTCATACTTAGTATGTACATGCATTATGGTAAGAGGAAGAATTCTATTGTTTTTGATGGAGGTCAAAGGTCATCTGGGGTCAAAAAGCAAAATTTTAAGAATTCCCAAGATCGTCTCATGGGTTCACCAGAAGGCAAAAAGCAAATTTTCCCAAGAATTCCCAAGATCATCATCTTGAGTCATCAGATGTCAAAATGCAAAATTTCCGAGGAATTCCCAAGATCAAATATGAACCTAAATTATTTTTCCAACATGTTAAGATAGCACTTGAACAGTGACTGAAAGACATGGGATATCATGGCATTATTTGGAATAGAACATATATCATCGAAACCTCAATGCAATTTTGCATTCTGGTTTAATGATAGATTAATAATATGACATAAGAGCTTAGCGATAAAATGAGCCACTACTTTTACAACTTTGCAGGTAATTTCGTCATATCCTGGGCTGGTTTCTTTTAGATTTTTGCTCTCTTGGCTTTGCCTCTGGCTCATCCTGGGGCCTAAGGATGGCCCCTGAACTCCACACACGCTTGCTTCGCGCTAACCGCGTCATTTTTTCTGTCGGTATTTTCTTCCCTTTAGTCCACCAAACTTGTCACCCCCCCCCCTTTTAGAATGCTCTGGCGACGCCTCTGTTTACACTCTGCTGCGCCATTTGGGAAAATTTTTAAAATGGAGCAAGTTAAAAGGGCTTTAAAACCAGGGAGCAACTCCCTGCCCAAACCTAAAAGCTCATTTAGAAATAGCTCTAATACTGCACTTTAACTGATATTTATTCATGTATTTATTTTTATTGTATAATTAATATATAATTAATATGTTTTGAATTAATATTTTTCAGGTTTCCCCTGAACAAACTTTATTGTACACCAATAACACCGGCATTCCTGACGTCGAACGAACGTTAATTTCGTACAATACTAGTACAACTTTGATTGGCCATCTTAAGTGGGAAGCATTGTGCGGTCGTTATAAAAACGCTCAGGATGTTGTCTAGCAGTTAAGATCATCCTTTCGTTTGTAAGAACGTTCCCCGATCATCCTCTCAAAGATTGTGAATAATCCCCAGGTGAATCTTCATCTTGATGACTTCAGCATTTTAAGTGTACTGTACAGAACAAGCAAAATGTTAAGGACAATAACAAGTCCCCGAGTTTAAGAACATAGCTTTAACGGAAATAATAATTTTGTTTTGCTAGCTTAATGTAAGATAAGTTTGTAAATAGTTGTAAATTGTTCATGGTTGTGTTTTTGCCGGTCCGGTTTTGGGTCTTTCTGTTTGACAGTGTCCGTTTCTATGCACTTAAAAAGCACCGCTTTAACGGAAATAGATCGAAATATTTTTCTGTCCCATGTCTTTAAAACTTCTTTCGTTATACAAATACAACAGAGTTACAACTGAAAGATTCGAATAGTGACAACAGATTATCCTACACCTGCAGCTCGCAGCCACGAAAGAATCACGATATTTAAGAAGCCCTACATTTTAGTGTCACATATGTGATCTAAACGACCAACGCTGTTAGTCCATCCATTCAAGGGCCCTTTCAGACATAAGTTCGTGTCCCTTCAATCTGAGTACTATGGGCTACTTCCGACTTGAAACCGAGAAAAGATTTAACACGGGATCCGCTCTTTATGCCAACTATTTTAGCCTATACAAAGAGGTAGAATTCAAAGAAGGTCTTCTTTTAATAATAACATGTCAGTAAAATGAAATAGCGGATGTCACGATCTAATGGTTTTCCCAAATCTTACGTAAAGGCTTTCAGTTAAGTGACGTCTTCACTTGGGCATAAATTATGGGAGGAATGAGTTTCTCCGGATCGCATTTTAAGTCTAGGAGGTAATTTATTCCTTAGGATAGAGGGGACAATCTACTCAACTGGAGTTATAACAGTGTAGATCATCCCTCATGAGAAGGTCATCGGGGTGGTAGTAGGGGGATGGGGGAATGGCACACCAGGGGTGGCGCCAGGATTAGCCCGACAGGGGGTCAAGGTCCCCGACGGGGCCAGGAACTCCATGACCCACAAAGGTGATGAGTTGCCAAAAGGACGACAAACGTAAAATTGTCGGTGCGCCAAGCGCGCAGAAAAATTTCGATTTTTTTTTTGCAAAAATTGAAAATTTGGGGTGTTATTGAAGAAAATTTGAAAAAAATTGGCTTTTTTCCAAGGAAAAGTGGAAAATTTGGGGTCTTCATTGAAGAATCTTCACTTCCTATGAGCAAAATCAAGCGGGGCGACTGAAGTTCATTGGGATTACATGTTATATCGTGTACGGATTAAGCTCCGTGACGAAAGTGGAAAATTTCCCCGACGGGGGACCAGCCTTCCCCGACGGGGGCATGCTATTTCCCCCGCTGGCACCACCCCTGGGGCGCACACGGGGGAGACTGCACACATCAGGCCTGTAGTCAGACAGGTACAGGTGCGAATCATGATTAAGGGGAGGGGCACTATATACAAAATTCATATTTTTTACTTTTCTAGGGGGAAAACATTTCCCCTGAATGCCCTTATCTATGGTTTGGCATACATGTGGGGTGACCTAACCTTTAACACACCAGATTGCCAAATGAATAAGGTAAGTATTATGCCTAGAATTGGAAAGAAAGGGGCGAAGAAGTTGGTAGTTTTCCAAAATAGTGCTACACCCCAGAGCTCGGGACTTACGAAACACTCAAAACAGGTCTCAGGTAGGAACTCTGCAACAGTGGACCACGACACCTCAGACAAAAAATAGCTAAATAGGGGTTGTCTTTCATGCGCAATCATGTGTGGATCTCCTTTCAATGGGAACCTTATAAACTTTCTCTTTCTTTTCTTCATTCCGTCAAAGACCTCAAACAACAACTGATGTAGAAACAGTTCGTTGCCTAGCAACCGAGACTGGCGAAGCTTTTTAACTCACTGAATTGCAACAGGGAGCTGTCTACAGATACGACAGCAACGTTCGATTTTGTATATAAAGTACACAGTGCTAGAATGCTAGTACAAGTTGGAAGCCTAGATAGCTTGTACAAGAGTGCCGACAAAATGTTGCCGTGGAGGGCTTTTCATATCACACCACCCCATTAACTCAAGTGACACAGATGGATTGAAAAGCTCTCTGTATTGGCGTATGGTCCAAGGACCTTCCACAGTAACCTTGGTGGGTTTGATAGAGCGACAATGGCTAGGTGGGGAACAGGAGTTAAACCTCGTAGTAATTTGTAGGCTCTATCCCTTTATCCTATGAGCCACAGGAGGGTGCTTGAATCCCAGTCCCCCCACCCCTACACACGCCTTGCACTGGCATCTTGGCTATCAGTCTGAGCATGTATCTTTTGTCAACAGAGCAAAAGCCAATGCCTTACGTTATATTGGTGACGACTAGTACAGTACTTCTACAACTTTTAAGAAAAGTCTTCATTACAGGTTAAGATCTGAAGCCACTCCCAAACGCGGACTAACAACCCCGAAGGTACACGACCCTTAATGAAAATTCCCCAAAAGCTTTAACGATGTTCTGAATTTGCATGAACTAGCTGCATTGAAAGGAAATGTGGCTATTGTAACACCAACAATAGGGCCCCAAAGGACTATTACTCGTACTGACCCAACTGAATGGAAACTTACACAAAAAGTTGCCCCTGACGTTAGACCTTTATGTTTGTAAACAATGGTACACCAACAAAGTAACAAACAAGCAGAAAAGCACACTGATTGGCTAGCACTTGATGAAAAGGATATGACGTTTTGGTTTTACTCTTCCATCAACTAAATTAAGTGCTGAAAATGTAGAAAATTATATAAAACATCATTTATTTGGTTGCATTTGCGAGAATCGCCACAAAGATATTGTCACAAAGTCGATTTACAAGTAAACATGATAGCCACAGACACCCCAATCCCTTCATGATGCATGGGATTTTGATTAAAATAGTCAGTAATAACATTAATATGGTTCTGTGAGTGACCATATATAATCAGTTCCAATTCTTATCTCTAGTAGTGGGTAGATAGCATATGCCGTCACGAGGCCTCTGTGTGTGGTGTGACACTTCATGGTTTAGGGGCCGTGTCATTTCCTCCCTCCCTGTCTGCTTGCTAAAGACCGGGGTCGTTCACGATGACGACAGGGATCGTTCATCTATTTACAGGGGACGTCCTTTTCAGATGTGGGCAGAAGCGAACTAAATAGCCTGCGCTCATTGGCTTACTCAGGCACTTGACTCAGTGGGGTATGTTTGATGACCAGCGTCTATGAAAGCGTGACCCTTGTCTTTTGGCTACTTTTCGCATTAATTAAGCAATTGGTGACGCTCTCTCGTTTCAATGGATATTACTTACGGTGATGAAAGGTAGTTGAACCCCAAAAGAAAGTAGCGCCCCCTTTAGTATTACCCTTCCCCTGTGCAACAGAGGAATCATACTGCCAGAGCGAGGGCGCCTTTAGTTTGTAACTGGTAGAGATCCGGTCTCTAGTAACTGGCAGAGCCGTATATTTAGAAATATACGAGTTACCACTGGTTATAATGAATCCTGGGCGAATCCTGTGCTGAATCCTGTGCTAGCTTCAGACTGGTGTTAATAGCAATACGTACGTATATAATATACTTGTCCACAGCCCAGGCGCACTAACGTTACCATTCGGTATTATCAGGCAGAAACTTCAGACCTTCCCTGATTTGAATGTGCAGTATTTGTGAACTTCGGCTAACTGGAACTTACAAACAAGAGTGAGGAAGTGCTACCCAGTAAATTCTGTTACGTAGGCTTGCAAAGCCTAGTCCTCAGAAGTCAGTACAGGACTGTGGTCGTTCGCCTACAGCTCAGTAGCCTATACACTATCGGCGACCAGTTATACACGTGCCTTAACTTTAGTGAGGACTAACGTTAGCCTAATTAGCCAAATTGTAATAGCCTAGCCCATAGTCTCATAGACAGCTCTAAAGCCTAGCTAGGCGCGGATCCAGAAATTTCGAAAAGGGGAAGGGGGGAGGGGGGGGGGGGCGGAAAGCCCCCAACAGTATTCTCCTAGATTAACATTAGGCCTAGGCTATGCTAATTTTTGCGTATAAATTTATTGTTGATGTGACGAAAAATGGGGGCTGAAGCTGGAAAAGCCCCCCCCCCCCCCCTTGGATCTGCGTGTGCTAGCCTAGGCCACAGGCAGTCCTAGCGTTGTATAGTAAATACTACATAGGCTGTATATAATAATGGAAAGGTAGCACACTTCACGGTCTTTCGGTACCGACTTCGCCTAGGCCTAGGCCTAACTGAATTACGATTTCTATGCCTTAATATCCACCAGTGCAGATCTCATTGAGGTTTTTAAGATTGTCAATGGACTAGAGAAAATTGATGCTTGTATTTTTTTTGAACAACACTCTGATTGTCGTACTCGTGGGCATCCTTTCAGGTTTTATAAACCCAACTGTAGGTTGGACATTAGGAAGTACTCATTCAGTCAACGTGTCATTTCTGAGTGGAATAACCTGCCTCTTGAAGCTGTCACTGCTGAAAGTGTTAATAGTTTTAAAAACAAAATTGATCCAATTTTGAAGAAAAGACAGGGGCTTTATATAAGCCATAAGTGGCTGCCTGCCCCAGTGTTCAAGATCCCATCAGCCTCATTTGCCGATGGGAATCGGTGAGTTAATCGGTGAGTTAAACCATAGCCTACCTCTTTTCAATACATACGAATGTTCAAATCACGTGTTCCAATCACTCGAGTAGTATGATGATTCATTTGGATCAAAAAATGTCTTCCAAAAAGAAACATTTCTCTTTGAAAATTTGGTTTCAGCGCTATCGCGTTCATTGAAAAACAAAATCTGGGCCTCCCATTAGATAGTTTGCCCCTCATCATGAGAGCGTAACCAGGTCATGACGAGGGGCCGTATAATATTCAATGGGAAAGCCGACGACTGAACGACTTTCCCTTATTATATATATGTAGTATTTACTATATAACTCTAGGACTGCCTGTGGCCTAGGCCTAGGCTAACATTAGCTAGGCCCTAACGCAGTGTTCGAATTAGAAAAAAAAAGTTACATGCACCTGTGCATGTAGCTACAAAATTTTACCTGCACAAATAAATTCTTACATGCACCATTAAAATATGATAATGAATTGCATTTGTTCTGCAATTAAACATCGTTTAATCACACTTCTATTCCAGTAGGCCTATGCTGATTCCTCAGAATTGCAGAATCATTCCGTGTAACGATTGGCTGAAATTAATTTACAGTTTACGTAGACACAGTTTTGGCATAGCCTGATGTTGTACTTTGTTGTTCATAACTTCATATTAACAATGGCAAAGTTACAAATAAACAATCGTTAAAATCAGTTTTTAGGTTGTTGGAGAAATCTATCTCACTCGAATGAAGGACAATTTTAGGCATTAAAAAGCCAATCTTTGTGCCCTAGACCGACATGCACGCCAAAAAGTTGCATGCACTGGTGCACGTGTGCATGCGTTATTTCGAACACTGCCCTAACGTTAGTATTAACCAGGGAGTTGTTCCGATGGAGATGGGCCTAGGCCTATATCTAGAAGTTTAAAGGTCTTATTCAGAGGCAAAGTACATTTTCGTTTCATTGGGAGTGAGCAGAAACTGCTGTTTGTCCTGACCCCAACACACCTCGAATTTTTAGAGTACTTCTTGGCACTGCTGAGAAAATACGTTCTAATAATACGATAAAACGGCTGAAAATCGTGATTTCAAATGACTGAATGAAAACGGGGGCGTGGCTAAGGTCAAGCCAATGACGTCACTGGCCGGAGTCGTGTTGACATGCATTTAGGAATAATTAGTACAAATGTAGTCGTTGGCATATATAACATAACATAACAGGTTAAAGGGCAAAGGAGGGCTAAGGCCCCATAAGATGCCCTGAAGTCCATACAACCTTAACTGAAAACAAAGAACCAACCAACACCAAACGAGCCCAGCACAATTAGATTCTACCACACTTATGGAAGAACTTGTCAATGTTGACCTTAAAGCAGTGCACAGATGTGGAGTTAACTACCCACTCAGGCAGACAATTCCACTCGTTAACAACTCTATGAGAAAAGCTGAACTTCCTAATGTCGAGCCTTGCAAAATTCTTAACTAGCTTCTTACAATGGCCTCGAACCCGAGAATTACATTGAACCTTTAAATAATTGCAAGAGGACAAAGGATTCCTTTCAGAGAGAAATTTGTACACCTGAAGCATGTCCCCCCTAATCCTTCTCAACTCCAGGGTGGTAAGTCCAAGATGCTTAAGTCTAACATGATAAGACATGATATGAGCTTACTTTCAGCACAAACCAGTGAAGAATTGACAGACAAATATTTGTTGGAAGAGATACGATGAAGTTTTTAAAGCATTTGCCTATATCAGATCGGGTTTTCTTCCTTAAAAACTATAACAGTTCATCGACTAGTTGGTAAACGTCATGGAGTGATAGTGATTCACCAACTTGACCTTCCCTTCACTTTATTTTGCTTCTTTTCTTCTAAAAAGAGACTTAGATTAGATGGACTGAGATTTTTGGAAGGAATTGCTGACCAATATGAAAAGAAAATACTTGTACATCCTTTCACCCCCCTCCCCCTCCCCAAAACGCATTGTAAACACCTAAAAACAGTAAAAAAGAACAACAATCTAGAACAGATACTGTGTAATGTTTACCAAGACATTGTTTATTTGAGATTCAGCCAATCAGCACTTAGAAATGTGGGTATTCTCTTTCACGTCCAAATAGTTGCATATAATTAAGAATAAACAAGCCACGAGGCCTGACTAATGTCACTCTCGTATCGTAGTTATACTAGCGTAGTATCGTAACACAGACTGAATGGATTTAATACTGGATATATAGTCTTGGATATACACACTATGTATACCTGCCTTATACCGAAAGACACCACACATCTCTGAAGAAGAGAAAGTAACTTGTGGTGGTTCTTCTAAAAGAAGAAAACTTCAAGGTCTTACAACTTGCTGTTGATAGCCCAGCAATTATCTTCAAGCCACAACCATTGGCCAAACTTCCAAATTTTCAGAATTGCTCCGAGGAGTTCACTGATCGAGTTTTAACGTTACAACTTTGAGATTCTTTAAGCAAGGGGGTTTGCAAAGTTTGGCGTCAGGAAGAATTGATTTCGGAAGGAGGAGTGAGGCCGTTAGACAAGCTTCCCATGTCATCACTCACGAACTTGAAGGGTAAAGACAAGTTGAGGCACCAGAAGACCCAAGACGAAGACCTGGCGTAGCCTGCAGAGAAAACCTGATACAAACCAAACAGCTCTCTTTTTAGGGCTGCTAATTTCTTCCGAAAAAGCGGCTTCTTTCCTCTGCAAACATGCTTAAAATGAAGGATATTCTAACGTTAACTTTTTTTTCTTTTTTTTTTTGCAAGTCGAACCTAGGCCTAATGCTAAACCATAAACGTTAGAGCTAACAAGTAACGTATACTAGGCCTAGCTAACTAGCCTGCTGCCCGCTTATAGTAGGATTTACCAGGCCTACTCTAAAACCTTCCAACCTACGCTGACTAAAAAGCGTATTAATTTTATCATAACAAGAATAAATCTTTACTTCTATGCTGTACAAGTTTTCGCAATTTCCGATTACCAATTGTAACTTAGGCTACTAGAGTATGCTACTATCCAACTAGTATTAACTTACTTCACTGCTTGCAATACTGGTACGGTACATGCTGGCTAGCTGTTAGCGCTCGCGCTAGCTCGACCTGACTCCAGCCGGTGACGTCATAGTTTGACCTTTCGAAGAAATCATGTGATGTTATCATTTCTGTATGGGCCAAAAACAAAAAAGTTTTCAGAAAATGGTTAAAAATAGAAAACCCTGTTTTTTGCTTTGTTTTTCCTGTAGAAAAATAATATAAAATCCTAGTTTACCTAAAATTATGCTTTTGAGTCGATTGCATGACCCTTATTTGCCTCTGAATAAGACATTTTGTTAATAAATTAAGACCCACTAAAAGTAAAACGAGGGGAGATTATCAACGGTAAGCCGTTTATTTGGTGCAAAGGGATTTCTTTCCTTTGTTTAGTGGCTCCAATTTGATGTTTGTTGGTTGTTTGTTTGTTCAGTTTATTTCCATACATGACAACATAAATAACATGTGATACAACATCAACATAGACAGTAGCAAAAAAGGAAAAAAAGGAACAATTTAGGCTACAATAGGCCTAGCCTAATTAAAATAAAAGCACGAAATGGAAAAGGAGAGAGAAGGAGAGAGAAGAACTTAGAAAGAGAGAGAAGAAGTTAAGAATAACTTATGCTTATATGAATCTCTCCTCCAAAGATATCATTCACCTAGCAACATCATTTAAGTCATGTAGGCCTGGCCTACGGTGTTGGAGTTAGATGAGTTTTTACGGCTCAGTTTCTAACCAATTGGTTTAAAGACAGACAGTCATTGCCCCAAAGTATATTTTTAGTGTGGGTATATCAAAATTCTCAGTCGGTGACTGCTCTTTGATTGACATCAAAGTTTGAAAATTTGAAAGATGCAGGCTCACATTCCACACAAGGCAGAGAGTACTTTTATTACATTTTATAGCCTTGTATGTTCACCAGGACATGGCCTTAATCAATAAAACAGGTTTATTCCTGCACAAGGAAGAGCTTCATACAGTTATGGGAGGAGCTAGAAGATGCATAGTTGGGCGAATTGGAACTGTCTGGGATCATGAAAATTCCCCTTTAAGTTGGGACAGCCACAGCCTTTTTCTCCAGTTGTGGCACACTGGCTGTTTTTTCCCTACCCCATTGCTTATGCTGAGTGCCGAGCACAATGGCAGTAGGTTCCGTTTTTAAAGTCTTCGGTACGTAGGCCCCTCCAGGAATCGAACCCCAGACCTTCTGGCTACAAGTCAGATGCTCTAACCACTTAACCATCCAGTAGGTCTAGGCTAGTGTTGGGCAATATTGACTTTTTTACCATCGCGATAACAGAACAAAATTTATCTCGTTAATTTGATATCCACGATAATTTTCATAAAGACCATTTCCCTTGAAGTTCACTTCCGTGCTCATGCATGTTAGAATATTCAATGATGAACTTTCATCATTATAAAAAAGGAATGTCTGCAATAAAAAAAAAAAACATTTTGGAGACAGCAATGAGAAGCATTACAAGGCAAATTTTTCCATTTTTTATTTTCAAGAATTTATCGTCATTTTTGAATTCTTGTTATCGTATCGCGATAAAAAGAAATTATCACAATAACGATAATTTTTGATATATTGCCCAAGACTAATCTAGGCCTAATCCCTTAACAAGTGTCCTGCACTGAACAATAGTCTGATGTGTAGGTTAGGTTTTTTCTGCCAACTCTTTTAGAGCAGGTGATACATAACTGGAAATGACTGTAATTGGCATAAAAGAATACATTTAACCCCTTCCTTTCACAAGATTTCCCATATGCTAATGAGTTGATGAGGCAGAAGTCTAATTTTTGTTACAACATTATGAAAAGTTCCTGGAAGTTTCCTGATATAGGGCCTAACCAGATATAGATTTTTGTTCATATTTCGACATAAAACTTAACTGATATACTGTCATGCGCGTAACCCAAGCTTCAAGAGATGCAATAATGTTTTATTTCTCTGACGACTGGCAATGTGGCAGTGGAGGAAAACGCCCATTCAGACTGTAGCAAACCACAGATATGAGGGTGGAGATGGAGTCATGGTGAGGTATGGAATCTCCTTTTCATTTATTTGGAAGGACATATCCATCGCTCGAAAAAAGGAAGGAGACTTGTGTTTGAAAGTGGAGTTGGAGTCGCAGTGAAGAGTGGTAGTGGTTTCTTAGTTTTGTGTTCTTGTATATATATTTAGCACTTTTGCACTTTTTGTGGTGGTTGTATCTCCCTTGTTGGCTTCTCAACTGTTGACTGTGTACTCTGTGATGGCTTTCTTTGCCTTTTTGGAGTTTATTAGTGAAGACTGAGGGCAGTTGTTCAGGGCTTGTTGCTGGAGTCAGAGTCAGGCCTGATTTTTTAAGGAAATTTTCAGGTTGCCCATCGGACAACCTGAAGCTAAATTTAGGTTGTCCGAAATAGTTTTTGGTTGTCCAAATGAAAGTGACGAACAAGGGATGAACAATTCTATTTCCTGTCTCTGCCATAGAAAACAAACATTTACTTTAAATTCTGCATTTTTCCATATTTATTAGCATGGTACAATGATGAATGGTAGTCAATACCATTGTCTCAATGCCACTTCTTAAGGGGATTTTTATGACATACTTTCCTGCTGATGTAGGGAACTATTCAGTTACAAATAAAATCTACTCGTCCATGGGACAAGTTCAAAGAGAGAAAGTGGTTGTCCGATGCAATTTTTACCCGTCACGGACGATCGGACGAGTGCTAAATTTCAGCCCTGAGAGTGCACGCCCTCTATTTCTAGTTTGACTGCGACTCCATCTCCAGATGAAGAGAGGGTACAGCTATAGAATATAGGGCCACTCTTGAACACCACCTAGCATCTGGATGTGCAGATGCCGTGTGACACTGTTTATCTTGTTTATGTAACAGCCCAAACTTTGACTCTGCATCCGAGCATTCCTGCATCCTCTCCAAGACTGATATTGTTGAAATCGTTCACTCTCCCATTTTATCATTAAATCTTTTATGTTTATCTAGCAGCCCAAACTTCGACTCCGGATCCGAGCATCTGAGCCACTCAAACAGGTTGTTCTAAAACTCATTTACTTGGCATCTGATGATCTGAGCATTTTAACCCAGCAGGGCTAATACATGATGGAGCAGAAAATTCAAAAGACTTGACTGTTAAATGATATGTACAGTAGGTGGAGAGTTTAAGTTGACTGTGTATCTGTGCATCTGGATGCCCAGATACATCCCTCAAGTGGCCCTGTGTTCTATAGTTACTCTGAAGAGAGAAGCATTTGGCTTTTTGGGTGGGGTATTCTGTTATTGTACCATTGAATAGGATTGTATTTTGACCGTTTGAACATTTCAAACCCAGATATGTTGTTTAATTGATTTATCATTCATACTACACCTAATTAAATGATATGGTAGCCTACATAAACTGCAGATACGCTACTGCTGCTGGTTTGAGAGGATAGATTTGAAGCCTGCATGAGCATTGGAGAAATAAGAGAGCTCAAGCTGAAATGTAATAGACATACCAGAATGCTTGGTTTGTGTGCTAAGCCTACCCCCCCCCCACCCCCAAAATAACATTTTTGAAGTCAATGTAGGTTAATTAATGATTTACTTTACTTCACACATTTCAGACAGTTATCAGTTTGTAGGTTTCCTACGTATCTTAGCAATTGGCAACTCAAATTTTGAAATAAAAATCAAAGAAGCACTGGTCATTTTAACAAGTGGAATCCTACTCTTAACACCCAAATATACCACCATGGATGTTGCTATATATTTTGAATGGCTTATGCAACTTTTCCATCTATGGACTATGAACTTTCAAAATTGTAGATAATTTTGCACCTGATGAGGAAGATGTGAATCTTCAAAAACATTCACGTCAATAATGGACTTAAAGCACATTTTTGTGCTTATTTGCTCTTTTGTCTGGTTTTACAATTGCATAACTCTTCCCAAACTTAAATACTGTATGCTGGTGCTACTGTAAGTACAGGTACAATGTGGTTAAATTGGCTATACGCTGACTGATTTGGCCATGTATTTGTGCTTATATGACTGTGGTTGAATCTAGTTGTACTGTGCATGCTTCGTGTTGGCTTGGCTGTATGTTTTAGTAAAGGGTTTGGACTTCAGGGCATCTTGTAGGAACAGGACTCCTTTGCCCATTAACCTGTTATGTTTAGGGATGCACTGGATATCCGGTCCGGCCGGATTATCCGGCTGGATAATGAAGTATTATCCGGTTCCGGCAGGATCTTTAAAGAAATCTGGCCGGAATTTTTTTCAAATATAGCCTGAATTAAAGATGGGTTGCTTTTCCAGATGAATTTAACACCTTTGCAAAAGTTTTTCTTAATTTTGTCCATGTTGCATCTAGAAATTGACCCATCAGGCCTGACTGTGTTGTGGTAGGTTAGGTGGTCCCAGTTCGTAGTGACCCTGACATTGACACAACTTCCATTTTGAAGTCTAAGAGTATGTACCGTTTGTGTGCATATAAATCCAAATTTGTGGAGGTAACAATGACAAATTCAAAGTTATTATCCACAGTTATCCCACAGGACCCACATTGCATATGTAATTTAATGTAGAACTATTTACTGTAGAATCTCTGTCCATCGTTTTCATCAGGAAATGCTTCCATTGTGAACAGCTGCAGTCCTTTAAACAGTCTAAAGGATTTTTGTAAGCTTAAAAGGTGCAACTGTGTTATTTTAAGTAATTTTACTTTTGAATTAATGTTCTGTTTACAGCATTCTGGAGCCTACGCCCTACAAAATCACATTAACTAAGTGACCTACTGTAGGCTAGTACTATCACAAAGTTAACAACCAGCTCCCTTGCCTTCACACATACAACCTCTCCTCCACCCTCAACTCTTACTCTCAATGCTAATTTTTAATGCTTCTCTTTAAAAGTGCAAAAATCCTGTTCCGGTCGGATCCAGTAATTTGGATCCAGTTGTTTTGTTTTATGGCAAAAAGGCCAACTCAGGCTGCTGAACACACTCTTGCTAAGGAAGTGAGTCACTTTGTCTTATTATATGGGCTTAACGTTAGGTCTAATGTTAGGTACTGGCATATGCTAAAATCATTGCTTGTGGCCTGGGCTAGGCATAGTTTACTGTCCTTACAGGTGAAGGATTTGGTATATTGTTAGGTCTAGTCCTCAGAAAAAGCCCATGTATGGCCAGCTGCTGAAAGCTCTCCATACAGGGAACTATCAACAAGCTTTTGACCATTCAGAATGGTATGGTGGCATATGCCAGTTGATTTTGCCACAAATTATAGCCCATACTTAAAGGCTCTATAATCTCACCCCAGACATTAAAACTTCTCCCCTCAAAGTTTACTTAGAACTAGCCCCTCCTCCAATTTAAACAAAACACCTGTTTAGTATACCTTCAAGACATAGCCACCGTAGCCTGCACTAAGTTTCAATTCTTCAAGGCCGTATTGACATACAACTGTGCATAAGTTTAATTGGGAACACAATGGACTGTATAAGTCATCATTGACCATTTGGAACTATGGTTTGTATGACTGTCAATGAATTGTATTTAGAACTATAGGGATGTTTGGGAGGATGCCCCAGCCCCTTTAAGGAAATTGCAGCTTTGGCCAAGCTCAGAGATGTCATTTTGTATTTGTAACAACTTAACACACAAAGAGATCTGTAGGGGACATACAGTCTTGTGCTTCCATTGATAGTCCTACATGTAGACCACTTTTCATTCCTATTCAATATGGGATTAAATTCAGCTATACATACCCCCTTCAGCCACCTGTCTCCTCACAGGGTGCCACGTATAGGAATTAAGAATACAAACATCTAATTCAAAATCTTCTCCATTGTGATATTCTACTAAATGAGTATAAAAGACTGAGTGTTCTTCATTCATGTGGGTAAAATGTTCATTGAATTTTTACCCAAACTTCTAGATATTTCCCCTATATACATGAAATCTCCCTTACAATCTTTACATTGAATGAATTCTCTCTGTAGTTTATGCAATGTCAAGAAAGGGATCTGTAAGAAAAGAGAGGTTGTATATTGTATTCAATGTAATGACTGTAGGGGAGATACAGTAGTAGTGTCTGACTTTGTTTATGCTGTTGTATTGCTAGTTGTATTCTGATGATGGTCGAGGACAGACCAAAAATTTAAAATATACTCAGAAAAAGGGAAAATGAATCTTTACACTTTATTTATATTCCTTGATGTTACTTTTAGAGTGGGAATGGCTGCAACTAATCTCAAATCTGAACTTTCAATTTTACATCACACCACTCGACTTTTCTTTCAGTGGCAAGGAATCACTAAGCCTTTTGGCTTTCTGGTTGTGAATTGGGTAGGAATAGCTGCAGCTCATTCCAGGCAAAACTTTTGTGAATCTGGGACCTTTCATTTCAGGCCAGTTCCAAGTCCACTAAAAAGTGGACTGAGTCCAAGTCCCAAGTTGGGCATTATGCAACCCTGATTGAATTGATAGTGGTAGTGGATCTGGATATAATTGGGACTGTGACTGAGAATCTGGATGAGTTGTAGATGTCATTTTTATGGTACTCTGTAGTTTTGAAGAATGCACATTATAAGAGTACTAAACTCACCAATTTTTGGTTTCGATGATAAGAGAAACTTGTGCAGTCATGATGGCGTGTGTGTGTATGTATGTGTGTGTGCGTGTGTGGGTGTGTGTGTATGTGTGAGAGGGTGTGCGTGTGTGTGTGTTTGTGACACTTTTCTTGTTTACACGATATCTCAAGAAGGGAAACTCTGACAGTTCTCAAAGTTGATAGGTAGATGCCCCATATTGAGAGGAAGAACCCTATCATTTTTGGTGGAGGTCAAAGGTCATTTGGGGTCACCAGGGGTCAAACCCTGAAAACCTTGTTTACACAATATCTCAAGTTAGGAAGCTTGGATAGATTTCATACTTGGTGTGTGGATGCATTATGGAAAGAGGAAGAACCCTATTGTTTTTGGTGGAGGTCAAAGGTCATTTGGGGTCAGCAGGGGTCAAACCCTGAAAACTTTGTTTACACGATATCTCAAGGTAGGTAGCTTGGATAGATTTCATACTTGGTATGTGGATGCATTATGGTGAGAGGAAGAACCTTATTGTTTTTGTAGAGGTCAAAGGTCATTTGGGGTCACCAGGGGTCAAACACTGAAAACCTTGTTTACACGATATCTCAAGGTAGGAAGCTTGGATAGGTTTCATACTTGGTGTGTGGATGCATTATGGTAAGAGACAGAACCCTATCGTTTTTGGTGGAGGTCAAAGGTCATTTGGAGTCACCAGGGGTCAAACACTGAAAACCTTGTTTACACAATATCTCAAGGTAGGAAGCTTGGATAGATTTCATACTTGGTGTGTGGATGCATTATGGAAAGAGGAAGAACCCTATTGTTTTTGGTGGAGGTCAAAGGTCATTTGGGGTCAGCAGGGGTCAAACCCTGAAAACCTTGTTTACACCATATCTCAAGGTAGGTAGCTTGGATAGATTTCATACTTGGTATGTGGTTGCATTATGGTGAGAGGAAGAACCTTATTGTTTTTTGTAGAGGTCAAAGGTCATTTGGGGTCACCAGGGGACAAGCACTGAAAACCTTGTTTACACGATATCTCAAGGTAGGAAGCTTGGATAGATTTCATACTTGGTGTGTGGATGCATTATGGAAAGAGGAAGAACCCTATTGTTTTTGGTGGAGGTCAAAGGTCATTTGGGGTCACCAGGGGTCAAACACTGAAAAACTTGTTTACACGATATCTCAAGTTAGGAAGCTTGGATAGGTTTCATACTTGGTGTGTGGATGCATTATGGTAAGAGACAGAACCCTATCGTTTTTGGTTGAGGTCAAAGGTCATTTGTGGTCAGCAGGGGTCAAACTCTGAAAACCTTGTTTACACGATATCTCAAGGTAGGAAGCTTGGATAGATTTCATACTTGGTGTGTGGATGCATTATGGTAAGAGAAAAGAACCCAATTGTTTTTGGTGGAGGTCAAAGGTCATTTGGAGTCACCAGGGGTCAAACACTGAAAACCTTGTTTACACAATATCTCAAGGTAGGAAGCTTGGATAGATTTCATACTTGGTGTGCGGATGCATTATGGTGTGAGAAAGAACCCAATTGTTTTTGGTGGAGGTCAAAGGTCATTTGGGGTCACCAGTGGCCAAACTCTGAAAACTTTATTTAAACGATATCTCAAGTTAGGAAGCTTGGATAGACTTCATATTTGGTATGTATATGCATTATGGTACGAGGAAGAATGCTATCATTTTTGGTGGAGGTCAAAGGTCATCTGGGGTCACCAGGGGTCAAAGTCTGAAAACCTTGTTTACATAATATTTCAAAGTAGGAAGCTTGGATAGATTTCATACATGGCATGTGGATGCATAATCTTCAGAGGTACAAAGCATATCATTTTTGGTGGAGGTCAAAGGTCATCTGGGGTCACCAGGGGTCAAAGTCTGAAAACCTTGTTTACATAATATTTCAAAGTAGGAAGCTTGGATAGATTTCATACATGGCATGTGGATGCATAATCTTCAGAGGTACAAAGCATATCATTTTTGGTGGAGGTCAAAGGTCATCTGGGGTCACCAGGGGTCATAGTCTGAAAACCTCGTTAAACACGACATCTTGAGGTAGGAAGTTTGGATAGATTTCATACGTAGTATGTGGATGACTTATGGTGAGAAGAAGTACCCTATTATTTATGGTGGAGGTCAAAGGTCATCTGGGGTTAAACTCCGAAATCCTTGTTTACAAGATAGCTCAAGTTAGGAAGGTTGGATACTTCACATGGTGTTGCATTTAATCCATCAGAAAACCCCTAAAAGTTTTGTCAGAAATCAGAGGCCAGCTGAAATCACCAAAGGCAAAAAAGCAAAAAATTCCCAAGAATTCCCAAGGTCAAATGTGAACATGAAACTGTAATTTTCCAGCACTTGAACATCACATTGAACCAATGACTGACAGAAACAGGACATCTTGGCATTATTTGGGATTACACATTAAGTGCTATATTCATCGAAACCACAATGCATTTTTGCATTCTGGTTTGTAAGGTAGCCTAGAACCAGTAGTGTGTCTCATACATGTTTGCTTTGTTCCAGCCTACTCATTGTCAACTTATGGGCTATAGATTATACTCAAGATTCTAACGATGAAGGTAAAAAAGTCTAAGGAAGGTTCAAGGTAAGAAACTTTGCAAAAGTACCTGGCTCCTTTCAAAATTTTCCTGCATGTCTGTAGAAACAAGCATGCTCAATTTGTTTGTGTACTGTAATCGTAACTGACCATACTTTAATATATTAAAGTGAATATGCCTAGGTGCATACTGTGTTTGTGGGTGTGGATATATTGACTGCATTTACAAGGACCAATACAGTCCACAATTCTGTACTTGTAAGAACGGGTGTCTCGAAAATGTAGACCTTGAAAACACAGACCTCGAAAACACCGACCTCTTCGAATGCAGTGTTACACCTGACCTACAGGTTCACCAGGACCCGTGAAAAGTGAGAAGAGAGTGAATGACTGTCTATTGGCCAAGGTAATCTGTGTCATGAACCATTTATTTCTTTTTTGAAAATTCACAAATTGCACAAAGCCATAGCCTATATAACAGGTCTGCGTACAAATGTCACAACTGGACATAATGATAGATGTAGCAACACTGTAAGGGCAGTACATCCCACTTGTAAGCATAATGAGGGGATTCCCCCAATTCACCCCTACTCAGCATGCTCAGACTATATCTAGCCACACGTGTAGGCAAATACTGTTTTTCTGCTAGGATGCTCATAGAGCAGACAACCCATTACAGCCTTATCAATGTCAAAATCTAGCTAGGAAGTAGCAGGATGATGCTTTTTCAACTCAAATCTACAATCATTGTAAAATCTGAACAATTAACTCAAACATGTCGATGTCAAAACTAATGAAAAGTATGATTATTAAGAGAAATGCGATGCATAAAGTTCAAGCAACAGACTTCATGCAATAGCAACTACTTTCATTGCCTTTAGCCTAATACACATTACATACCACTAGTCCTGAAGGTCACTGGCATAAATTTCTGCTCATTGTGAGTGAATATTCCTTTGATAGTACTAATAACTTGGTAAGAATGATAAAATATACGATCCAAATAAAACATTCAGCTTTTTGCATAAAGCAAAGTATTTGGTATAGAGGGATTTTGTGTGACATCACAAGTGTGGGATTCCCAGGCACTGAAGGGCAAAACACACACGCAGTAAGTGTATTTACAGCACACGCACACGCCATAACCATAGATACTTCTGTGACACAATCAACGCGTGCCCTTCAAAACCAATGAGATGCGTGATCTTGCTCTTTAAAACCAAAGAGCTGCTCGATCATGTGACGTCAGTGATGTCCTTCTATTGAAGCATTTACAAACCTGAAAATGAGGAGAGAATGAGTGGCTGTCTATTGCAGAGGTGGGGAACTGCCACCTTGAGAACCACATGTAGCCCATGAGGCCATTTAATCCAGTCCGCAAGGTAATTCATAAATATATATTCAGAATCACTTGCCCACCCTGTATCCTGCTTGTACCACTTTTCCGGTATTTCGTGTAGAACTTTTGCGAAACATTTGTATATCATATCACTAAAACCCTAGATGAACAATGTATAAACATGCCCACCATTTCATAAGGCAAAAATATGCTTGTTTTTGCGATGCTCCGCGCACACTTTTCATATGTGCTCATTCATTATTACTCCAGTCTTAAAAAACAAATGGTCATTACAGTGTGATACTGTACTTTTGGTCTGTGTAGCCTTGCACATTCAATGACATTTCATGATAGAAGATGAACATTTTATTGCCTACAAATTTCTTCTAACTCCAGAGGTTCTAGTGCTTCACCAAAAAAAGTTTCTTACCTGGGCTTTTCCCCTAGATCTCACCCATAGCCTGTCTGGGGCATGGGGAGAGCATGAAGAGCCCTCACTGTCTGCCACCTGTGAGTGGATTGTGACTATCAATATGGTCCATGTGAGGAAAAAGGTTCCTCACCCCTGGTCTATTGGCTAAAGTAGTCGGTGTCAGGAATAATTCTGTCACCAGGCCCTCTTGTACAGCAGCCAACTTTGAAGGGGGAGGGAGGGGAGGGGTTTCTATTCTGCAAAAATACAGACATTGAAATTGCAGACCTTTAATTGCTACACAGCTGCTGTTAATGGAAAAGCTGATAAGATCCAATATAAAGGTTCAATTCTTTTCATTATGATTAAGTACTAGTTCACTGACTAGAAGTGTATGCTAACATTCAATTTTTGGGCAAGGAGAAGTTGAAATAATCATAGCCAGGTGCAGGTTCTAAGGGGGGGGGGGGGAGGAGGCAAGAAGGCATCCCTAATTAGACCAGGCAGAGAAGGGGAGGGGGTATCATCACCTGAAAGCTAAATTTATGAACCCAAGTGGATTTGGTCAATTTTGGGTTGCTGATTCTGAAAATTGAGAGTATACGGGCCATATCTGGGCTTTCTGCGCCATTTTTACATTTAAACTTTGAAGGGCGCCCCCTATAGGTCAAAAATCTTGTTTTCTCCATAAATTTACAGTCCAGTCATTGACTGAAGTGAAATTTGGTCCATATATCCTGTAAAGGGATGGCTACTGATAAATAATAGGAAATATTTATATTTATATTAATTAACACAATTTGCATATTAATATCAATATTAATATTTCCTAGTATTTATCAGTAGACATGGCGAGCCGCTGATGATTTTCCCTCATGATGTTGCTGCATAGACAAAATGCACACATTGAAATTTTGAGGCCAATAGCTCAAGTGGTTTCGAAGTTGCAGCCAGGAAAAGGGTATAAGGCTCAAATTCAATATGTTTTGTCTTGTGGCAACGTAGTCAGAATCTGGTTTCAGATCAGCAGTACCTTGCTTGGATATGTGGGTTCCCCAAATGCAATTTTCACTTTCAGAAGCAATTTCTTTTCAGTTTTTGGGGCCACCTGGTCCAACTACCAATCATCCAAAGGACCTTAATATTATACCTCAGTATTGTTTGGTCATGTGACTATAAGCAGGGGCAGGGTTTGTGTTTTGGTTCATCTGCATGTTATATATCCAGTGTTTTGTCTATGGACGCACAGTTTGTAAGTTAGACTTCCTCCTGCGCATCCAGAAGAGTAAGCTTGGACGCATAGAAAATTTTGCTGCAGGTAGCAAATCCATATTCCCAGGCTTGAAATATTCTATGCACCAAGTGCAAGGGGCTTCCTTTCCAAAAGTTTTGGACCCCTTAAAGTTCCAGGTGGACCCCTCAAATTCAGTGTTTAAGACTTTAAGGGGTCTGAAAAACCAGGCAGGGACCCACTAACTTTGGAGATCAACGCTAACCCTGAGCAGGGGTAAGCATTCCCAGATTGATATACATATAAACATTTGGCAGAGGTGTGAACTTGGTCCCAGGGTAAATTTTCAAAAAAGGGGCCCTCATTTGGAGGAACATTGAACCCATGGGCAGTCATCCACAGACTTGAAATTTTCATCAAAGGAGACAAGCCTGATGTTAATGCTCACAAAATCTCATATACCTTATGTACCTCCTTCATGGCCAGGTATTAAAGAGGATGAACATGGCCCATTTGGCATTGGAAGGAGGTACTATTGGCCCTATGGCACAGTTTCACAAGATTTAAACATTTAATTAGATGTTTTTGCTTGCACTCATAGCAAGATATTAAAAAAGTCAGAACAAATTTGAGTGCTCTTTGCCTTGTACTTTTTGAGTTCTTAACCCTGGAAGTTGGGTAGGGAGACCCTTTGTTGGCTGAAAGTCTTTAAGCCTGTCACGGGACACCACATTCAAGGGTCCATATCTTTTCAACTAAACATGATACAACCTTGAAACAACATACTAATTCACCATTTAAATCCCAGACTGCAAAGATAAAGTTTGATGATGCAGTGGTTGTAGAAATTTGAGAACTATTCATTTGAAGTTGTCACTTCTGCCCAGCTATGGTCCTGATAGCCTACATTTAAAAGAAAATTTACTGCTGTAACTAGTATGCAAAGAATGTTAGCTATTCCTAGTATGTGTTCATGCATTAGTCAATTTTCATATGCTTACTTATGTTCCCCCCCCCCCAACCTTACCCTTGTGCCAAAATGGTTCTGTATTGCATACAGTGTTAATGCAATGTGGTGAAATAGAAACAAAGGGAGTGCAAAGTTTGGGAGGGGAGCAAAGGCTCTGAGTTTGGAACCATCTATAATGTAACCATAAGAAAATTGGCTAATGCCTGAACTGTATAATACACAATTGGAATAACTCAGAGAATTAATGTAATTTAATGTACTGTACTTTGTTTGTATACAGCTGTAAATTTCTTTTAAATGTAGGTTATTGTTTCAAAATCACCTCTGATTTTCCTAAAACTTCATTAGGGATGTCCTCTTGTCTCCTTCCCCATCCCTTAGAAACTGCCCCTGGCTAGGATTATTTTAACCTCTCATCGCCAAAAACAGGTGGTGGCACAAGCATTTAGGTCTAGAAAGTGAACTAGTACTCAATAGGGAATGAACTGAAGTTTATACCGGATCTTATCAGCTTATTGATCGACAGGGGATGCGTCTGCAAGTGAAGGTCTGTGTTTTCAAGGGTCTGTGGTGTAGAGGTCTGGGGTCAGTTTTCAAGGTCTGTATTTTTGAGGCATCCTTGTAAGAACACCATATGGAGTGATTCATGATTTGCAAGGAACCAGTTCTTCAAGAATCTCTAATAAGTTAACAAGACCTACTATACCTACTATGACTAAAACAATGCTTTAATAGATTTCCTATTTAATTAGGAATCAACACTTCGTAATCAGTGGCGTCGCCAAGGGGGGCCAGGGGGGCACGTGCCCCCCTGGAAAACCTTGTGCCCCCCGTGTGCCCCCCAACTGAGATCTGAGATTTTGAAAAAAATGTATAGATCTTCTGTAAGTTCTGTAGTTAGAATATTTGACTACCATGTTTCATATGATTTGATTCTTCTTAGGACAAGAAAAGGCAGAAATTTGTATTTTTTCGAATAACAAAATGGCCCCATCTCATAAAGCAGACAGTGTTCTCTGTGTCGGAGGCTGAGCATCGGTCTTGGTAATCTATCCATAATCCTCGCCGCCTCAATAGGTGTGAGTATACGCCTTGATAAAGTGTAGCGGAAATGTCTGCCTCGCGGACTCATTAACCAAAACAGTGAATGGTGTTGTTTGGTACGTACAGTACCATGGAATTTGCCTGCCACTTGCGTTGCGAATTGTAATGCAAGCTCAGTGCCAGCAATTTCAAGGAGACCTTTCCGTATTTTCTTCTTCGAAAAAACAATTCCAAAAAATTTTAAAAGAGAAATATATGATACAAAACTCTATGATCACTTTAATCCCGTAAGACTCCAATCACTCAGTTTGTGGATCATGAGAATTTCACATTAATTGAAAAATCCACAATCGAACGAATATTTGTTCGTTGATTCGGCAATACACATGCACGTTTTTTTCACTTTCATGAAAATTTCTCAATCCATGCATAATTTTTTTTTAGTTCCTAAAAATTCGTTATTTTTTGACAGAAATTTTACTTCAAAAAGGTAACGCATGTGGCACCAGATTGCATCTAAGGACACCTAATTTTTCAAAAATTTTCAAACCCCTCCCCCAGGCCGGCGCTCACACAACATACTGCACACGCCGCTATCTAGTTGTGCCCCCTCATCGAACTGTTGTGCCCCCCTTGTGCCCCCCCAGAATGAAAAGTCTGGTGACGCTACTGTTCGTAATGGCATCTCTGACATTAGTGAAACATAATAATAGAACCTATGCTAGTAACACAGGTCTGTTATTATACTTGGAAAAGATCCTCTTTAAAATCCTTCCAAAGGTAAAATGATCATGTAAAACATGATGGCATGTCTATGGGAGTATGATATCTTTCAGGAAATGGATGTCGGATTGTTTTCATAATTTGATACTTTTCTGGCGTTGATAAGACACATTATTTTTGATTCCTTGCCGAAGGCCGAAGGAATCTATGCAATGGTGATGTCGTGTGTGTGTGTATGTGACGCTTTGCTTGTAAACATGATATCTCAAGAAGGGTAACTCTGAGGGATCTAATACTCAGCATGTAGATTGCCCATATTGAGTAGATGATCCCTATTGTTTTTGGTGGAGGTCAAAGGTCATTTGGGGTCACCAGAGGTCAAAAGATCAAAACTTTGTAAACACAATATTTCAAGAAGGGTAACTGTGAGAGATCTCATACTTAGCACATGGATTGCCCATAATGAGTAGATGATCCCTATTGTTTTTGGTGGAGGTCAAAGGTCATTTGGGGTCACCAGAGGCCAAAAGTTTAAATCCCTGTAAACACAATATCTCCAGGAGGATAACTGTGAGGGGTGGCATACATAGCATGTGGATTGCCCATATTGAGTAGATGATCCCTATTGTTTTTGATGGAGGTCAATGGTCATTTGGGGTCACTACAGGTCAAAAGGTCAAAACCTTGTAAACACTATATCTCAAGAAGGGTAACTGTGAAGGATCTCATACATAGCATGTGGATTGCCCATAATAAGTAGATGATCCCTATAATTTTTGGTGGAGGTCAAAGGTCATTTGGAGTCACCAGAGGTCAAAAGGTCAAAAAACTTGTAAATATGATACCTCAAGAAGGGTAACTGTGAGGGATCACATACTTACCTTGTATATTGAGAAGGCGATCAGTATTATTTTTCATGCAGGTCAAAGGTCATTTGAGTCACAAAAGATCAAAACCTAGTAAACGTCATATTTTAAAGGAGGGTAACTATGAGGGATCTCATTCTTAGCCAGTGTGTCGTTTATATTTAGCATGTAGGTCATTTTGGGTCACAAGATTTCGAAAGCTTTTGACCTTATTAACATGGTATCTCAAGTAGGATAACTATGAGGGATCACATGCTTGTTGTGTGGGTGATTCATGTTTGTTACAATATATCCATATGGCAAGGAATCACTAAGCCTTTTGGCTTTCTGGTTGGTAGAAGTCAAAGGAAATTTGAGTTTACCAGAGATCGAACACTAAAAACCTCATAAATACTGTATGCTATGTCAAGGTAGGAAGAATGGATACTTGCCTCCACAGTGTGAGAATAAAGGCAAATCTAGTTTGAGATGTCCATCCCTGTCATACTTTGTATACTTTGTAAACATGATACCTCAAGAAGGGAATGATCATTATGGGTACCTTGTATAAAGTAAGAGAATGGAGGCAAAGGGTTACTTGAGGTCACCAAAGGTCAAAATATGAAAACCATGCAACAAATATGACACCCCAGCACTAAGGATGGCATACTGGATCATAGATGACCCATATGAAGACAAAGAATTAAAGTGTTAATAGTTCGTATCATATGAGGTTACTTCTTGTTGGACTGCTGCTAACATGATATCTCAGAATTAAAACAAAGATGGCTCACGGTTCATGTTTCATAAGTGTTGGTCAATGCTCATAGACTCTTTTCAACATTGGTGGATTTCAGTGCTAACGCAGGTCAATTTGAAATATCACTGTACTAAAACTACTGTAATTTACTCTCAGCATGCAGTTATGATTTGTATGATCTTTGTGTTTTTTTTTTTTTCAGTGAAACTGCTAAAATGGTGGACATTGGTTCTACTAGTTCTGACATTTTAAATAAAAGGAAGTATTTTTTAGCAGCTGCAGCTACACTGTATGCACCAGTATGTACTTCACTCTCAAGGCACTTGTTGTGAGTAATTGTATTGTATTTTTAGATGAAGTGTTTTGTAATATTGAATATGTACATAATGCACTTCAGTTCAGAATGCCTTCTCTCTTGTCATGTGTTACTTGTGCCTTATGAGTCCTTTAGTTTTGATTACTGTCTTGTGAGTTGGAGTGTTTGTCCATTTCTACTTGTTCCTTGCTTGTCTTTCCCATATTTATCTGAAGGGCTATATGCTTTTAAAATAATGCCTCAAGCTCACTCTTCCTTACATCTACTTCCCTACAGTATTTGTTGTTACTTGTTAGCTCCACAAGTTGAGCTATTGTCATGACAATGCACCTGTCTGTCTGTCTGTCTGTCTGTCTGTCTGTCGGTCGGTCGGTCGGTCGGTCGGTCGGTCGGTCGGTCCATCATCATTGGTTGAAAGGCAGCTGTCTGCAGGTGCTTTTACTGTTCCTTGTCAAAGTTGGTAAGATTATTTATGAAACATATCAATAGCTTGATAATTATGGTAACAGGAAGTAGGTCAAAGGTCATGTGGGGTCGTGGAGGTCAAAGAGTGAAATAATGCAAAACCTTCAACTCCTATTGGCTATATCGGAATCTTTTCAGTTTTGATAGCAGCGTTCAGTAAATGATGGGTCACCAGAGTTGTACTTTTGAAGTGGGTCAAAGTTCATGTGGGGGTTAAAGAGAGGTCAAACAAAAGGAGGTGAAACAGCTTGTTGTATGAAAGAAAATCATTGAGAAAGCTGATACACCAGGTAAACTGGTCAGGGAAGTAATCTACTGTAAACTGTGAATTAGCAGTGTGGATAAACTAAAACAAGTGTAGTGAGCCACTTTTACTTACAGGTGTATGGCTTTAGGGAAAGGGCTTAACAAAGTACATGTTACTTAAGGAATAAATCACATTTGGTGGACTATTATTGGTGAACAATAATAGTCCAGTGAGCTGTGTGCTGTGGCATAACAAGTCAGTGTTTAACCAATCAGAATGCAGGAATCTCAATAATGGATGGCTAGAGGTGGTACTGTAGAATCAACAATATTATGCTGAGAGTATAAAATAATGAAATACTTTTCTCTTCCCTACAGCTCCAGTTTTGTAAGATTTTCTACATGTGAGTTGTTACACTTTACTCTTCTTTGTGTACACTGTATTAGCAAGGAATTCGAAGGGATTGAAGAAACAAAGATCAGATATTGAGTCTTGCTTGAATTGCGTGCAGGTTCTAATCCTTGCCATGTAATGATTAGGAAAATTGTGTCTCTTGTGTAATGGTTATTTAAAAGGATCCTAATTAAGTGAAGAATAGCAAGTTTAAGGTAAGACCAATAGAAAAGTGGGAGTGTTTTTGATGAGGAATGGCTCCAGACTTACTGAAAGTTATCAGCATTCATCAAGTTGTGAGCTCAAGTTAGGTTCATGTGTAGTATGTTTGTTTTTCAGCCAGTCATTAGGGGAGCCATTTTTGATAGACTGAGAGAGGTAAAATTCTGAAGGCTTTGTCTCTTTGGGGTTGGAGCTAATTAGGAACAGTTTCAGGCTTTTTGCCTGCTGAAAAAAAAATAAAAAACAGATATTAAGACTTGTATGAAAAGTTTCAGGTTTGGGGTCAGTCATTTCTTACTTTGGATTCCGCTTTATTGAATCAGAATGTACTAGCAGAGTTGTGTTCAGGAAGGAATGTTGACAGTGAGTTAGTTTATATCCCTTCAGGTTGTTGCTCCCTTTGGAATATTTTGAATGTTTCCAATAGGGGTAATAACCTGCAGGATTTTTAATGAAAGAATTGACAGGTGAGGTATGTTTTTAACTTCTAACTTTAATTAATTAGAAATTTTAGGTGTGGGGCTCATTCATTCATTGCTGGGGGTTCTGATTGAGTGTTAGGTAATACAAATTCAAAGGTTTGATACCTTTGCTTCAAAGTCTATATAGATTACTCAAGTCAGTGGCCATATCACTTACATGCTTTGGAATTGGAAGAGTAAACATGCAAGTAGTGTTCACAGAAACTCCTTTTTCTTCTTGATAAAAGAGTATCCCCTTGTAGAAATAGTTACCTGCTATGTGTAGTTTTGGAGTAAATGAACCAGGAACTAACTTTTTATTTCTCTACAGCAGAAGAACAGACTGGTCTTTGTCCAGATTGCAATAGCCTGCTTATTGAAGACTGCTGCAACATCTCAATTCAGAGAAAGCCACAAATAACAAAGAATGTCCGACAGCTAAGGAAGAAGTCTATGTCTTATATGACATCCAGGGATAGGAGAAAGTTGAAAAGATGGAACACTAGAAAGTGTAAAGTGGTGAGTCTATAATGACCTTGTCCATTGGCTGATATCAAATATTTTTTATATGTATAGACTTGGGAATTCACCAGTAACAAGTTTTTTAAGATATGTTATAAAACATTCTTTTGAAAGCAAAATGTGCATAAATGCAGTCGATCACAAGTCAGTTCAAGGGTGTGTGTGTGAGGGAGTATAAGGGGTGTGTAGTATAAAGGGTGAGGAGTATAAGGAGTCAGGGTATAAGGTCTGTCAAAATTCCTTTTTCTTTTTAAATTTGTCACAATTTTCTTCTCTTTCTGTGCGTAAGTAGGTTGCCAGAACTACTGAAGTGACAAAACGGCACCATTTTGCAGCTAAGATCCCTTGATGGTACACAAATTTTGAAGGGAAGGGAGCAATTTTCCTCTTCCTTGTTCCCTTTTATTGTAATTTTTATAGTACAAAGGGTGAACAACTTATGGAGGCATCTTTGCATTGTTTGGAACCAGCATTACCTTTTTAAAATGAGATTTTTTTATAGCAAGTGAAGTGGCATCATTTTATCATCACCAGTTAGTTATTCAAGGGACTTTTTTATCCACTGAATTTCTGGTTAATATTAAAGCAAACTTTATACACCTTATGGGAAACAAAGATTTCATTTACAAGTAAACGTTAAGTATAAAGAACTGGAAAAAGCAAAAGAGCTTTTGTTGTGCAAACATTAATAGGCAAGGCCTGTTTATGCAGTATGTTATTTAAAGAATCACATGGTTCAAGGTAGCAACTGGCAATGCTAATGAATCCATACAGGCAGTAGTTTGGCTTGCAAACATTGGCCTTCTTGGCCTCCTTTAATATATCATCAAACAAATTTGTAAAACCCTTTACTTAATCTTTACCACTTGATCTGGCAATGGTCAAAGTGGTATTTAATTTCGTGGCTGTCCTTGTTATGTTTTTTGCAGGTTCTTCATTGCAAGACTTGCAATCAGGTCATAAAACTTCCTGGCCCTGTCAACTCTCAAAGGTAGGAGGAAATTTAGGCATCAACAGTGTAGGCATATGAGGCAGGTAAATAGGTGTATGGTACTGATTTTGGTGCATGTGATAGGCAACTTGGGGTCACTAGGGGCTGTTTACCAGCTTGTTTTTTTTTGAAGGCAATATCTCAAGTCAATATGGGTATCCTTGAGGGGTGTGACACTTGGTATGTGGATGGCCTATGTTGAGAAGAATACCTCTAGTTTTGGAGTATGTGAAAACCGTAAGAGGCCAAAATGGAAGAAGTGTGAACATAATAACTCCAGAAAGGGTAAGTGTGAACATAATAACTCCAGAAAGGGTAACCTTAAGGTATTTCATATTTGGCACGTAGTAAGGCTGTTGCTGTTTTGTAGTAGATAATCCCAGAAGCTAACTATTTTCTGTGAAGGTTAAAGGTCATTTGGGATAACCAAGATTCAAACTGAAAAAGTGGTAAATAGTACATTCTAAGAAGGGGAAATTTGTTGAATATCATACTTGACATGATAATTCCTTTATTTGATTTACAAAGTTCAGACTTTTCACAGGTTTGGTAAAAAGTCATAACCAAACTTTTAGCAACCACAATGCAGTTTTGCCTTCTACTGTTTAGGCCATGTTGTTGATAACTGTTAAAGGTTGTGAGGCTAGGCCTCGCCTCAAGGCTGGTCTTGAGGCCAATTTTTGAGGCCTTGTCCTTGTACCTCTGGCCTTGAATTTTTTTAGCTGGGGCCATTCTTGGCCTCAAAAAGGCTTGCTATTCAAGAATGCATAATAGTTTTCCAAAGAGTAGTTTTCCCATGTTAACTTTGAAAGAGTCATAGTGTTTTCCCCTAGGTTGTCATAATATTGAATGGATATCCAGCAGGGGTTGCACCAGAGAGGGTAGGGTACTAAGGAGGACAGGGGGTGGCTACAAACCATGCACATAGGGTAGGTCTAGCATCCCTTTGGGAAAGAAGAGGATTGTCGGCAGGTTGGGAGCCTAGAGTTGTCAAAACGATGCCAAATTTTCTGCTATAGTGTACTGGTACACTGTGTTTCCATGCATGTTTTAAGCTGGATTGAAGTGGAGATTTGTACATTACATTGGAGTCTGGTTCCCCTCAGGTTGCGTTTTATAAAGCATCAGGTATCACATCTTCTCGTTCTAGCAATGGACTCATGTTAATGCAGAAATAAAGTGAAAAAAAATTTTGTTTAAAGAGTGTGATTTATTGTAACCTAGGTTATTTAGGCAAAATTTTCAGGGGCACATTGAAAGGGCAGAGAACCATACCCCCTTTGGGGAACAGTTGTACCTCTCTGGCACTTCATCAATTTTTGGGGTGCCATGAAATCATTAATGGTGGTCATTCATCCTGACGATTAAGCTGTTTTTGCTTAGAAAAGGAGGGCTTTTTATCATTTCCTGTTACAATGCCCAATATCAGATAGAGGTCAGCTGCTCAAAAATGGATCTTTTTAAAAACTAAAGTAGGTTCTTCCAAAGCTCGTTTAAAGAATTTGACACTGTGCTTTATGCAAGATGCAAGACAAATTTTCTGCCAGGAAAAAGTTGGTTCCAAATGAATTTTAATCTCAGTGCAGTATTTAGATTAAGCCAAATTTAGGGCAATGGTATAGAGAGGTATTTCGAAAGGTTTTCTGTCTACCTTGACCTTCCAAAGCCATCTCAGGATACCTTTCGTTGAGCAATCCTTGGTGCCCACTGAAATGACTTCCGTACGGACTACCAAGGCATGTTAGATCCTGAGCTGCAGTGACAACTTTGTGACTTAGGTTTACAATTTCCTGTAATATACAAGGCATCAATACAAGAGGCACAAATTCTGGGCTCAAGGCATACTTGCCTCCAAAACAAAAGGGGGAAAAGAATCCATCATTTTGGCCCTAAATTCATTATGTTCATAGTAAAAGGGTATTTCATATAATGGATAACTTTTGGAATGTAAACTGGAGTAAAACAATACTGAATGGCTTGAAATATTTCTATTTTTCTGTGAGCCTCGCTCCTTATTACTTGCATGGGATTATTGCAAAACCCCTCCCATCATCCATCCTCCCCACCCTCAAGCCCACTGCATCATGAAATCAATTGGCTGTTAGTCTGAGTTTGTAAAACAATGGTCAAATTGGGATTTTGTGGTTTTATTCAGTGTGCATACAATGCCATTTGCAAAAGGGTTGTTTTATTCTAACTGCCCACAACATTATAAATACACCAGGGCTTTTGGATCATCACAGAGAATGCCACCAGGCACCTACTAGAGGGCCCCTGGACCCAATGCTGCATACAGAGTGCTTTGCACCCCTTGTCACCTTCAAGGCCATTCCAACGTTTGCCAGAAACTCAAGTAGATGTTTGTGCTCTTGGTTAAAATTTTAATTTTCTCCCATGGGCTACAGGCAGTCTCACTCATATAAGATGTAAGGAAATATTTGTTTAGATAATGCGAGTCCCTGCATTAAAACAATTGGGAATGCTAAGTGTTTTCCCATGTTGGCTGCCTAACACACCATAGAAGAGGAACTGCGGTGAGAAATAAGTGCTTTCCTGTAAAGCTGGATGTATGTGATGCCAAATTTCCTTACCACAGCCCCAGTTACAAGTGACCCTGAGGTCTGGTTTAGTGACAGTGCTCCTCTTTAAGAAGTACCCTTTTGGAAAAAAATCCCTGATAGGCCCAGTGCACATGCATCTTGAATGTTATTGTCCTCTATTCACAACTCATTTGGCAAACATGATCATTCTTAAAACATGCATTTTAGAAAAGCAAGCCTGAGGACCTCTATATATTGATGGAACTGTGAATGCAAGTAGATTATGTCATACAGATATTGGCTATTGATTGGTCAAGTGTTGTAGTGATCATGCACTTTACATATTTAAGACTATCTGGTAAAATGGTTTTATCCCCATGCCCCTCATTGGGAAGCTACTACCAGACTTGTAGTGGAGTACAAAATTGAGAGTACGAGTACGAGTACATAGCCCAGAGTACGAGTACATGATACATGAGTACAAGTATGAGTACACAATTTCATGAGGTCAAGAGTATGAGTACCAGTACGAAACACCGGAGTACAAATCCTGTACAAGTATGAGCATGCAGCTCACGAGTACAAGTACGGGTACAATTTCACAGATTGTTATCATGAATTGATCACAGCTTCATTATCACCCTATTGTTACATATTTGGAGCAACAAGGACTGCATGTACACACAGTGCTAGATGCCACTGTTACAGGTAGGCCTTCACCTCAAACACTGCATCCTCAAACCAGAGCACCCACTGACGCAGATCATGATGGCAAAAATAGTCCAGAGCTTGCAGAAACTGCGTATCTACAGTGAACCCCCATTAATCTGGTTTGATGGGTATCTTTTTGACTTGAGGTTGAAACTAGCATGGCAAAGGAGTTAATCCACCCGCCAAGCCTGACCACCACAATAGACTGCATGATCTTGCTTGGTCCCTTAAAAAGTGGAAGCATTCTCTGAGTCAACCTCTGTTGAGAGTTAGGGTTGCCAGTGTGATCAGATGAAATTGAATTTTTGGCCAATTGATTAAACCATATGAGAATTATAAATTGAAGTAAATTTGTGATGGAATAATTGAAATAAAATGCAGCAGGTAACTTGCAGAAGAATGATTGTACTCGAGCACAAGTACGAGTACAGACATGTCGAGTACGAGAGTA
Source organism: Holothuria leucospilota (assembly GCA_029531755.1). Lineage (NCBI taxonomy): Eukaryota > Metazoa > Echinodermata > Holothuroidea > Aspidochirotida > Holothuriidae > Holothuria > Holothuria leucospilota. The sequence continues at coordinate 450,901 of CM055965.1, read as the reverse complement.
CAAGCATGAGTACGAGTTCGCGGTACCGGAGTACGAGTACTGAGGCCATGGACTCGAGTATGAGTATGTACTCGAGTACTACAAGTCTGGCTACTACACCCTTGTCAGGCAAAAGCAGGCACCACCCCTTTGACATAGGCTGTAACACAAAATGAAAAGGTTAGGGCTTTTGCATACAGTACTGTATATGGTGGGCAGGCCTAGCCCTCAGTATTGGAGGTGTGGCCTTAGCCTTGGGACCTGTGGCCTCAACTACAAGAATATTAATGTTGTTGGACTTGTCAGTAGAAAGAATTGTCATTTCCTGGTATCTCTCCTTATGTCAGAACACTGTAAAATGGAGATATTTTCCCCTTGCAGTATCAAAAGTAACCAGCAAAGAGCTACTCAGAAGAAAGTGGTTAATCAGCCTATCCCAAGACTTGTAAGAGATACAGAAAACAGGAAGAAGATGGACAAACTGAAGGAAATGTTAGTTGGAGCCAAAACAAAGAAATCTGAAGAGTCACAGTCTCCTCTTCTTAAGTTTCTCAAGTCAATATGAAGATGGTATGGTTTTTTACTACTTCTGAAGGATAGATAAACACGATAAAGGTGTGCACCCTTACTGGATGGAGAAGGAAAGGTGATATTTGCCATAATGAAAACAGGAATGGCCAAGTTTGAGTTGGGAAAAGGTGACTATGGCAGTATGTTGAAGGAAAGAGTGTGTTATAGATTACTTTTACTCCTATGGATGTGTGCATATGACAACATAAATAGAACTAATGAAAAGCACATCATGAAGATGTTTTGAAACTTTCTGACGGGGGGGGGGACTGGACCTCTGACTGGCCAGTATGTAGCACACCAAGATATCTTCTCAAAAAAAAAAAAAACAACAAACAAACAAACAAAACAAAACAAAAAAACAAATTAGAACTTCCTTACTTGAGATCTTGTGTTTTAGAAAAAATGTAAATTATGAGGCAGTTACATTTTTGCAGTTAGTGCTCTACCAAAGGGAAAATGTATGTTCATCAAAATTTGAAGGCCCATGCTGTCTCCTCCACAAGCCTCCCCTTCTGTTCTGTCCTGCATAAGTGTGACCAACAGCTGGTCCATTGATGATGCAATGTGCTTTTATTCAAGCTGTCTTACATTAAGGAGTGGTGGTGTAATTGATGTAATGGGTGTGCAACAAGAAAAAAAAAAGGAAAAAAAAAAAAAAAGGTTATGTTAAGCATATTATGCAATGTAGTTGGGAGCAAAAGTTGTATTGTGTAAGGTTGATGGCATCTACAGTACTGGCATGTCCTTACAGTTCGTTGATTTTGTTGTGATCTCGATTAAAACTTCATAAGATGAGATTGCCTTGCAGGCTGGCTTACAGTGTATGAACCACCATTTATTAACTCAGGAAATACAGTGTTTACAAGCTAGCTGAACACCCACACTTGGCAATGCTGCACAGTCTAAATCATGTATTATTAGTACCCCAATAATTGCTACAAGGTTTATGTTGGCTAAAGTCAGAAAAACTGAATGTGTTCAGTCCTGTGCACAACTGGATCTGAGATAGGTTTGATTTGAAGCTAGTTAAACTATTTGGTGAGACCGACTGTACAAGAAGGGTTCAGAGAATTCTCACATATAATAATGCAACCACAGGCTGGTCAGTTGAAATGTGTATGTGTTAAGTCAAAATCATGAGGATTCAACACTAGGTCACAGCAGTGTAAATGAATTACAGCATGCAAAGCCAGCTGAACACTAGTGTGGAAGCCTGTAATGAGGTTAATTTGACAAGTTGGGCACTTGTACACAGATGAAAGGACAATACAGTTCAGTGTTACTAATTTCCTGTTGACCATTACAGCTTCGTGTGCTATAAGTAAGATGCTGTCTCTGTCACAGGAAACTCCCATCATTTTAAGTTTTACCCTCAACTTACAGGATTCAGGTGTGACATTTCATCAATCATGGTGTGTAGAATTGCCTGGACTTTCAGCAGCAGTATAGCCAGAAATCTTTATGATGGGAGAAGGTGGGGTGGCCCTCAATTCTATCATAGGGGAACTTCAAATATGAAGTGTTTTTTCACTATTGACTTTTCCAGTGATCACTATGAATAAGCAGTGCAATCCATAGTTTTCTGTATTTGTCTTAGAGCCCCTACAGAGGGAAATGACTATTTCCTGCTTTTCTTGAAATCATTCTAATACTACATGTGTACATGCCATGTTGCAGAAGATAGACATGTTAGACATGATACTTATTGAATCTGTAAGACAACTTATATTGACATAATGTATGTAAAATCATTGAAAGCAAGAGAAAATGGCAAATACATTAAATATTTTTGTAACTCCAACCCAGTATCAGCCAGTTTTTGATTCCTTGCCGTAGGCAGGCAAGGAATCTATGCGATGGTGATGTTGTGTGTGTGTGTGTGTGTATGTGTGGGTGTGAACTTGTCTTCCTATCAGACCGAGGACCTGAACAATGGATTTGAGGTCCTCTGAAGGAAATTCAATAGATTTGTCAAGTCCTCGAAAGTTTGAACAATAGAGAGTCTATTGTCAAGGTTAGGGTTAAGGAAGTAAACACAAAGGAAATAACAATGAGGTCCTCGGATTGTATGTAAAATCGACTTGTGTGTGTGTGTGTGTGTATGTGTGTGTGTATGTGTGTTTGTGACGCTGCTTGTAATCGCGATATCTCAAGATAGGATTGACCGACACTTTCACATTTGGTATATAGATTTGTCATGTTGAGAGGAAGAACCCTATTGTTTTTGGAGGAGGTCGAAGGTCATCGGAGGTCACCAGAGGTCAAAAACCGAAAACCTTGTAATCGCGTTATCTCGAGATAGGGATGACTGACACTTTTCATATTTGGTATATAGATTTGTCATGTTGAGAGGAAGAACCCTATTGTTTTTGGTCGAGGTCAAAGGTCATCTGAGGTCACCATAGGTTAAAATGCGAAAACCTCGCAAATGACTTGTAATCGCGTTATCTCGAGATAGCAATGACCGACACTTTTCATATTTGGTATATAGATTTGTCATGTTGAGAGGAAGAACCCTATTGTTTTTGGTGAAGGTCAAAGGTCAGTTGAGGTCACCGGAGGTAAAAAGCCGAAAAGCTTGTAATTGCGATATCTCAAGGTAGGAATGACTTACACTTTTCATATTTGATATATAGGTTTGTCATCTTGAGACAAAGAATCGTATTGTTTTTGGTGGAGGTGAAAGGTCGTTTGAGGTCACCAGAGGTCAAAGACCGAAAACCTTGAAATCATGATATCTCAAGATAGGAGTGGCCTGTATGGACTTGTCGTGTTGAGAGGAAGAACCGTATTGTTTTTGGTAGAGGTCAAAGGTCATCAGAGGTCACCAGAGGTCAAAAACCTAAAAACCTTGTAATCGCGATATCTCGAGATAGGGATGACCGACACTTTTCATATTTGGTTTGTAGATTTGTCATGTTGAGAGGAAGAGGCCTATTGTTTTTGGTGAAGGTCAAAGGTCACTTGGGGTCACCGGAGCTAAAAAGCCGAAAAGCTCGTTAATCATGATATCTCAAGATGGGAATGACAGACACTTTTCATATTTGGTACATAGACTTGTCATGTTGAGAGAAAGAATCCTATCGTTTTTGGTGGAGGTCAAAGGTCATTTGAGGTCACTAGAGGTCAAAGACCGAAAACCTTGAAATCGCCATATGTCAAGATGGGAATAGCCTATATAGATTTGTCATGTTGAGAGGAAGAATCCTATTGTTTTCGGTAGTGGTCAAAGGTCATCTGAGGTCACCAGAGGTTAAACTGCGCAAACCTCGTAAACGTCTTGTAAACACGATATCTCCAGATAGCAATGACCGACACTTTTCTTATTTGGACATAAATTTGTCATGTTGAGAGGAAGAAGCCTTTTGTTTTTGTTGAAGGTCAAAGGTCATTTGAGGTCACTGGAGGTAAAAAGCTGAAAAGCTCGTAATCACGATATCTCAAGATAGGAATGACCGACTTTTCATATTTGGTATATCGATTTTGTCATGATGTAAGGAAGAACCGTATTGTTTTTGGTGGAGGCCAAAAGTCATCTTGGGTTACCAAAGGTCAAAAAGCAAAATTTCCCAAGAATTCCCAAGATTGTAATCTGGCATCACTGAGGTCAAAAAGCAACATTTCTTAAGAATTTCCAAGATTGTTATATGGGGTCAACAGAGGTCAAAAAGCAAAATTTCCCAAAAATTCCCAAGATTGTTATATGGGGTTACCAGAGGTCATAAAGCAAAATATCTCAAGAATTCCCAAGATTGTAATCTGGCGTCACTGGGGTCAAAAATCAACATTTCCCAAGATCATCATCTTGAGTTATCAGAGGCCAAAAAGCAAAAGCAAAATTTCCCAAGAATTCCCAAGATTGTTATACATGTATGGGGTCACCAGAGGTCAAAAAGCAAAATATCCCAAGAATTCCCAAGATCATGATTATGGGGTCACCAGAGGTCAAAAAGTGAAATTTCCCAAGAATTCCCAAGATAGTCATCAGGAGTCACCAGAGGTCAAACAGCACTGGCAAAATATCCCAAGTATTCCAAAGATCGTCATCTAGGGTCACCAGAGGTCAAAAAGCAAAATTTTCCAAGAATTTTCAAGATCCAAGATCCATTGGAGTTGAATCCCTTTCAAGACACTTCAGATTTTCTTTTTTGTTGTATTTGGTGGGGTTGAAAGGTCATGTGAGGTCAGCAGAGGTCAAATTGTTAAAACATAAAATGATGTAGTCAAGAAAGATAAATTTGAGGGATAAACCTCAGTGCAACAAAGCATCCCTATTCGGCAAGGAATCACTAAGCCTTTGTGCTTTCTGGTTCATAGGGTACTGGAGAATTGTTCATAAATTCATGTATGAAAATTAAGAACTACAAACTATGAAGAATTTTGCACAACAAAAGAACAAAAAGAAAGGAAAGAAATGCATTCCATATTTTTTCAAAACCTGTATTTTGTCATTGTTCAGCATTCACAAATACGATAGCATGAGTGTAATCCCTTATCACTGTATAGACAATAGAATGCTGATAGGGTACTCATGATATATATCAATATATTTATTCACATAATAATGGTAAGTACATTCTCAAGTGTCCATCAAGGCTGTTGATGGGATGGCAGATGGAAATGTACACTAATGTCAAATTATATTCTTTATTAATATTGATGTGTATAGGAACGTTATGGCCAATAGTGACGAGGACTCGAGCTGCTTAGAATTTACTGTTCCTCGCACCATCAGGGGCATTACTTCTGAGAAAACAAATCCCTGGCTTCACTGAAAAGTGTTTTTCATGTGGTCAAGTACCACACCCCTAATACAAACCTAACCCATAATCCAGCCAATAATGCAATTTTAACAAAGTAGTACAAAATAAATTGCAACTGTGGTATCAAGGTGCTCTGTGAATGTCCAACAGCATGCTATAAGTGGTTAATGCAAAGCCAGCACTGTGTGAGATCACAATGATGATGTATGGCAGTTTTATCTATACTCTAAAAAAATATTTTTATAATTACAAGGTGGACTTAAGTTAATAATAATACAAAAACAAAAATACTGGAAAATGGATCCAAATTTTGTGGCAGTTTATTTTAGGAATGTTTCAGTTAAACTCACCCTGTCAAAGGAAAAAAATGTGCGACATAATGACCAACATGGTTTTAGAAATGGGTTATAAATTCTTGTTACCTTAGCACACTTATTGTAAGGAACAAATGAAACTACCTTCACAGGTAAAATCTGCAAACAGAACATACATGAAAAAGCAACGCATAAGGCACAACTGACAAGTTAAAGGACACTGGCCCTTATTCAGTGAAAGTACAGCATATGGCATACCTTCACACAAGTAATCCTAAAAAAAGGAAATATAACCATCTTACATATCACCTCAATGAAAGCACCACATCATATTAAGAGCTGGTGTTCACTGAAATAGTCTGGGACTTATGCAGAAGTTGATATCACTGTTTCTCATCATAAAAGTATTCAACAACATCTTCATACTAAAGCTGCCAAGTGCTGTTAACATTTACATTACAGTGTAACTTAGTTTAAAATTCAAATGAAAAGTAAACTCTTTCCCCAAAACTTCTTGCTCATTTTCAAAATGAGTCACTTTTCAGTCTACAATAAATTTTCTAAGGAATTAAGTCATTTTCCATTAAAGGAGTGTCATTTTCTCCAGCACAACATGGTGGAGGGATAAACAAAGTGTTTACAAAACCACATCATACAAAATGATTTGCACAAAGGATACAGAACTTCAGCAATCAAAAGTCCTATCCATTTCACCCAATGAATTCAAGTAAACACAGGATACGCTATAAGGATATGTTATCACAAAATGTGCATTCTCTTGGGTAACAACATATTCCTAAACATTCAAGGTGATTGTATGGCAAATAAAATTTTTCAGGAAACTTTCAGCCTGGAAAGACAAATTCTTTGGTCACTTATGAGGTGATGGTGTTCTGTTCCTTTCAATCTGGGCTGACAACTCCCGTACCTTGTCAGACCAGTAGTCACTACTCTGTTGTAACTGGACTGAGAGTTCTCCAACTCGCTGGATCCAGTAGGATTTATCCAGGGCATCAGGATCAGCAGTATTTTCTGATCCTATCAGTGATCCCTAAAGAATGAACAAATATGACACACTAATCTTAAAATTTTCATTTTGAAATGGAAAGTTCCACAAAACTTACTAGAATCTAAAGGCTGAGTAAATCAGCCGAACTGCCAGCTGTTTTTATGATCAGTTTTGAAAACCACTTTCTTTATATAAGAAGCAAAGGGGGAAGTTTGAAGCAGCAACAAGATTAAATATAGCCTTATATAACCAGAATGCCAAAATGCATTGAGGTTTCGATGGTTTATGTTCTATTCCAAATAATGCCATGATGTCCCATACCTTTCAGTCACTGATCAAATGCTATCTTAACATGCTGAAAAAATACAGTTTTGTGTTCCTATTTAATCTTGGGAATTCTTGGGAAATTTGCATTTTGACATCTGGTGACCCCAGATGACCTTTCACCTCCACCAAAAACAACAGGGTTCATCTTCTCACCGTAACGCATCTACATACTAAGTATGAAATCTATCAAAGCATCCTGCCTTGAGATATCGTGTTAACAAGGCTTTCAGTGTTTGACCCCCAGTGACCCCAAAAGACCTTTGACCTCCAGCAAAAATATTAGGATACATCTTCTTACCATAATGCATCCACATACAAAGTATGAAATCTATCCAAGCTTCCTACCTGGAGATATCCTGTTAACAAGATTTTAAGAGTTTGACCCCCAGTGACCCCAAATGACCTTTGACCTCCACCAAAAATAATAGGATTCTTCCTCTTAATATAAGGCATCTACATACTATGTATGAAATTTATCCAAGCTTCCTAACTTGAGATATCGTGTTAACAAGGTTATCAGCGTTTGACCCCGGTAACCCCAAATGACCTTTGACCTCCGCCAAAAACGATAGGGTTTTTCCTCTTACTATAAGGCATCTACATACAAAGTATGAAATTTATCCAAGCTTCCTACCTCGAGATCTTGTGTTAACAAGGTTTTCAGAATTTGACCCCTGGTGACCATAGATGACCTTTGACCTCCTTCAAAAATGATAGGATTCTTCCTCTTACCAAAACGCATCTACATACTAAGCATGAAATTCATCCAAGCTTCCTACCGCAAGATTTTCAGGGTTTGACCCCTGGTGATCCCAGGTGACCTTTGACCCCACCAAAAACAGTAGGATTCTTCTCAATATGGGGCATCTATGTACTAAGTTTGAGAACTGTCAGAGCTTCCCGTCTTGAGATATCGTGTTAACAAGGTTTTCAGCATTTGATCCCCGTTGACCCCAGATGACCTTTGACCTCCATCAAAAATGATAGGTTGCTTCCTCTTACCATAACGCATCTACATACAAAATATGAAATTTATCCAAGCTTCCTACCTCGAGATGTCGTGTTAACAAGGTTATCAGAGTTTGTCCCCCGGTGATCCCACGTGACCTTTGACCCCCACCAAAAACAATAGGGTTCTTCCTCCCAATATGGGGCATCTATGTACCAAGTTTGAGAACTGTCAGTTTCCCTTCTTGAGATATCGTGTTAACAAGGTTTTCAGGGTTTGACCCCCGTTGACCCCAGATGACCTTTGACCTCCATCAAAAATGATAGGTTTCTTCCTCTTACCATAACGCATCAACATACATAGTATGAAATTCATCCAAGCTTCCTACCGCGAGATATTGTGTTAACAAGGTTCTCAGAGTTTGACCCCCGGTGACCCCAGGTGACCTTTGACCCCCACCAAAAACAATAGGGTTCTTCCTCTCAATATGGGGCATCTATGTACCAAGTTTGAAAACTGTTGCAATTTTCGTTCTTGAGATATCGTGTTAACGAACAAAGTGTCACAAACACACATACACCCCTCATACACACATACATACACACACACACCATCATGAATGCATAGGTTTCTCTTACCATCGAAACCAAAAATTAATCAGTACATCTTTTTCCCCATCTGCTTTTGATAGTGCATGCATCAAGGTCAGTATAAAAGACGTGTAAGCAGGAATTGAAACAAACCTTCACAGTGTCTTTAAGCAATGATCTTGATAAGCCTCTTTCCAAAACTGATGCATATGCTGAATCAGAGAGACCAGTCCTTGGAGGGGATCCATTATTTGGAATACTTTGTGGAGGAAATCGGTTTGTATCAAACTGTTGGAGGTAAAAGAAAATCTACATTAATACATTACAACTCTGGTTTTCTCTCAGTGTGCGATGTGAAGTCCATCAAACAGTAAGTAGCCAGAGGTTTCCAGCCTGGTACATGACTATCAGCTATGCTATTACAGGGAATATTTTAATATTCCAATTTGGCATAGCAGTTTCAAAGACTTTTTACTTCTTTAGTGTAAATCACTGAAAATCCTATGGTTATGCACACAACAAGGGGTACACATTTTTGCATTTGTATAGCAGTTTGGCTCAGCTTCTATGCAATACTGGATAAATTATTCCCTGTATTACTGCATGTGGTAATATCTCTATGTACTTGTACTAGCTGACATTTCTACAAGCACTGATATGTTCTTCCCTCTCCCTTCTCTCCCTGAAAAGTACATCTCATGATGATTTTCACCCATACAGGCATCAAAGTGTTCCATCACAAAAATGTAGACTTCACAGGAAACATACTGGCAAATATAAGCAATATTTTACACATTAGCTGGGCTGTCCAATTTAAATTATTTTCAAAGTCCAATTATGGACTTTGTGGATGGGCCAGGCACTGAACCTTGGAAAACTGGACTGTTTATCAGTTTTAAATGAAAGATAGAAATATGATTAAGAGGAGCTGAGAGGCATAACATTTTAAAGGGAGAATTATGCTCCTATAAGCTGGGGTCAAGGGTGCTCTGGTAGAATGCTGGGGATAAAGCTTTGATGTATTTGCAATTTTTGACATTAGAATGAAGTGTCCTTAAATGTTAAACAGTGCACATGAAAAAGGCAGTAAGAGTTGTGAACACAGCATTTGACTATCAAATGATCCCGGTGTTAAATGAACCATTACCAATGCCCATAAAGGGACACACACAACTCCCCTTAGCCCAAACAGTGGTGGAGCTAAGGTAAGAAAAATTTGAAATTTTCAGCTGCTTATAGCCAAAAATGAACTCTATGACAAAAAGTTGTGATAAACTCTAAACTATATTGCATTTCAATCTTGATGCTGTGAGATATGTAGGGATGTAAGTAAGACCGTACGTGGTTGCTATGAATTTCTTCAGACTCACTTAAAATCTGTTAGGTCTGTTACATACTTTCGTGTCAAGATGCTTCTACTAATTTCAAGCCTCGGAAGAATCTACCCTTTACAGCTTGAACACCTTAAATCTCACTGGAGGAAACAGTGGACATGAAAAGATAAAGGCACAAGCGGGTGCCCTTTTATGCCACTACTGTTGGGCATGCAGGCAGGGAGTAGGTTTTCCACTTTCATCTGATCCATAAATTGATGAGGCAACAAGGCACCTGTTGTAAAGCCTCTAAGGTGTTCAGAGAAAGCCCCTGAGATTTCCTCACAATTGAACTTGTACTCTAGATACAGGCTTCAAAGTGGTCCATTACAAAAATACAGGAGGTTTTATAGGAAGGATATTGATGAATATATAAGGTTTTATAGGATTTTTCCAGGAAAATATAGAGTAAATATAGGAATGTCAAACACTAGCAGTCGTAATCATCTTCAAGTTCCTCAAAGTTGTGGATGGGGCAAATACTGTACCTAATAGAAATACTGTTCAAATGATAGAAATGTGATTAACAGTATCACAAGGGTGGGCAAGGTAGCAGAACAGTATGGTTCTACCATCAAAATGGAATTAAGGAAACCACCTAAGTATTTTGGTGGAAGGGCAAGGGTAAATCTCCCGACTGTAGTGAATTTGTATATTTTGACCCTGGAATAAAGTGACCATGCATTTTATTGTTAGTGCATCCCATAGAGGCAGCAAAAGTTGCAATATTAGAAGCTGTGAACACAGGAGTGAACAAAGAATGTAACTAAGTATATATGATCATGTTTTTAAAATGGATGGGTAGTTAATGTGGATAAGGAACTGTTTGCTTTTTTCCATATTAAGTACACAAGCACAAGCACAATTCACCTCAGCTCCAATAATAATGACGTTGAGTTGAGAAAATTTTTGGAGTTTTTGCTTCTTAAATTGCAGGAAATAAGCTCTTATGGCACAGTTTTTCTATAAACTTTACACTGTATTGCTGCAATAATTTATCTTTGATAGTGTGAGAAACTGTATGGGTGACACCATATAAGATCATGTAGGCCTATGGCAACTGTATTGTTGTTATGAATACCTTTAAACTCTCTTTTCAGCAGGCATCTGTAGCCAGAACTGTCTCATGGAGGGGGGGGCATGCATGTTCTGTAATTGCCAGCATGGGGGAGGGGTGTAAGGGGAGGGGGTGTCCCACTCCCCTTTGAAAATTTTTTGAATGATTGGGTGTCCTTACATGCAAGCTGGTGCTAAATGTGTTATCTTCTGAAGTACACTTTGTTTTCAAAAACTGACATATTTTAGGTTATTAAACTAAAAAAGAAACCAGCATCGACAAGGGGATGGGGCATATGGCCCAGTTCCCCCTAAAAATGCCACTGCTTTGAACCTGTACAACTTGGCAGGACAGTAAAGTCCACATGTCAAGATGCCTACAGTATGCAAAAATGTCTGTGCATTAACATACTTAAGATCTACAATCTCACTTGAGGAAATTACATGACAAAATTGGGGAAAGAACAACTTGGTAAGTGACCCCACTTGCCACCAATGATGGGTGCTGCAGCACCAGACCCATACTTTGATCACATTTTCCACTTCAAGGTCTGTTGGATAAATTGACATGACATCCAGGGGCATGCCATAGAGCCTCTAGTGGAATTTAGGAAAACCTCCTTAGAGATCTGCATATTGTAAAATTGTAAATATTAGAGTGAGGCTCTTAATATTCTCAAAGTACTAAGTTCTTGATCTTTAGGGGAAAATTGTAACGTACAATGGTTTGAACAATCAACTCAACTAATGGCTAGTCATAGTTTGAGGAAAGATGGTAGATGGCAGGGGAAATAATTGGTATTACGAACCACTGACTGTCCTTCAATATTTTGAGTTAATAAGAATTAATTATATCACAGGCCAGCTATCTGTGGCTGCAAAGGGAAGGTATAAGGATTTTAAAATGTGGACTGCATGACCACAGGGGATGCCAGGCACAGGGCTCTCCTCCACCCCTTGACAATACCACTAATATTACCTCAAAGGGATGAAATCATTGAGTGCTTAATATCAAAGGTGTGGCAGTTGCACATTTATGGTTGATGAAACATGAGCTTATTAGTGCCCAATGCAGATTCATAAGAGAATATTTCAGATGTGCCTGCATCAAATAAGATATTTGGCATCTATACACTACTACCTGTTTGACTAAGCCACTCTAAGGCTAAGACGATTATCTTGGAAAATGAATCCATCTGAAAACTTCACTCCAGAACACTACAGACAATTTTCTTTGGCAAGATCAGAAAAATATAGGAGAAAATAGGAAAACAAGCCCAAAATCATACAATTATAGGAAATACAGGATTTTTTGAAATATATAGGAAATTATAGGAAATATAGGATCACTTTGAAGCCTGTCTAAGATAGTGAGACTCTTGAACTGTCTTCTGGCACTGACTATGAGACTTTTAGGGGAAAAAATTGCAATTTTACGACAATTTTTTACAATTAATTGAACCAATTACTGCCCAAATTCAGGAAGGAAAGGAGAAGGATGGCATCAAAGCTAACAGGCCTATTAGAGAACCATCTAAATACAGTACTTTGAGATAAGAATCATGTCACAGACCAACTATCTATGCATGCATAGCACAGGTTATTTAATGTAGAGAAAGCATGATCACATAGGTGCACACTTAGTCACCACCTGAACAACAAAAAAGTGACCTCAAGTCAGAGAGAGCTGTTAGAGTAAGTCATATAGAGATAAAACCATGGAGTGCTTAAAATCACAGGCATGAGTTTAGTGCCATATGAAGTTTCAAATCCTGTACAATATTTCAGAATCCACAGAATAGCAATGGATGGTACATTTGACAGTCATATCTCACCCTTGAGGGTAGTACCAATGTGACAGTCATATCTCACCTTTGATTTTAGATTGCTTATGATTTCCTCTTTACTCTCCAGTTCAAGATGTAATGTTTGGTTTGCACTTCTCTCTCTCTCTAACTCTGATCTTATCCTGATGTTCTCCTGATTCAAAGAGTTCAGCTGCTCATTTAGTTGCTGAATGGAGCTGACATTGGCCTTCAAGCGAAGATGAAGATCTTCAATAGTTGCCTGCTTCTCAGTTAACTCTTTGTCTTCACTGAATCTTTTAAACAAAACACATGTACAAAGTTACACACTAAAGTACCTCTATTGATACTTTATGAATCAATCTTTGTGGGAAATGATTTTCTTTGAAAGACAATATTACTACATCAAAATGGCAATATTGAAACTATGAGGACATTAAATTAAAGAGAGAAACCTATTTTCTCATCCTAACTTTTCAGGAAAAGGGAGGGTGTGAGGTGCACATCCAAAATGGCAGAGCTTACAGTTTCAATAATCACAAGACCTAGCAGCTGGAACTATGTATTGAACAGATTCTATGACAAGAAAATCAGAGCCAGCTTTTAAACATAGACCTAGCCATTGCATACACACCACAACATATAAGCCTCCAGGGATGATTTATGTGACTTCATGGGAATTTATGTCGTAAAAATTTGATTACTTTGTTCAAGGTGTGAAAATCCTTCCCCCCACCCCATCCCCCCCCCCCCCCTCAATAAAAAGGAAAATGCCACAGGAAAAAGGAGGCAAGCAATGATAAGAAACATCTAATCTTTTTCCTAGGCATAAAACTGTATAGTCCAAATACCATGCAGTAGTATTCTAAAATTACCCAGAGATGAAACTGCAACATGGACGTAACAACTTGTGAGTTACGTACTGGACTTTCACAAGAAACAGTCTTCCAGCACTTTAATTTAAAAGACCATGTTATGTTATCCAGACTCAGTCTAAAAGGCTACAAAGAGTTTTATCTAATGATTAAAATTCAAAATTGACAAAATAATAATTGTAAATTCGTGCTCACTCCTGTTCTTCAAGTCTACTCTTCATTTGCGCTAGCAGCGCTTGTTGATGTGCTGACTGGTTTTCTACTGTTCGTAAATGCTCAGCAGCCAATAAAAGCTCTTCCCTCTCAGTCTTCAATGTCTCTACATTATCCATCAAACCTTTGTTCTCCTCCTGTAGTTTTCTTTAAAGAAAACAAAAGTAAAAGTCTCCATAAATCTTTACTTTTTCACGTAAGTTGTAGCCTACCTTATGACAATGCATTAATAAACCTAAGTCATGTTGGTGTGACAACTTGTGTGTCAACAACAGATTTAGAAACCTTGAAGAATAGTTCATACCCAAATTTATTTTTGGTTTATTTGAGACGAATTCAGTCTAAGTATTCTGAGTAAACTTTCAGGGAATTTGTTTATGCATTCTCAAGATATAATATCTGAAGTTATCACATTAATACCAGAAGTAAATATGTAGGTGTGATGGTGCATTAAGTTGCTAAACCTACTGTTGTTGACCTTGGGTTGGTTAGGGTTGCTAAGGTTCCTCGTAGGGTATGTTAAGATTTACAAAAATTAAATGCCCAGTATCCACTCACAGTCAAACTGATGTGGTACAAATGTACTGCCAATGGTAAGGTTGAGAGTCACATTATCACAACACATACAGACCTTATGGACAACAAATTGCTGTAGAGAGCACTTTGAAACCATACTTCATTTACAGGTCAATTGAAAGAAACATATTTTTCATCTCCCTGTCCCTGTATTACTGAAATTCAATAGGAGAGGTTGTCATTACAAACCTGGAGGTATTTAATGACTATATTAGCCTATCTTCAAAAAGGGATATTTACCACAGGGCTGAATGGATAGGTAATGACAGGACCCTACCAAATACAGCCAAAAAATACAAAAAAGCAGGTCACTGCAAGGAGAGGGCATTTTGCTATTGAGCTCTCTCCATTACATACTTCTTTTTATGGAAGGAATTAAACAGATCACCTCATTAAGAAGATGAGTGAGCTTACTTTAGGGTTGCTAATGAATGGAAAAATTGTCCAGATAGAAAACAGCTTCTATCACTGTTAAACCACTTAGTCTCACCAATAAACTCACTCTGGCACTAGGTCTCTTTCTCAAAGATATTTTGTACTATTAGAATTGTAAATGATGCATCATTTGAAAGTAAAAGAGAACAAATTATGCTTCAGCAAAAAAGCAGTTTATTCTTTCTGGAAGAACTATTTCTCTTGAAACTAATATTACCCAGTTAACTTACTTTGAATTGCCCATCATTCTACATCTACAAATCACACTTATGAACAGTTTCTTTATGTAATGTGCAATATTTCCCTTTAATGGAAAAGTCAAAATTACTTGAAAAAAACTAAACTTCACTACTGTTCTTACGACAGATGTTGACCTACTCTTTTTCAGCAGTAAGGGTCTGTATAGTATGGGACTGTTCTTTAATTTTCATACTGAGCTTCTCATTTGCTTGCCTGTTGAAAGAAAAGAGAACCCTTCAGTCATTGACTTTTAATAGCAACAAATGTCCATCTTGTTACTGGGACAATAATACAGAACATATTACTATGATGATACAAAACCAATACAATGCATATGTAATATAAGATACATGACTGTAAATTGCTTGTTGCTTTCACATTCTTCTCATAGAATCATCTACACCTGTTACTTCTTCCTTTTAACATCATTACAACAAGTCATTCCATAAAACTTCCAAATGATTAAAACCACTACTTGCCTTTGAATGCAGTTTTCCGTGTAAAATAAAGGTTATCCTCCCAATGCTACTCCACCCCACCACATATCATCTTCAGGTCTACCAAGCCTTCCGTGCATTTCATGCTACCAAAACACTTACCTTTGTTCCTGCACCCAGGTATTGACATTACTCACAACCAGTTCACTTTCTTTATGTAATTTGTCTCCACTGCTCCTCGCCTCTTTTAAAGATGTTCTTAACTGCTCATTTTCTCTTTGAACTTCCTCTGACTTTGACTGTAAATCTAGTAATCTCCTGTTGATTCTATCAGCCTACACATGGTATGGATAAATAATACACAAAAGACCTGATATGGCTGGATATATTCACAGTTGCAAACACAGAAAGCACTGTTACTGAAAATGTCACACTGTAACTTTAATCATCAGATACCAGGGATTGTGGTCTTTAAATGCTTAAAGAAGAATTCTACTATCTTTAAAATATCAATTAAATGCTCAGTGGAAGAAAGTTTTAAATAGTGAAGTTATCAATCCCAAAGTTTACATTCAAACTGACTAAAATTCATTTGCTGTCTTCAGCTATTGTATGTTTCAAGAAGTATGATGCATGTTACACTATGGCTTGACCAAGAAATTTTTTCCCCATAGATTCACTACTGTATTTAATGCATTTACCAAGCTTAACAGAGTGTATTGATTTAAGATGAATATGCACAAAAGATGCACTATCAGCAGTTTTATGATGCAACACACTATACATGATGCAGCATCACTGCATAATAAGCACAATGCACCCTACAGTTGCAAGGTTGATCAATGGAACTTCAAAAAATACACCACAAAATGACAAATATTAGATACATACATAACCCATTAACAGATTATACCACCTGCCAAAAAGAGATTCACACTAATAATGGCATTGCTACTCATAAGTCATATTGACTCAGCTGAATTATAATATCAAAAGAGATAGACTTTGCACCCCTAATGTAGAGCAAAGCTCAAAGCATCTTACCTCTTCTGCTTTATGTCTCAATTTTTCTTTCATTGATGCCAGCTCCACCTTCAACACTACAATCTGCTCTTCCCTCATGGTGACCTCTTGTACTGCCTGTTGGTGTTTGCTGGTCACCTGGTTTAACTGAGAGTTGACCTCTTGAAGCTGCAGTTCATGACCTCTGACCTCATCCTCACTCCTGTGGTTCAGCTCCTTGACTTTTTGCAACTCTGTTCTGAGTTTTCGCATTTTTTCTTCATATACGGCAATCTGGATAAGTGAAGTTAGTTAACAAGGTATAAGCTGCAAACATGGTAATCACATCTCAAATACAGCACCATCAAATGGTTGCACATTTGATCACAATCTATAATACAGCACCATCAAATGGTGGGACATTTGATCTCTATCTACACCACCCCTACCCCAGGTGATAGTGCTTGTTTGAAGTCCTCCTACAAGCATACACAGTCACATACAATATGAAACATTCAGAGTGGTTGCACAATCTTATATCACCAAGAACGGTTGATGTTCTAGAGCAGTAAAACCATGTTTACTATAAAACCTTGCTCATCTGAATATCCACATTCTGCATATCAAAAACTTAGGTACAAAACTCAATGGTAGTTTTTCAGCAGAAATGCACCTAAAAGTTGGATGTTTCTCCTTTCAGCGACAGATGTCATGCAGTCCAAAGATGCCACTTCCTTATTAAGGTTCATATAAAAATCTCATAGTAAATTTTCCATGACTTTCCTTCACAAAATCAGGGTTTTCCATGACCAACTTTTACAATGATATTTACATTTCACTTCAAGTTACAGCACACACTGACCAATGAGTTGGCCTACACTTCCCCAAGTTAAAGACTCTATCTGATGCACATACTTTATTACAATGTCACCACACAGTTTCAAACATTAGTCTGGTTTGTTTTCATAAAGCAATAGCTAAATAGTATGCTTAATTATGTGTGGGATGTGAAAGATTCTATCACTTCTTTCTTCAAATGTAAAGTTTCCATGACCTCTTCCAAAATGACAACATTCCTTGTTTTTGCAGAGATGCCAACAATTACGATTTTGCCGTAATGATTACGATTTTTACACTGGTATTACGCCATTACGATGATGTGCCAAAATCTTCCGATTTGCGTAACATAAGGTGTGTTAATATCCTTACAGGCCTTCATTAATAATCCTTGTTCATGTATTTACGTTTTGCAAGTAAAACAAGGAGTGTTTAAAATGTATAATTAAAAACCTGGTTGGAGATCAAAAAAGAAAGATTAAAAAGACAGAAATCCACTCATTGATTCGCGTTGTGTGATGTAAGGAGTTGCCGTACGGACATATTTTCGAATCGCATACGTACAATGCGTCATTCATGTGCGTAAAAGTTAGCAAAACGAAACACTTGTGCAGCATAGGCTGTAGAATACATACACAACATACGTTAGGATATGTAGTGTAACTGTGCAATGTCCGTTTCCGTGTACTGCAGTTTGGTGTCTTTGGTCTTTGGCTGGAGTACGTAAAATCGCCGTTCTACTGTACAATTATTTTTCATGCACTATACTGTACAGTGTGTGCTATGTTATGCCGTATCAAATCATACATGGACACGTGTACGGAGTGAGATCCGTTGCAACAAGATGAATAGCCTTTTTTAATGTCATAGACACAGAACAGCATTCTGTGTGTATTATGGATATTTTTCAGAAGAGTTATATGAAAGAAATTAAGGGAGATTGAAACACATCATTGCGGTTACTTTTGCGCAAGGCCGTGGTAACGATCGGCCGAGAAAATTGTCAAGACCCAGAAAGAGTCACGTACAGCCTAGACAATCGTTGCAAGTAAGGGCTGTTATGTTATAGTTTGTAAAGGACTAGATTACCGTACCGCGCGGCTCAGAATTTGAGCTAGGATTGAAGTACAGGCTGACTTATTTATTCCCGATTTTAACGATGGTTTTGTTTGACATTTTTTATGTGAACAATAAGTCATAAAATCAGTTTGTATCAAAATATGACTATGTAACCGTAAATGAATTTTTAATATGTACTACAGACTTCTGAATTTCAATTTTGGGATATAAGGTGTGGGACTTGTATTGTCACGGCGTTAGGCTGCTAAACGTTACACAGACTGATTGCGCAATTCTGGGGAATTCCCGCACGGGAAGAAAAGTGTTATCTGTGTGAGCAACTGTATTACAAACACTGTAAAAATGTCTACAGACGTCCGTTGGATTACAGAACAAAAAATAAAGAAATACAAAGAGGAAACGGAAAAAGTGCTGTCACTTTGTTGCAACAAATTGACAGCACTTTTTAAGTTTTCTTTATGTATTTCTTTGTTTTTTGTTCTGTAAATCTACAGAAATTTTTTACAGTGAAGGATCACTTTGGGCAACACATCCATATACCCATAAGGGTAGGGTCTGCAGGGGATTTCCCTTTAAAAATTTTGAAGCGCATATAAATAGGGCAAGCCTGTCCAAATAATCTGCCCAAATTTGGCCTAAATGACTGCCAAACTTAACTTGAAAATGGAAATTCTTCAACACAAAATAAGTGCAAAATGTGCAAAAGATTGCACCATTTTGCATCTAAGCCCCCTTCATATAAGCAAAATTTTCCAAAGGGGAGGGGGACACCCCTCCCCTTAGACCCCTCCCCCAGGACAGCAATCATTAATGGCGTACATTACTTAAAAAACATTACTATTTCTCTATGACAAATGTTGGCATCTCTGTTTTTGTCACGCAAGTTTGGTAATTCAGGATTTTCAATAGCTCTACAAAACTTGAAAAACTCCTCATCTATGTAAGATATTTCTTGCTCATTGTGACATCACACCCAGCATTTGGAGCCATCCTTGAAAGGCTGTTTATCCAAATTCTTTGGTTATCAGAAGTACCACTGTATTGATATAGACAAATGCATACAGGAGGTAAGGAAGGGTAAAGCAGAATACATGGATAAGAACACTCATGTATTCCATCCTGCTTCATTTACACAATGACTGACTATTGCAATATACCAGCATACACACAATATTATCACTGAATATTGACTTGCGATTCTCCAATTCTTCCTCAATGTCACTGGTTCCCACTGTCTTACAGCATTCATCTAAAGTTTTCATTTTTACCTTTCAAAGCTCTGCATGGCATTTCTCCAGACTATACATGAACATTTCAAAAGCCATGTAGATGTTTTCTTTGTAATGACAATTCACTACTTGTGATGCCACTTCCCAGCAAGTAACTGTCTATGCTAGGCCTTAGACTTTGTCAGCCACCACTCTGAGAGTTTGGAATATCTAGCTCTTCAACCAGTGCAAGAAATATTACTCTTCTTGCCATTTTTTAAATGTAAATTTAAGACTATTCTTTTAATGTTGTGCCCATCCATTTACCTTGCACAATGTGTTTTGCATTTTACTTCATTTGGTTCAATTTAATGGTTTACTTTTTGTTTCACCTTTCTTAACTTTGTACTTGTTTTAGGTTTGCAGCTTCCTGTTCTGTGTCCTTGTTATATCTTTGTTTTATCATCTTCTGGTTTACCTTTCCATTGATTTTAAGCAGTTACACAGCTTTCAAGCTGTAATGTGCCTTTGACAATGTTAAGCTGTAAGGCTAACTGATACTTTTTCAGTCTACGCTTCTCACCTCATCTGTTAATGACTGGTTCTGTTGGTCTGATCTTGACAGTTCTGCCTGCAACCTGCTAGCTAATGCAGCTCTCTCACTTAACTGGTCTATGGCCTCTTTTTGTTGACCTTCCACCTCAGACAGATGCCGCTTGACCTCTTGCAGTTTGTCTTGAGTCTCTTGCAACTATTAAAGAAGAATCCACATGTATTTTACCTAACACAGCACAAGTGGACTTTAAACTGTTGGTTAAGTCTGTTTACAATGTGGTAGTTTGAGGAGTTTTGCTTTATGACTGACTAGAGTAGCAATAATGTAAGGTACTTCAATTGCCTAATATACTAATGAAAGGATCATAACAACTACTAAGGTTGGGGGGGGGGGGGGGCAGGGGTGAAGGGCTAATGCTTTCAGTGGTATTTGTGTAGTTTCTTATTCCGTAGTTAGAAGTGTATAGCTGGGAAAAATGAGGGCAGAGTTTATATTTGGAATATTGACCATAAATACCCTACATGGTTACAGGCTTGACTAACAGGGTGGGGACAAATGATCCTCTAGCCCTCCAAAGAGCCTCTCCAGAAATGAAATTATTCCCCTTACAAAAATATTACTTCTTACACAGTCATTTGTATGAGCTTAAAAACTACCAACACCATTTGCCACAGAACTGTATTCACTGTCATGACACCTATGCTCTTGCCACACCATGATTTATTATCTTATTGTTTCCATCTCCTATGATTTTTTTTTGGTAGAGTTTGGTACATAGAGAGCATGTCAGATACCATGTACAATCCACACAGTATACCTACTTCTGTCTTGTATGACTGTAAACTCTCCTCCTTAAGATCTAAGTCACTTTGCAGCTGAGTTAAGTTTTCCTGATTTCTCTCCAATTCTTCTTCCTGCACCTGTCCCTGCTTCTTGGCTGTCTCCAAGTTCATCCTGGTAAGACGAAGCTGGCTGTCTCTCTCTGTTAGATCATCCTTCAACTTGTGCATCTTAACTTGCAGTGATGAGAGATCACTCTCCAACTGTAGAACTCGATTGTCCTTTTCTGATATCTGGTTCAAATAGAATTATGTACTTTGAATAAATTGTTATATTTTTTGAAAACAATAATTATTTTCATGTGGTTAACAGATAGCTGCACAAAGAGTATTTAGCAACTGCAACAACGAGTATTTCGTTAGCTCAGAGGAGAGCGAAAGCCAGGAGTAATGAAATATCTCCCAGAACAGTGACAATTATGTAAAGTAAATCATGTGCTAATGAGTAAATCAAATTCCAGACAAGTATTTGTCTAATCAGTCAAAAGAAAGCTACTCACCTGGTATTCATTATCTCTCAGTTGCCTATACGTTTCCTTCAACTCTAACTCTTTTTTATGCATCTGACCTTTGACCTCTTGAAGTTCTTTTACCAAGTCTTCCATTTTCTGCTTTTCTAATGTAAGTGTTTCTTGTGAATCTTTGACTGAAGAGTGTAGTCTGGTCACCTAATGAACATTAATGTTGATATTGATCACATTATCACTATCACTGTGATGATGATTATCACACTATTACTACCATGATGGTGATTATCACAATACCACTATTATTATGATGATGAGGATCACACTACTACTATCATTATGATGATGATTATTGCACTATCACTTTCATTATTACTGTGATTATTGGTTCCAGTCATTTCGGTGTGAGTGTATAGAATAATATAAATATAGCTACCAAATGTTAAAAATGCAAAACAATAAAAGTAACACATGTGTAGTACACACACCTTCAATGTGTTATTCAGGGCTATGACAAAAAACTGAATATAAAAAGTGATAAAAAGCTGTCAAATCTTACATCTTTTCAATACTGGGCTCATGTATCAAAGTATGTCAGTCTAAATAACATTAAAAGTGTCTTTGACACATTTTACAGATCATCAATTTGAAATTCATTGCCCATTTGATTTAAAGGAAAGAGACTCCCAAAGTGTGTGCTATGACCTCTTATTTCACTGATATTTTGGTATACACTTTCATTCAATGTTCTCACAATGTAGCCTGTATCAATAAAACTCTTGGTCTCACCCACCACCTCCCTTAAGATTTCACACTCTACCTACTTTTTCTTTAAGCCTTGTTTGTTTAAAATTCACCATACCAATACATCTATTACAATTTTTAAAGGTTTGACAAAAGTAGTTTTATGTCTCCAGGCATCACTACCCTATAGAGAGTTATCTGCTGGGTGAAACAAGTTGTAATCTGCAACACCATAATCTCTGCAACATCAACATGTAATGTCCAGTCCAATGTCCTCTCTTGTATGGTTACATTCTCAATACATGGGTTGAAACTGTGCAAAGAAAATACTGTCTGGCAGGAATTTCCCACCTTTATTCAGCTAATCTAACCTAAATCAGTCACTCATAACAAACTTACCATTACCACACCTAAAATTTAAAAACTCTCCTATGCATATTTGTGAAATGGGTAAAATCTTAGGTTAATTTTGTACTAGCACAAACACTGGTCCTATCCTGGAAATACTGTGTTTAAAATGCACCTAAATGGCATACAAAGCAAAAAGCTTTAAGCATTATTAAACCATTCATTCTCACTAATAATCTACAGCAACAACTTTATCACCTCAAATTTTATGCATTACAAGATTACAGACATTCTATCATTTGAATTTTCGAAAGTTTGGTCTGGCCAACAAATTGTTCTTGAGCAACATATCAATTAGCCTTTGTGAAGGCTTTTCTGCCATTTATTATCCCTCCTTTGTTATTTCGATTCCAATCTTCCGGTTCACCTAGCCTGCCTCGTATTTACTGTGTCTCCACGGATCTAGCCTCCGCATCAAAGCCTTTGGACAACATGTTAATATATGTATCTGTGATATTCACGTTGCTACTACTTACTATTAATTGTTATTATGTTGCTATCTCGTTCTAAGAATATTGACCAATGAAATTGCTTCTATTGTGTTGTGCACTCGCAAAACCAGTCCCTGTTGTCAACCTCACTAACATTAACGCTCATACCGTTGGAAGAACACAATGGCAGACATTTGTAGATCAAACCATTACCAAGTTCAGGGTAAAGATTAACAAATGTGTCCCTTCCAGTACTGAAGGAATTGCTCCAATGTGCTTATTTTCCAATGATTTGGTGTCTAGTTGTAGCCTACGGCAGCATTCTTTGCAACTGAAACAAACCTATAACATTGACTGGGTTGTTCACAGTACAAGAAGTACGTAGGCCTACACACAGTACAGTACCTATAACTGAATATTCATAAATGTCTCAAGACGGGGTTCTCTGATTGGTTCGCTTAATTACTACCGATTTGGTAGTAGATTTCAAAGGTTATAGTTAAACGGTAGATGAATAAAATTATCTTTGTCCAGAGGCTTTCTGGCGTAGCGCATACCGGGGGGAGTATAACACAGGAGGTAACAGCCAGTGTTTACAAGGAGGTAGAAGAAACTTACACTGGAAAGACTCGGCAGAGGCTACATATCAATGAATTTCTTTCTGTAAGAACCATATTTCTTGAAGAGAAGGCTACCATACTACCTTATTTTGAATTATTTATCATTCTGTATCCATAAATATTGGTTTTAAACATACAAAACTTTTCTGTAAAACAAATGCAATATTTCCCTTTAAATGAAGTTAGGTTATGATGTAGCAATCATTACTTCTTGTACATACCTCCTGTCTCATCTTCTGATTTTCATTCTTTAAGTCCTCCATCACTGATTCAGTCTCCTTCTTAGACATCTTGAGGTGATGCACTTCCTGCTGATGATCTTCCAGTTCACTTTTTGTCAGATTTAACTCATCTCTTAATCTGGTAAATGATTACAAACAGTAACTGGTAAAGTTGGTAACCTTTAATTGCAATTCACTTTGCTAACTCCTCTTCCAATGAGTGCATGGTCAACCAACTGCAAGTTCAAGTGGTTAAAGCATCCGACTTGCAGCCGGAAGGTCTGGGGTTCGACTCCTGGCCCGGTCATACCGAAGACTTTAAAAATGGAACCTACTGCCATTGTGCTTGGTGCTCAGCATATGCAATGGAGTAGGGGAAACAAGCCAGTGAGCCACAACTAGAAAAAAGGCTGTGGCCAGCCTGACTTAAACCAATTGGTTAGAAACTGAGCTGTGAAACCTCATCTAACTCCTAGCTCTACCAATGAGTGACTGTGCTAGACCTGAGCAGTGTCATACACAAATGGTATAACATTCCTCCTCTCTAAAATGGAAGATGTACCAATAAGAATGAGAACAATAAATTTTTGGTCTCAAAGACTGGCTCCTTCACACTGGGAACAACTTGACTATAAACATTTCATTCCAGCCCTTTGAAAAGATGTCACCACATTCTACAGCTAAATTACAATCATCCTCACCTTTCAGAACACTGGTGGTGTTCTTGTGCAGTCTGTTCTTTGCTAATCAAGGATTCTTTCAGAGATTTCACCTCAGACTGAAGCCTGTGGTTTGCTTGTTCATACCTAACAACCTCAGTAACTCTGGCACTCAACTGTTCCTGTGTTGACTGAACACTGCCCTCAAGAATCAAGAGTCTCTCTTGATGATGAGCCAGCTGCACCAAGAACAAGAGAATGCTTCAAATATATTTCAGTTGCCAAAATTGTAATATGATTTACACACCATTAGTAGGGTACAATTGCAGTAGCAATGCTCACAGCCAGATTTGCTATCACAATCCAAACGACATGCAAACAGTCCAAGATGACTGTTTCCTTTTTACAATATTAAGCTTCAGTACATGTATGATTATAAATGGAAACATGTCAGTAGTCACTACCTCTCCCCTTCCCTGCCACCCCCCCCCCCCTCACTACATTCAACCACCACCATCACTAACATAAATTTTCATATGCATGGAAATACAAGGCAATGGCTAATGTAAAGAGATGGCAGTTCTTGTGATTTTAGTTTTTAACCTCTAAAACAGGTCTACTCATGTCAAGAGAGTCATAAATCTTATACTTCTTGAAACAGAAAAGCACATTAGCTTATAAATATCAACACATACATAAGCAAGCTGAAAAGTGTATACAGATAGTAAACAGATTATGAAAAGATAATGCAAACTGTAAAAGTCAGGAACTAACAAAATATGTTGATATCACATATTGACATCATTTAAATTATTAAATGGATGAGGTGTTGGATGTGTTTGCCTAGAAGAAGTGGGATTCTATCATTCTGGGCTGTATTATTTTAAATAAACCATATCACTCCACTTTAACCTTGTTATCAACAACAATGAACACATCATTATTCTGTGAGCACTAAAAGAGATGGACAAGAGGATATACTTTTTTAAAACAATTCAAAATAGAATACCACTTGACTGAAGACAAACCACTCTGAGCTTTACTGATGAGGTACTGTCAATTATCTCACCTCCTGGGCTGCTTCTCTGTAGCTTTCCCTGGCTTCATGCAAGTCTTCCCTTGAGTGTTTGAGTTCTGCTACCAGCTGAGATTTCTCTCGGATCATTTTCTCCTGTTTGCTGTCCCTCTCTCTCAAAGATGTTTCATATTGCTTCAAGTGGCTTTCTAAAAGACCCATCTAGCAGAAAAAAATTGATACAATCAAATTAAAATGCTACACCATGTTTGAAAGTAGTAAGGGATTAATGATACCACAAATGTCACTTAAAAATATGTAATGAATCATAAATTACATGACCCTAACTCGCCCTTCTGAAATATTTCCCCCTGGAAGCTATCCCCCTCCCTTGAGTACTCTTTCTGGCTACAGGTCTGGTTGGGTATACTTATGAAAGAGTTTTTCACTAAAACCAAAGTGCTGTTTGCATTGTAGCCTATTCCTCTCCTATTTGTCAATACAAAAATCAAGAAGGCTTAACTTGGTAGGCTTAGGCCAATCAAGTTAAGGCAGGCGATGCATGAAAATCATCTTCCAAATTAAAACTCTTCCAAAAGTTTTCCAGAATAAAGTTACAATCTTCTTCACTTGTAAGTCCATTACTTTATCCATGAAGGGTCAACAGTACAATACTGTAAACATTGCTGGTCCACTCCTCTATCAATTGCTATTACAGACAGTAGCCTACACACTACAATAATACAGTTCTGTACGTGCACAGAACGTTGAACTGCTACTGTGTTAGGCTTAACATACATACATCTATGTAACACTACCCTATGCTGCTTACAAGAAACTGTGGCCTGCTTTGAATAATAAAATCTTTCAATATTTTTCATAATTAGACATACAGCTAAAATAAGACCATGGCAAAAAAACTTAGGAATGTGATCCTGTTGTTAAAACAGATAATTCTCCTGCCTTTGGTATACACCATGAGTCTAATGGGATATGTTTGGCCAAATAGTCATCCATGCAATGTAACAATGTTAGTCTGTTCCCATTATGCAGTGTGGTGTGCATACATACATTCACATGCAAGGAGCACTAGCAGTTTTAGTGACATGTAAACAGCATGCACTGTAAACATTACGGACCAATGATTTAAATAACACCATAGTGTTAGGAAGCACTCCGGTGGTGATTGTAGCAGTTTTTACTTTGACTCTATGTATGTTAGTTACATGTAGACTGCACATGTTATGTGTGTTAGGCTAGTCACTTTGCTCCATTTCAGAGTCATGATAGCCTCCACGACAGCTTCAAAATATGCATGGAGCTGCCCCCACAATGTAATCTATCTAGCTCCTACAGAGCTATCAATATCATTGTGTCGGGTATGAACTGCCGGTATTCAGGAATTACATCCATAAAGTACAATGGTTTTCATTTTTACAGTTTTCCATGTCTGATTAAAGGTTTTCCCAGCCAAACTTATAAAATTCCCAGTTTTCCCAGCTGGGAATTTCTTTTGCAAAAATTCCCATTTTTTCAGATTTTCCCAGTAGAGTGGGAACCTGTATCTAGCAAAATCTGTCTAGCATCTGCAGTGCTATCTTTATCATTGGGCCAGGTATGGCTTGTTGGTATTCAGGAATTGCATGCATAAAGTACATTTGTTTTCATTTTTACACTTTCCCTCGTCCAAATAAAGGTTTTCCCAGCCATACATATAAAATTCTCAGTTTTCCCAGGTGAGTATTTCTTTTGCCAAATTCTCGACTTTTTCCTGTTTCTTGGTACAGTGGGAACCCTTTACACATACTCACTAGCCTGAGTGAAGACAAATGTGACCAAGAGTGACTTTAAACTTACTTTAAGTCTGTCCAACAGAATACATAGCTATAACTTACCTCTGTAACTTTATCATGCAAAGCTTCTTTCAACTTCCCAATGTCTATTTCAGACTTCTGTAACATTTTCTCCCTCTTAACTAATTCTTTCTGTATGTTCTCATTGAGCTTCTGAGAGTCATGTAACTGCCCATTAAGATCAGCCACTTGGTGCTCCAATTTGCCAATCTACATGGAGTAAAATCAAATACATCACTCAAAAAAAAAAAAAAAATGAATTCTGTTTGAGAGAACTACTACTCCTAGCTCTGCACAACAACTATGTTCCTGACAAACTGTGAAATAGTACTGATATAGAACATATTAGATGCTTGAGACAATAGCATCAAAAGGAAACAAAATTAGCAAAATAAACAGAACTCTCAATTTTCTAAAATCATCCCTTTGACATCATTGAAACTTTATTTCCTTGATTCTCGGGCTATTCACATTCCTTACAATACTTAGCAATCATCTGAGGAGTACTTGGGAATTTTGGGCAACTGTTTTCTTACTACATCTTCAGACTTTCAGGAGTTTAATGGTATCAAACGAAACAAGCCAGTAAATGATGACAAACATGAATCCATGAAAAGTCTGAGAGAAATGTAAATTTCTCAACTTTAAATTCATCTGTAAACATCAGCAAACCCTCTTCATTGTTATTAATACCTCTGACTTGTGTTTCTGAGAAGAAGCCATTATTTCCGATCTTGCTTGATGTAAAGATTGGTCAAGCTTGTCCAGCTCCATCTTGGTCTGTGATTTCTGGTCCTTCAAATTCTTCACCTCTACAATGATACTACTGAGTTCAGCTTCCAATTCTTTTACTTGGTTAGTCTTTGTTACCACCTCCTCCTCCAAAGTATGAGTTCTCTGTTGCATCTTTTGAATAGTTTCCTGTTTATCTGCAAACTTGATGCCCACAGAGAAAAAGAGGCTTTTTAAAAGGTTTCAAAAACTGGACCAACAAATGCAGGCATTTTATAGTAAAGCTAAGTTGTCATTTCAAGGCAACCCCATACCAGACTACCTAACTGTGGGCTAAATGAAGAAAGTATCAAGTCACCAACATGTCACCCATGACAAACAGTATTTACTTCCAAAAAAAAAAACAGCAAATGACCCATCTATCTTTGTACATCATAGACTTACCTCTTTATCACTATGTTTATGGTCTTGTTGGAAGGATCTCAGATCAGCCTGAGCTTTCTTCAACTGCTCTTCTAGGAAATGGATCTGAAGATGACAGATTTTCAGGTAAGAGAGAGAATCATGCTCACATTTTGTATTTAGCATTGTTTTCATTAGGTACAGTGTTGACCTGTGATTGCAGAAGAAGCAAAACTCTGAAATGTCTTAGTGCAGTCTGTTGACTATCAGGTTTCATAGTCTACACCCTTGCTTGTTTAAATGATTTGCAGTACATTAAAGAAAGTCTGTCACTGCCATATTTAATAACTGAAATATGTATTACTGCTTTACAGTCTAACATGACAATGAATTCTCCATTCTGAATTGGTATGAATTACAAACTTATATTTTCAATGTGTAATGAAACATTGGTTTATAATATACAACTCAGTTACAACCAGACACCTACATACAACAGGAGTGTATTAGTTTGCATATGAAACAATATGGCCAATGACAGAAAGTTTCATCAGAGGCATATATCAACACAAGTCATAACACATAAAAACTAAAAACAACTTTAAAACTGCAGTAAGTTTGCTGACAGTAAACAATCAGTCTTACTTTATTTTCTCGCTCCTTTAACTGTGTCTTCAATGTTCCCTCATAGTCCACAGCCTCACTTAATTTATCCTTCGTCTCTCTGAGATCAGCCTGTTGTTTACAAAGTTCTTGATTCAAAGAGCCTAATACCGCCTCATTCTGTTTAGCCTCATTCTGTCTATGAGTCAGTTGCTGCTCTAATCTTTTAACTTCTCTCTTCATCTTATCGGCCTGTTCATTTTTTTCTTGCAGCTAAATTTTAAATTCAATTATAATAGATTGATTCATATTTCAAATTAAAATTAAAAAATTTCCTCTTAACCAGACCTATGAGCATGATAGGCCACTTCATATAACATATTTCTATGTGTCATAAAGGCTACCAAGGAAACTCAGTGCTGTTCTGGGCATTCATGGACATACCACAGAGTTAAGGATTAACTTTTCTAGCTCATGGCGAAACAAAGTACCAATGCCTAGTCTCACGATAGATGAACAACATTTTTGAAACAACCCACCATTTTAACAAAAGCAATGGCAGCCTGTGTTAAGGAAACAGTTGGTCACAAACATTCAGCTACCATGTGACAGTAGCAGTAACACAAATATTCAGCTACCATGTGACAGTAGCAGTAACTGATATCTAGATAAAAAGGAATTAACATTGCATCTTTCAAATAAAGACAAAGGTTTGGTAATTAAGAGATGGAGGTTTCCCTAAAATAATATTTAAATATGTGTACTTTGTCATACAGCCCAGCAAGGTAAGTGGACACTCTACGTTGCATTTGTGTGTAGGCTTCAGATGACACATTGAGTATGCACAATATAGTATTGAGGAAGCTAAGCCAAGCAAGAACCAGTATGCAAAATTACATTGAGGTTTCAATAATTTGAGTGCACTAGATTTTGGCTTTCTCAATACACAACACAATGCATAGCCATACTACATACTATATGAGAAGCAGCCAAGCTTCCTCCCTTGTGGTATGGTGTAAACAAGTTTACCTCAGGTGACCTAATATGATATTTGAGCCCCCCCCCCCATCCCCGAAAGATTCATGTATATAATATAAGGCAACTAATATTAAGTACCACAACTACCAATGATTCCTACCTTGAGATAATGAAAACCGTTTAATAGTTTTAGTTTTTTACCCATGGTGAATTCAGCTGACCTTTGACTTCACCAATCTACTAAAAAGACATGTCTTACAATCATCTCCACATGTATGCATAGTGTTTTTTACATGAGGCATTGAAAGACAATCAAGATAAATACAGCCATATCTTTTTTATTTATACAGATAAGATAGATGACACCTGGAAATACAAATTACATTGAACCATGGATACTTAAATTGTGGCAAATTGCTAACTGGTATACAGAAAATCTTCATAACATAACATATCACAAACCTTATTTCTTAGATCTGAGACTTGTTTCTCAACTTTCTGTAAGTTACTTGCTGAGGTCATTTCTGCCTTTTGCAGCCTTGCTACTGTTTGGCTGTGTCGATCTTTGTAATTATTCAACTCTGTCTGGAGTTCTTGTTGTGCGTATACAGCCCTATGTAATTGATCCTGCAGGGCAGCATTCTCTTGCTTGGAGGCTGCATGCATTTCCTCATGTTGCTCAAGGTTTTGACTGAACTGTGAAATCTAAAAAAGTGAGAAATTAATATTTTAGTGTCAGGATCATCATTTCTAGCAAAAATAACTGGAATCTTATCATGTTGTTTCATAACCTGCTGGCTTTCATGATTTCTTAGCTCAAGGTGCAAGTTTCTCTGGCTGGTTTGTATTATGTAACTTGCATTGTTAAGGCAGACATCATAAACCATATCACTGTGTAAAACTGGTGCAGAGAGATAGTAACAAATGGTTATGAAAAACATTTCAAGCCCTTGTGAGTACACCATGCCTTGTGTTTGTTGCTAGGTAACTACCTTCATAAAACTGCAACATTAAATGGGAAAAGCATCATATCAAGCAAACCATTTCAAATTTGTCTTTGACATTTGTGAAAAACAGATTTTTGTTTTTGAACATTTCTTACTTGTTCCATGGCTGACTTGTGTAACTGCTGGGCTCTCTCTAAGTCAGTCTTTAAAGTCTCAGTGTTATCAAGGTGATGCACACATTGTCTCTCTTTCTTTTTCAGTTGATGCTCCATCTCATCAAGGGATA
This sequence comes from Holothuria leucospilota, assembly GCA_029531755.1. Classification (NCBI taxonomy): domain Eukaryota; kingdom Metazoa; phylum Echinodermata; class Holothuroidea; order Aspidochirotida; family Holothuriidae; genus Holothuria; species Holothuria leucospilota. Next base: position 419,499 of record CM055965.1, on the reverse strand, counting down.
CCTTCAGCTGAGATAACTCCTTCCCTGTCTCTTCCTTGACTTGTTCTTCTTTTTGTTTCTGCATCTCTAGTTGCTCCTCCAAGCTATGCAGTCTGGCAAGATTATGTTTACTCTAAGAATAACAAAAAGACAATAAACCTATTAGAAGTGGTATAACACCCCATTACTAACTAAAACTGATCCCAAAACCACAAAGAAGGTTGCACAGGGCATATCAAGTAATGTTTAATTCAAAGTCATATCTAGCACTAGGAACGCTATCATGGAAATCATTTCTAAGTCTACCCAGCACATTATCACTTTGAAAGAAATAGAAAGACTTAAAGCTACCAACATATCAAGTACTCACAAGTTACCACCGTGACTCTATTTTGTACAAAAGTGAATATGAAATTAAACTGTTAAAGAACTTCTTCCAGAGTACTTTACAAACTTGTACTTCAAATTTTCACAAATGTGTGCAAACTCTTGTCTGAGAAATGATGAATAACCAATGGCTGCACCAGGTCTTTACTTGAAACCTCCTTGTCACCACAGTCTCATGTTACTGTGAAGTAATGTCAATTTCTTTTCCTTACCTCTCTCCTAATTTCTTCAGTTTCTATCTGAAGCTGCTGAATCTCTTTACCATCTGTGGAAATCTAGTACAAACATAAAAAAAAAATTCAATCTGACCATTGTAGCAAATTTCTTTTTGGACTACTAACACTGTTAAACACAGTCATAACTCTTAGGTCTTACGGGATGTAGGAACATTTCTTACTCCTATGGTTTTGTCATCATATGTCCCAAGATAAAAATATGTGATATGTGAATGAAATAACATCACCTACAGTTGTTATGTTAGATGTGACATAAACCCTTCCACAAGGGCAGTGATTTGTGTTGGACATACAAGGAGAAGGCCGGGTTCAGAAAGCTTACAGTGATTTAGACATATATGTAAAAATATACATGTGTATATGGAATTGTATAGTGTACTTACATGTAAATGTACATGCTTAATTTTGAAGTATATAAAGACATACATGTTTGCACATAGATGTATGTCTATGTATGTGATGCTGACAAAATGTTCCTGTAACTAGATCAGAATGTGTTAACTAATTGCTTCAAAGGAAAACAAATCTTCTAGCTTGGTTTTCAGCATCAGGTTTTCAACTGTTGCACATAGCATTATGTGTGCACTCAACAGTCCACACAACCGAATTTCATCTTAAGTTTGACATGGGTTGATCTGAGTGGTTCATAAAAAGAATGAAAGATTGGAAGTTAGAGTTCTTCAACAATAACATATCCAGATGTGATTCCTGACAATGAAATGACCAAGCTGCAGCCAAAGCAGGCAAAAAATGGTTCTGTAAATTTATGGTTTTAATAAAGCATTCTGTGATGTTACTGTATTAACTAGTTCATTACAGTTTCAGGTGAAGGCTCCCAGAGGCCTGTATTAAAAAAGTTGTTGCCATCAGTTAATTTTTACACTTCCTCAAGAGACATAGCACTCCTGACACCCAATTGTTGTATCTATTGTCTAAAAATGATGATACTTAAGATAGCTACTGTATGGAATGGAGGTTGTTGAAAGGAAAAAAACAAAGATAAAACACAGGGCTCAATGAATTTTTTAAATTAACTTTTGGAACATTAATTCCTGTTTATTTCCCAATAATGCTGTTAGCAACCAGCAATGAATACAAAGCCAACCAAAATGTGATTGCATTGAGGAACAGAATTGTACGACACCCAATGATCATAGTTTTGTGCAAAGTACACTATAAAGATTAGAACAGAGCACCATGAAATAAAATTAAAGCAATACGAGGGATTAGAAATATGAGGACATGAAAAAAACAGTTTTGTTATCACAACATCCACACAACGTATTCAGTGTGGATTTCTTCCACCAGGGGGATTTCTTCCACAAGGGAGATTTCTTCACCAGGGGCATGTATAAGCTGCATGGGGACATTCCTATTCAGTGCTAAATTTGAAGGCCCTGTATAGAATTGTACCTACTATATTCTTGTGTGTGTCTACTAATATCATAACAATCAAGAGGGGGCATACATGTGTCAATACATGCACACATGGTTTAATGGAAAATGGTTTTTTTTTGTGATCAATTCAGCCAAATAATGCAGCTGTTGACAAAATATTGTAAGGGACAGTATGAATGTCTCATACACACATATAGGATGAATAAAGGTACTGTCCCCCTACCAAATTAAGACTATTAGGAGCACTAAATGGTCTTCCTTTGATGGGTGCCCTTGTGTCCAGTATGTGTGTCTTAAATGTATTGATAATCATAAAACATGTATCAGGACAGTGGTGCATACAAAGCATGCTGAAAAAATTAGTTTCCTGATAGCAGTACTGTGCACTTACAGTGTCAATAGTATGGAAGTAATGCATGAAGCACTCCATGCACACTAAGCTACATCAGAACAAATGAAACAAAACTGACAAAACTGTAACAAGTTTCACTCCTAAAGACAAGTTTCACTCTCTAAAGACAAGTTTCACTCTCTAAAGACAAGTTTCAATCTCTAAAGACAAGTTTCACTCTCTGAAGATATCCCCAAAATTTGCTCTCCCCCCCCCCCCTAAATGTTGTGCTGTATGCCATCTCCAACAGTTTTGAGTCAGTACTGAATGGGGCAGTGGGGGTTGTATCATTCACTTTTGTCAGGGATTGTAGACAGCTTTGCAACAGTATATACTGCATAGTGCATGCTGTATGTACAGTGTAAGGTTGAGCACAAATGTCCATGCAACTCTTGACTTCATTTTTCAACCATTTAACATAGAAACACATTTCTTCGGACATAACACATTTTAAACAGTATTCTCAAAACAATATTTTTGAACTAAAATTCATACTTCCATATTTGCATCATTTTCCAAATGTCATACAGCAAATTTCATACTACTTGGCAGCCCTGCTATTACATTTCATTAAACTATACTACAGTAATTATTAATCTTTCACATTTCACTAAAGTTTTTGACATCTTCTAACCTTTCTCTCTTTATGTTCCAGTGATTCTTTCAGCTCACTTCTTTCTGCTTCAATTTCCTTCATTTCTGTCTGAAGCTTTTCAACAGCACCCTCTAAAGATTTTACCTGTGAATTTTATGTGGACGATAAAAAATTGGTGTGAATATGATAATGTTTCAGTAAAAAAGGTACAACACTTGCAAGTTAGTCAATAGGATCTTTTAATTTATAAAAATGTGTCCTTCATCTTTAACAGAATGCAGGCACTTGATTCACATTCCTCATAGCAGTACAAGACGATGGTTAGATTCATATTCACTTCCCAAGGTGCAACATTTATTTTCTCGAAGAATTGATACCTATCATAACCCTGTTATTCATTTACCTACCTCTTACAAACTCTATACATGTCAGCCAATCAGAGGCATACAGCTACACTATCACAAGTATCTAACTTTACTGAATAATTCAAAAGAAGGGTTTCACCTAACATTTTTACATGCTAAAGAGGAACTGAATATAAAGATTTTGGTACAATGTGCACTTGCTTCCTGTGCGTGGTTATAAAAACATTAGCAGATGAAGTTACCAACCTTTTAACCCGCAGTGAATGAACTTGTGGCAAGCAAGGTTGACATTATAACCTCACATTCATTGATGCTATTTTTTCTTAAAACTTTACAACAGTCTCTTCAGTCTCTACTCTCATGTTCCCATAATCTGAATGCATGAATGGTACGGGAATCTCAGGACCCTTAGATCCCCCATGGGAAAATTACATTCCTACCTGTTTCAAGGTTTAAACATTAAGTTGAAAAAAAAAAAAAAAACAGAAAGAAAGTGTTGCTTAACAACATGAGGAGATGACATCATTCCTGATTGCTCCATGTTTACATTAGGTATTGAATATAGTAACCGATATTTCAGGAACCACATGAAGGAAGTGCATCAAAATTTCACCAGAATTCTTAGATTTAGTTCCTCTTCAAAAGATCTTTACTAAATGCTCCCTTAAAACTTTCCTTCACTCCACTGACCTTTCAAATCTCTCTTAAACCCCTTCCCATACCCACCTCCTCTACAGATCCCTGATACTGCTGCTGCGCTGTATCAAGTTCAGCCTGAAGTCGCAGAACAGTCTGGTCCCTATTAGCCACTTCTTTCTGACAGGTACGATGTTTTTCTTTACTGATAGTGAGGTCAAGTTCCTGTTGCTGGACCCTCTCTGCTAACTTTAAGAGTTCATCTGCATCCTGTTGGGCCTGGCTGGTCAGTTTGGTGTTTTCTGCTTGTACTTGTTCTACCTTGTCTTCCAGATGCATCACCTGCAATTTTTAATATTTCTTACTTCTTTTATTTTACATATGTTTTTTGTATGTACTATTGTCATTGCATATGAGTACACAATGCCCCTGTGCATATTCTCCCAGACTGCCAACTAAATAGACTATAAATAGACAGGAAAGCTTTTTCATGTGAGGGTCATCCACTTTTTCCAATTCTCAAGCTTGCAAACCATACTTTTTTCAGATCCTTTGACAAGCCCCCACCCCTCAATCTTCCATAGCCTACTCTGAAAAATGGTGACTCAATTACTAATCATCAACATTTATTTTACATGGGCCCACAACCCCAGCATATGATTGCCTTCTTGTGGAAATTATGAAAAGTGAATGGCCACTAAAACTGAAATAATAGAAGCAGACAAAGTTTCTGGATTGATGCTCCTGTTTGGTAGAATATATTAGAAAGTATTAATGGAAACACTTGAAAACTGATCATTTCAACCAACAAAGTACTACACTTTCACTATGTACTTTATGTCCTATCTCAATCTTCTATGTGGTGGCTAAATACACTGCAAATACTGAAACATGGTCTAATATTACTGACTTAAAGATGGGATCACACATTCTCCTACCTCTTCATAGCAGCTGGTATACTGCCTCTGAGATTCAGCTAAGTCCTCCCTTGCTCTGCTTAATTCTTCCTCTTTCTGAATAAGCTGGCAAAATTAAAACAGAAACTGATATGTCAAAAGTAAAATCAAGAGTACTTGATATAAATTTAGACTAATTAGGAGGATAATTTTATATGTTTATTGAACTGCTTTCCCACAGCCTTCACTTTAATGAACTTGGGTCATTCAGATCACACTTCAGAAGTTTTCACAGTGACATTACTATATCAGCACCAGCAAAATCTACACTAGAGCATTTAGTATTACTCCAAAGAAGGCTTATACATTTCTCTGTTTTCCCACATTTTATCATTCACTAATTGCACTAACTGGGATTCAGAACTCCAACAAAATGCATAATTTCTCTCCTTCTCAGAGAATGGCCTGAATGGCCTTCGATAGTTCTGAAACTTGCTAAAACAATTCAAAAATACTGTAGGGTACCACTGCTTGTTCACCCATTAATCAGACAAAAAATCCCCAAATTGTAGTAAAACAGTAGCTACATAAGAAACTGAGTACAATGAGTACAAAATTTTCCTTAGCTACAAGAGTGAATTGAAACAATCACTACACTTCTCTTTCATATTACCTGGTTTCATAAATGCTTTGACAAAGAGGCAATACATATTTGTCCTCCCATATGAAGTACTTAGTACACCCTTTATGGTGCTGTTGTGTACATGAAAACAATAGTACTCAAAGAGGAAACATTCACCTGGGAATTGGACATGAATTTCATTTATTTGTTGTATTTTCACCAACCAAGCTGAACAAGAAGGATCTTTACAACAATATATGCTTAACTCACAGAAAATATTTTTTCTTCTAAAAACTCAACCAGAATGCAAAAATACATCAAGGTTTCGATGAATCCATTTCAGTAGACTTTACCTTAATTTAGAGACTCTAAAATGTTAGTGTTCTGGATCAATGTGATGCATTTACACAACATGTATGAGAAATTGCAATGATTATTTACCTTGAGATATCACATTAACAAAGTTTCAGAATTTGACAAATGGTGAGTTGAAAGGACTTCTAACCAAACACAAAATCAACAACAGCATTTTGTATTTAATAGGACAAGTAAAGCCATGTTTAAGTTTTTGAGCTTCCAAGCATAAAAAATAGCAGGTGAACTCAGATGGCCTTTGACCTCCACAAAAGTACTAGGGTTCTTCCTCTTCATATAATGCATCTACACGCTAAGTATGAAAAGTATCCCTGGTCCACATTAGGAACATCATATTAGCAAAGTTTTCAAAGTTTGACCTAACAGTAGACGACCTTTGACATTAACAAAAAAAAAAGAGTATCCTTCCTCTTCATATACCGTATGAACTCTATTAAAAAGCCCCCTCTCAAATAAATGCCCGCTCTAAAATTTTTCATAATGCACTGCTCAATATAAATCTGCTGTTTTCACCAGGCAGTAAATTTGTACCGCATTAACGGTTGGGCCCCTGGCCATTATGTCCCAACTTCAGCCACCAGTGCATAGTACACGATCCTACTTTTAAAGGCAATATAACCTCCTCTCCCCCTCCCCTCCCGGCAGAAAAAGTTCTCCCTACTTAGTTTACATGTAGCTCCTCCTCCAGTATAAACAAGCAACACCCATCTACTACACATACTAGACAATGCTACACAAGTAGCCTGCACTGAGATTAAATTGCTCACGGCTATATGAATATAGACTTTGTGAGCATGGAGCTCTATGGAGTGAGTGTATGGAAACACAACTGACTGCACCAGTCATCACTGACAAACCAGAATGAAGCTCAACTATTTGAAAGGATGTCAATCAAATATAGTCACTGTCTAATTTAGAACTATAGGGTGAGGCCTAAATGTGTCTGGGGAATGCAGCAATAACCCCTTTAAGGTGTAAGAATAAGTAGGTCAATTTAGTCCTATAAATGAGCAGGCCTATTGTGCATGCATGTGTAGTGTGTGGTAAACCTGTAGTGTATGGTATAAGAATTTGAATTGACAGTTCAACCCTAATAAACTCCCCCCTTTTGGAAAATTTCACACCTCCGGGGTGTTTCATAGACTGAATACGGTAATGCTTCTATGCTAAACATGAAGAGTATCACTGGTTCCTATCTTGAGACATCCTGTTAAAAAGATTTTCAGAGTTTGACCTCAGATGACCTTACATGACCTTTGACTTTTTACCAAAAACACTGTAGTTCTTCCTCTTGCCATTATTCATCTTTACGCTCAGTATGAAAAGTATTCATACTTCCTACCTTGCAATATCGTGTTAACAAGATTTTCAGAGTTTGACCTCCGATGACCCTAGAAGACCTTTGACCTTTATCAAAAATAATAGTGTTCTTCCTTTTGCCATAATGCATCTACATGCTACAGGTAAGTATGAAGAGTATCCATCCTTTCTACCTTGAGATATTGTGTGACCTTTAACCTTCACCAAAAACACTAGGGTTGTTAAGTATGAAGAATTATATCTAAGGTAATATCAGTTTAAACTAGCGTTTGCACCGGGTCCAAAATTCGGAACCGGGTACCCGAAGTCGATGGTTGGTCGGGTACCCGGGTACCTGAAAATGAAAATATAACTTCCAGTAGGCTACCAGTTCGATGTAAAGTCATAATAAGAAATTTTGCTTTGCACATTGATATAAAATAACACCAACATATTTTACTGTACGCACAAGCATGACAAGGGTTCTTAGGCGGTTGTGTGATAAATTTTGCAAGAAAAAAGTAACATGTTAGTGTTCTGTCACACGTGCAACCTATGTTACTGTAGTGAAACTTTGGATCCAGGTAGCAATTTCAGAACCGGGTCTTGACATTGTCCGTCGGGGTACAAAGTACGTACGGTGCAAATACTAGTTTAAACCTTAAAACACTGTGTGCATCACAAGAGTATCCATGCATGCTACCTTGAAATATCACTTTAACAAGATTTTCAGAGTTTGACATCAGATGACCCTAGATGGCCCTTGACCTCCACCAAAACAAATTAAATAGGGTTCTTCTTCTTGACATAATGCATTTAAAATGCTACCTATGAAAAGTATCCACCATTCCTACTTCCAGATATTGTGTTAATAAGGTTTTCAAGAGTTTGACCTCTGATGACCCCAAAGACCTTTGACCTTCACCAGAAACAATAGGTTCTTTCTCTTGACATAGCATGGTAATTATGAAGAGTAGTATCCACGATTCCTTCTTTGAGATATCATGTTAACAGGGTTTTCAGATATTGACCTCTGATGACCCTGCATGACCTTTGACCTTCACCAAAAAACAACAGGGTTCTTCCTCTTGACAATGCATTTTCATGCTAAGTATGCAGACTATCCATGTTCCTACCTTGAAATATGGTGTCAACAAGGTTTCCAGGGTTTGACCTCTGGTGACCCCAAAATGACCTTTGACCTTCACTAAAAGCAATAGGGTTCTTCCTCTAAGTACAAGCCACCCATATACTAAGTATATGAACTGTTGGAGCTCCCCTTCTTGTGATATTGTGTTTATGAGCTAAGTGACACAAACACACATGCACCCTAAGCACACACACACATCCACCCACACAAGCCATCATGAACGCATAGGTTTCTCTTTTCATTGAAACTAATAATACTGGACAATTACCTAACAAAAAGAGAAAAAACTTGCAATATAAAAATGCATTGAAGTTTCCCATGAATTCATTGCAATGCACCAAGCTTTTTCATAGTCACTAAAAACAGCTCCTTGCGGTCACATGTCCACAACCATTATTTTGAACAATGTGGTGCATCCACACACCAGGTGAAAGAAGTACTTATGATCCCTTTCTTGAGATATCATCCTTACAAGGTTTTACTGAGTTTGATCTCTAGTGAGCTCAAATGAACTTTCCCCCAAAACAATAGCATCAGAAATGGCCTTTACCCTGCACCAAATCATACCCTTCTACTCAATATAATGCTTCTTCCAATCTTGAAATATTGTGCTAACAAACTTTTCAGTGTGTGATCACAGATAATCTCAGATTAGCTTTGAACTTGACCATTACGTGATATCACCCTTACTCAAATCGCCTTTCTTTGAACAGTGCAAACCCCGACCTTCTGGGGGAAAGTTGGGATTTTACTTGATGTTTGCACCTACAGATTATAGCCTTTGGGACGCTTATCAGATTTCATCATATTTTTATTGATTTTTCCACGTTTCAGGCTATAATCTGTTGGTACGAACATCATAAAAAATCCCGACTTTTCCCCCAGAAGGTCGGGTTTTGCACTGTTCAGTGAAAGGAGATTTGAGTAAGGGTGATATCACGAAATGCTGAAAACACAGGGTGCTCCTATTTGATGTAATACATCTACATACTACATATGACAAGTGTACAGACTTCCTTACTTGAGATAAGATGTTAACAAGATTTTCAGAATTTGACTTTGACCTTCAGTGACCTCAGATGACCTTCATGATTTCTTCCTTCTAATATGGAGCATCCCCATATCAAGTATGAAAACTGAGTTTTCCTTCTAGAGATATCCTGGTATTGTTATGAGCTAAACATCATACAGACACACACCAACATTAACATACATACATGTGCCATCACAAATGCATAGGTTTCTCTATTCATTAAAAGCAATACCAAACATAGAAGAAAAAAAAAAACAGAAAATATGGCAACTGATCATGAGTGAAGGCATAGGTAGTCAAACACTGTGGCAATGGCAGTATTTTTTTTTGCTCTTTTCTTCCATTAGCAATGGCAAATATCCAAAAGTTGCAATTATACAAAATAATGCCTCCTACAAATAATTTATCCACAGTACTAAAGAATAAACCTGCAAATCAACCACTTGTGATAAATTCACAAATTGATAGTTTTAATGACGCAGGTACATTAAAGCTTCCTTACTTGAGTGCAGAATGAAGACAACACAGATAAGATTTATAGATATGACAACTTTACTTACGGATATTAAAGCTAGTACACTTAATGCAACAAATTTATAAAGAAACTACAATCAAACCTACAGACATGTGAGTCAAATGTACGAAGTGTTACAACAACCTGAAAGACATGAAGACTTGAATATTTGCAGCAATAAATAAAAAAATGTCAACCCAACCCTAACAGCATGCTTCACTATCACTCTTCAACTGAAAAGGAAAATGGTGGTGCCAGTAGCAATCACATTCCATATATGGTAAAGACAAAGCTGACCAGATTGTTGAAATAAAATGTGGGACAGACAAATAGTGAGAGGCTGAATGGACAGCCTCAGGTCCTGAGAGATCTAATTAGGGGCACACCCCCCCCCCCCCTTTGAGAAATGCTTGTGTTTCTTGAGACCCTAAAGTGCAAAAAATTACAACTTTGTCAGTTTTAAAGCAAAACATTACTTAAACAAATTGCCTTTGGAGGTTAATATAATATAACGTAAGTACTTAATATTCCCTTACTAACATAAAATTTACAGTAGTTCTTGTGTTGTTATCAGTGATGGTACAAGGTATATATTTGTTTACATTTGTGATTCATCTAGATGTAATTTAAGTGTAACAGGCACAAGAGTAGTCTAGTTTTTGCAACAATTCTAAATTTGTTGTGGATGAAGTAACATCAACATAAAAATGTGGATAAAATAATTTCAACATAAAATGCTTCTTGCTTCAAGTACATACTTTTCTAAAACACTGAAACAGGATTATTTTGACTATACTTAAACTCTGACAGTGCTAGTCTACTGAAATACCAGGTCAGTCTTCTTATACCTGACTTCGTATCATGGAAGATTTCATTGACAGTGCATTGCTGTATGAAATAATTTAGTTTAGAAGATTCTTTGGCCCCAAAAAAGTATTGTTTGTCCTTGCACGATCAACTGTGTAACTGATTACCATGAGTTTTTCCTCCTCACCCCAAAATTTTAAGTTTCAGTGACAAGGAATATCACATATTAACTTTTCATTTATCAAATAATGAAGTGCATGTTTTCTGTGTGTTTTCATTTGTTCCATTTGAGCAATACTACAACTACTTGAAGGAGTCCTAAAGCTTTCTTCCAAATCTGAATTAAGTAGAGTGTTTGATGATTAACTTTTGTCGCAAGTAATTTGGAACAGAAAAATCTTTCCCCTAATCAAAACAATGATCAGGGATATTATAATTTATGACCTGTAAAGTTCTGCCATGCTATTTCATTATAGAATAGATCCAGGGTACACAAAAAGTGACTGCCCACATGGGAACAGCATTCTTGGCACTAGACTTTTCCACATAATAATCCATAAATTCTCTACTTGAAAAACACAAACATCACAAAATATAAATATCACAAATACTAAATATATCAAACAGTCTAGAATGAACATTTAGAATGAACATTTTTTAACAGTAATAACCCGATAAGAGAATTTTGGTGCCCATTGCATTTCTTTCCCAACATTGCAAATGTATAAAAATGTCAACTTTCTTAAAATATAGTGTTATGATAACATAAACATAATCAGTTGTTTACATGTTTTGTCATTACTATAATACTGACAAATGCCGTACCACTGCCATGTGAACCTCAAGGAAAAAAATAAAAAATCAGCCGTACCTTTTGAAGGACATCAAAGGGCAAACGTTTGTGTTTACACATATGTCAAAAAAGATTCCAAAAAGTATTTAACTTTCAAACATTGCCGTTACATTTAGTAGGCACATAGTGACAAGGCTCTTATGAACTTGTTGCCTGAGACCATATATCTAAGACACTAAGCACACATATATTTCAATACAGCAGGGGAATGTCTACACCAACTGTGTTTGAACAGTGTTAACACATTGGATAAACAAGTACTCAAATTATTAAAAGATTTAGTTTAACATCAAAAAATTTTTTTCTCTTTTTTCTTTAATATGATTACATATAACTCTATCATTCCAGTTCACATATTACACTAGCTCTAATGACACTTGGAACTGATGTTTTTAAAGGGTTAAAAACGAATGTCTATTTATTATTAAATATCATGTTGACTGTACCATGTCCACTACGGCAAACGAAGAAAATTTGTAAATAAAGCCATCTGAATAGATCCCATCCAAGATTTTGCTTAATAGCAAAGGTAGACTCAACTGAGAACAAAATCACACTTAATAAATTCTTTTGATAAATTTGTTTTAAGGAAATTTTAGAACTTCAAATTATACACTAATTTGTTCTGGTGCAATATCCTGAAGATCATGTCCTGATCTTAAAAGATAAATTAGTCTTGGGAAACATCATCTGAAATATTACTAAAAATTTCACAAAGTAGCTTCATTAAAGTTGTTGCCATCATAATTCTGCACCTGATGTTCAATAAATCTTTTGCAAACTAAATAAAAACAAGGAATTGGTCAATAGCATTGTGCATTAAAGAGATATGTTAGAGGAAAGACAATATTCACACACAATCAAACAAGGCAGCATCATTCAGATAAGAATCCACACATGGTTTACACACACAAAATAAAAAAAAATAAAAAAAAAAAAAGCACGAAGCCGACAAAATATATCAAACATTGATATATTGGAAGAGAATTACAACACACATTGAATTTTCCAAAAATTACATGGGCATTTACAAAAGGTAGTTTGGTGAAGGCAATGGTTTTTTTCAAATGTGTTCAACATGTTCCCAGTTTTAAGGTGAAGTGTCAATTGTCAAAATTAACCAATAATGTGAACCATTCAAGTCACAAATTTATTACAAAACATTGAATAAATGAAAATCCAAATATGTTAAAAATTTTGACAGACCAGAGTATGTGCAGCACATCATGGTTGAAAGAGAGAAGAGGGACGAAATAGTAATTATGTGATTAGTATAAAACACTGAAATTGTACTTAAATTCTATTTATTCTTAGTATAAGTCTGTTTATTACAAGTGGCAGGATACAGTGCAGTAAGTATATGGTACCAGCCATGGCCACAGTATACTCAGGAAATTCATCTAAGTGTTTGGTAACAGTTCTTGAAAATTTTTACAATTTCTAAAAAATGATGCTCTGACTGCCAATATACCTGTAAACTGAATCTTCACATCAAAAGAGAATAAGTAAACTGAGTAAACACAGAGACTCAGCATAAAAGAAACAGAGTGTGACAGCTGGAATAAACTTCTTACAAATCACACTATTAGCTGCAAAGGAGGGAGTTTTTCCTGGAATCACCCCTTTAAAAGTCACACTCTTTGAGGTACATTTGCTTTCAACTTTCCTGATTTCATACTCCTCTTCCCGACTCAGCTTCCAAAATTTGTGTGAATTTTTAACACGAGTTTTTCTTTTGAGCAAATAATCTCATTTAAATTTTTAAGCTCTTTTTTCATGACTAAACTGATATGATTTTCACTAAGAAATCAAACTCTGATAGAATTCTACTGCAATGACACTTTAAAGTGAATTTATAACATTTGTACAATCAAAACACTCATCCAGGGTTATTGATCAAGTAATGATCGTGAATTGCATTATTTGTGGTAATGTAATAAAACAAGAGATCCTACCTCTTCGTGACTTTTTCTCTTTTCTTCATCAGATGATACTTGGACGCTGGATATTGACTCTTCCAACTTCTTTACCATATCTGACTGTCTCTGAATCTGTAAGATATAAGATACCACTCTGATGACATGATACCATCTTCTTCTCACATAAAATCTACACTCTCCTATTGAAATGGATGTGACATGTTAAACTTTCAATACAAACTCCATGTCATCATTCAATGACTTCAGGCAAACATTTCCTTCTAACATCAGATGAGAAATTGACAAGATCATCACCCCATATACCACAGGCCATGGGTTCTTAAGTTATGGTCTGTTAGACAATTGCAACCAACCTGAACTTTTTGTGAGCAAGGTAAAAACTCAAATTCTAGTAAATGCATCTGTTATAAGGTATAAACTAAAGTAAAAGTGTCTCTTGTCCCTCAACACTTGTGACACCCTGATGCAGACTGTTACATAAGATGTTCATAAAGATCCACAAACTGAATCATGCAAGTTAACTAATGATGTTTAAGATAAACCACCAGTTTCACTAAAGCTTCATCTTATGAAATATTTTAAGTAACCAAGAATACATCTAATGAGATATATCTACTGCATTACCTCACTTGACTTGTCCTGATTTCTCAATTTCAGTTTAGCATTTTCAGAGCTCAGCTTCTGAAGTGCAGCATCTCTGTCTGTTACCTAATAGACAAATGAAAGAAAGCAATAAAATTTATTTTGCATTACACTGCATGGAGGAATGGCATACTCATTACCTCTGTCAATTGTAACCCCCTCCCCTCACCCCCCCCCTAAAAATGAGAGGGCAATCCATGTAGTTGCATATCTCATCACTACCACATGCACTGAGCTACATAATTAAAGGACACACTTCAATGTGGAATATGCCTTGAAATTGTAGCCAACTTGGGGTCATGTGATACAGGTTAGCTTACTCAAGTTGATTCCCTTGCCCAAGAAATGCATATCCAGAAAAGGAAAGAATGTAACCCTGAGGCAATGATGAGCATAAACATGCCCTAGCACGCCTTAGTGCCTCTTCCACCTCTTATGTGCTAATTGGTGCACTATCATGTGTAAGTATGCACATAATGTGCTGAGGAAAAGTTGCCTTAGCAAATGAATGAAAAGATCTACATCATAGTATCAAGAGCAAATGTAGTAACACTAATGTAAGACAAAAAGAAATGAACTAATTATTACTTTTGTGTGCTTTCAGTACGAGAAAAACCAACCAAAACAATGTTTCCAAGACTCAATTGTCCTATAAACTACATGATAGCAAATATTGCAAACAGAGTGTGGGCTAAGTTGAAGAATACATGTAAAACACACAAGCACCAAACACAGACTGCATTGGAGGCTTTGAGGCAGTGGCCAAAATGCGGGCGAGCATATGCGCGCATATGTTAACTTCCTATACATGCACAATTTTTTGCTGGGCAAAAAGGGCGTGTTCTGCGCACATGAATATGAATGGAAAGATGGTACTAGTAACAAGCATACCTACACTCTGTTTGCAATATTCACTACCATGTAATTTGCAGGCCAATGGAGTTTTGAAAACATATTGTTTTGGTTGGTTTTCCTCAGATTTACAGTGATGGAAAAGGCAAGTAAAACTTGATAAAGGGGTTTTCAGAAGTTTCTAAAATTAGGATTGGTGTACCACAGGGAGCTCCTTTTGTCTAAATTGAAATATAGAGGGATGAGATGTGGAATGTACTTCTAAACCCAAATATGTAAGAGTATGTATTGATGACAGACTGACCTTTTCTGATCACATTTCCAGTGTTTTAAGCAAAGCTTATTATATTGTGTCTGGATTAGCATATATTGTGTCTTTCTTCAATAAGGAGGCCAAGGAATGTGCTTTTAAATTTGTCATACTCCCACATTTAATTTATGCAGTGCCAGTCTGATATCATTTTACAAAAAGACAAGGACAGAATTGTACAATTTTTGAAGTATTCTGCAAAGATTCTTGACCTAGATTGCAATTACCTGAAACTTACTGTGAATGTCTCTGCCAAAGATGAGTTTATAAGAATGGCCACAAAAATTAATAATGATCATAATCAGGCATTGCACAACTATTTCAAAGGGGTACTTTTTAATCAATCAAAAAATTTAGATGACCTGTTGTAAACTTTTAGACCTTTAAGGATTTGATGTAAACTAACTTTCTGTACATATATTATCTTATCATTGTATTTGTAACCTTATTCTATTACTCGATTTTATAAATATTTTACACATTTATACTGGGATAAATAAATTCAAATACACTGTGTACTGATCATTTTATACCTTGCTACCATAAATAATATGCAGTCACTGCTTACTGACCCAACATTTGCAGTGCAGTCAAATGTGCTGCCCTAAAAATAGGCAGGTCCACTCCTAAAGGTCATGATGGTTTCTTATGCACTTACAACGGGGAAACAATTAGTACATTTTTTTTGCGAGCGTGCAGTAGTGCGCATCGAGCATTCAAGATAAATACACGTGTATGCTGCTCCTATACTATACACATGCACACCAAGCTATTCTAATTAAGTGCATTTAATGTAGCACGTTCATAGTTTTAAAAGCACATCACTAAAGAACGATGGACTTGACAAATTGACGGTTATGCCACACTCTGAATTTTGCGTCTCCATGAGGAGTCAGTTTCCATAACAAATGTAGGTATAGGAATTTAATATCTATGCTTGTACTATCTTAAGCAACATTAACAAACATCGACTCACATCACTAATGAACCTCATACATATGGAAAAAGATTTCTACAACCACGACCATTACCACTGGGTTCCATCGGACGTAACTACCCACTTTCAGATACCTCTTCACCAAGTTTGAGGAAAATTGGTCCAGCTGACTAGTAGCAGTTTTGACTTAAAAAATGTACATTTGACCCTCTGTCATGTGACTTTTGACCTCAGTTTCCATGGTAACCACATATTAAGGTAGAACTTGTCCCTATTATACCTTTTAAGTTCCCTGTCAGTGCAAAGTTTCCTCTTGGAATCATAGCCAAACCAGAGAGCCAAAAGGCATAATAGTAGTTCCTTGACGAAAAGAATAGACGTTATCAAAGTTTCGCATCTTGAGCTATTGAATTGACCAGTAATTTCTGCCACTACAAGGCAAAATCTGCCTTTGCTGAAATCAGTCATAGCTACCACAGTTTTTAGGGGAAAACTGTGGTTCCCAATTAAAGTACCCCACCACTGGTTCATTGCTTCAATTAGCAGCAGCTTTATTATAGCTTTGATCGCCATTTTGGTACAACAGTAGCCCAATAACAAAGCTAGGGGGTTTACATTACAACCAACAACAAATTCTGCCCTGAAATCCTAACTGGCAAAAATGGGATCAAATTACTCATGGTCACTGACGGTCAGATTACCCTTCAGTTTAATCCAAGATATACTGCCATCACAATATCACCATTTAGGGCTAATGACAAATGCTTGAATGAGCACCTAATTGGTAATGATAACAATGCCTGACAAGTTTTAGCACAGGAAGATTTTGCAAAATGGTTTTTCTTTTGCACATCTGGTGACCTCATATAGCCTTTGACCTCTACAAAAAACAATGGGGTTCATCCTCTGCCTATAGTACACACAAATGCCAAGTAATGAAAAGTATAAATGCTTCTACCTTGAAATGTTGTGTTCACAAGGTTTCAGTTTCTGGTGACCTCACATGACCCCTGACTTCCACCAAAAACTATAGCATTCTTCCTCTTACTATGATAAATTTATATACCGAGTATAAAAAGTATGTGTCTGATACTCCTATCTTGAGGTATTGTGCTTACAATGGCTTTAGCTTTTTCCTGCTGGTGACCTTACATGAACTCTGATATCTACCAAAAGGTAATTTCTCTCAATATGATAAATCCATTTACCAAATATTAAAAGTTTATATCACTCTTCTCTTGAGATATCGTGTTTACAAGCAATTTGAAAGGTTTTCATAGTTTTAACCCCAGTGACCTTATAACTACCTCTGATCTCAATCAAAAATGATTCGGTTCATATTCTAACTATAATGCATCAAAATGTCAAGTATGAAAAGTATCCATGCTTTATACCTTGAGATAGTGTGTCTACAAGGTTTTTGGTTTTTTACCTCTTGCAACTTCACGTGACCTTTGGCCTTTACCAAAACTGACACAGTCCTTCCTCTTGATGTGATAAATCCACATACCAAGTATGAAAAGTGTCCATAGTTCCTACCTCGTGATATCGTGTTTACAAGCAATTTCTAACATTTTTGAAGTTTCACCTACCATGACAATACCATTTTTACCTCCCAGTAGCTCATACAGTACATTACAACCCTGCATTTGTATGGCCGTGGTCGGGTCCAAATGTCAAAACCAATCAAGCACAAGATAATCTCATTACACACTTGGGCTGGCCAGTGTGTGCTTAGCAAACAATGGCCAACTTGAGGAAGCACTGGCAGAGGGTTTTCACAATACAATGGGCACCTTTGCTAAAGGCTGTTGAGACCACTCAATTATGGTTACTGTTTAATCAGTTAAGTGGATTTGTTTCTTTGTGGTCAGTAGGAAGGCAGGAAAAGTCTGTTGTATCAGTTTACTGGAGAAGTTGAAACCTATGACTGCAGACTCTACCAAATGCGATAATGTTTATTTTCTGACAACAATGCATCCACATAACAGTTATGAAAGTTTGTATGCTTCCTGCCTTATGACAGTGTATTTACAATGTGTTTGTTTTATGAGCTCTCATGACCTTATATAACCTCTACCAAAAATGAAAGGATTCTTACGCTCAATATGATGAATGCATATAACAAATATGAAAATTGTTCATCATTCCTAACTTGAGACACAGTGTTTACAAGCCATTTCAAAGTTGTTCGAAGTTTTACCTCCAGTGACCTCAGATAACCTTTGACCTCTACTAAATCAATAGGGTTCACCTTCTGACTGTAACACACCCACAAGCTAAGTTTGAAAAATAGCCATGCTTTCCTACCTTGAATTATTGTGTTTACAAGCAGTTTCCAAGGTTTTTCTAATTTTATCTTTGACCTTTACCAAAACCAATTTAGGGTTCATCCACAAGCAAAGTATGAAAAGTATCCATGCTTCTTAACTTGAGATACCGTGTTTACAAGATCTTTGGTTTTTGATCTCTCGTGACCTCACGTAACCTCTGCCTGACACTAAAATCAATAGTGTTCTTGCTCTCAATATGATACATCCACATACTAAGTATGAAAAGGATGCATCATTCCTATCTTGAGATATCATGTTTACAAGCCAATTGTCACAAACACACACATGCACACACACTCGTTAGTGTGAATGGGGAGATTTACTTACCTTCAGCAAGGAATCAACAAGGGCATAGTCATCTTACCTTTGTAAGAAGGTCATTATGTTGTACATGAAGTACCTCGGCATCAGCTTTCAGCTCTGATATTAACCCTTCCTTCACTCTCAACTGAAATGACAAAGAATCCAACATCACACAAAAAAATAAAATGATTTCCAGGTCCTTCAGAGGAAGAAAATTGACATTCTACAGACTACTTTAGTGATCTTTCAGAAAAATTACACATTTTCAGGATTAATTTCCATGTATAACCTGTCTGTGGCACTGGCTATTCCTCAAACAGGCTCTCACCTGTCTCTGATGAGTACAATGTATGTATTATTTTAAGTATTAATATACTGCTTCTTATAGAGTGCTTTATCAATGATGTATGAAAGCATTGTCACATATACTACCCCTGATCAACTATGACTCTTCCCAGCAGACATATTAATCTTTTGCAACTTTTTCTAGAAGCAATCCCTTTGGGCAGCAGGAGTTATATCCTGTGCTCAAAGACAAGTTAACTAACAGGCACCCACTGAACCCTGGGTGGAGAGAGGCAACTGAGATAAAGCATCTTGCCCAAGGACACAATGTAATGAACTGGACAGGACTGGAACCAGCAACCCTTTGGTCACAAGTCTGATGCCTTTAACAGCCCATAGTCCACTACACCCTCGTACAATGGTATAAGAGCATCTTTGCCTTACCTCTTGGCTCAGAGTATCTTCCCTTGTCTGTGTAGCTTGAAGCTCACTGTTTAGTTCTGCCAAGGTGTCTTCCAGCCTGTCAATCTACAAACAATCAGAGCAAAGCATTACTTGCCATTTCAATACAAAAACTTTTAAATGCAATCAAGCCTTTTCACCAGGTTAATACTGCTTTGTACATGTTTCTATTCACTTTCTTAACTTTAGATGATACTGCACTGTACCTTAAAACTTGATTGTTCTGTTAATATTATATCTCTTATCAAGATAAAGAATTAGTTACTTAAGTCACTGATACATGATACTCACTAAATCTTCAATGCCATGACAGGACACATAATATCCATCCTTTAACCTAGTTTGTTTCCTCACCCCCCTTTCTCAATCACATATCATTTTCCCTAACTGCAGAATAGTTTCAGCTTACATACACAGCTGATCACATCTACATAAATTGCTAACATGCACAATGCAAGAACCATAAGTATTCAACTTATGTTATTCCTAACTCCTTTTCTCACCTCTTCCTTTGCACTAGTATGCATTTGTCTAACATCTTCAAGTTGTCTCTCTAAGCTGTCAATGTTCTCATCTTTGTTTCCCAGCTCTGCAGTCAAGGTTTTTGTCTGGTGCTTCAGCTGCTCTAGTAAAAGTTCCTGTCATTTTAGACAATAAGTCATAATCTTTTTTCAGATTAATAAATCAACATAAAGCTGAGGGATCTTTCAAAGCAACTGACATTGCATTTCATTAGTTTAACATTTTTTTTGGAAAGTGAGAGTGAAATGGGTCTTCAGAAGTGGCATTTAGTGAGCACTGTAAGTATAGCACATCTATACTGTTTAAATTACCAAAGATATAACTTTATCTCACTCTCATGGCTATCAATTATCTTGATAAAGTTAAGATTTAATTTTTACAATGTCCCACACATATAAATTCATTACCACAAAGTGTGAGTACTACTTAAGCCATTTCCTGATTATGGTTGCAAAAATGCAAAGCGGTATTCACGACTTCATTTCACTAGACTTCAGCTTTCACTAGAACTTTTTCCACTGTAAATGTCCTAACCCAACGTGGTGCGTGGTCCACACATCATGAGTGTAAAATATCTATGATTTCTACATTGAGATATTATGCTCACAAGGTTTCAGTCTGACCTCTGGTGGCCTCAAATTACCTTTCCCCCACCACCACTATCATCACTACCAAAACAACAACTTGAGATATCATGTTAAGAAGATTTTCAGAGGTTGATCTCAGATGATCTTTTCACCTCCACCAAAAAGATCTGGGATTTCCCTCTAAATGTGGGGGCATCCACAAAACAAGGATGACAACTGATGAGGTTTCCTTTCTTGAGATATCGTGTTCATAAGTTAACCATCACAAACACATACACACATGCACACACACACACACCATGATGAATGCATAAGTTTCCCTTTTCATCAAAATCAAAACCTACAATCTTGGACAAAACTCGTTGGGACACCCCCGCTCCCCTTCACAAAGTTGACCATTTTCACGGCATACAGTCATTCTCTCTGCGCAACTTTGGAAGGGGGAGCGGGGGCTTCATGTAAACCTGGGAACGGAGATTCAAGAATAGTGACAAAGCGTCCCAACAGTTTTGTCCAAGATTGTAGACTTGTGCATGAAAATGTATATTTTTTTTTCACAATGTCCCCTTCTTAAGGCTCTCTGAGTTACAATTTGAGGAAGAAAATGTCACCTGAGATGACAGCTTATCTTCAGCACGTCGGAGGTGATCCTGAGAAGCTGAATGCTCAACTTGAAGCTTTCTGTAATTTTCATCTCTTGTATTCACCTATGGAGGGACAACAAATTACAACAATTTACAAACTCTTGTTGGTGTGCTGCTATTACCCAACAGCAAACTATTCCTCTTTCACACACCTGCAATCCAAAACCCAGAGAGTTCACTGAAATCAAAAGAACACCACAAGCACACCATCTTTAGCTTTACAGATCAACTTCTCTAACCTCAAATGATATTGCATCCTTTTCCTGCAGTAGAGTGATTTCTGCAGCCTGTAGCCGAGTTGACAGATGCCCATTCTCTACCATTGCTTCTTCCAGTTTCTGTTCAGCACGAGTTAGCTTGGATTCTGTGTGTGTGATTGCTGAGTCCTTCCTAGCCAGCTGTAATAATTGAAGAAAAATTAAAATCAAAAATTAAAACTGTTATCATACCATACATCAAGTATAATTTGCACTTTCAGTGATTTTAAAGGAATGCTCCTGGTAATGGAAAAAAAGACACATAGTTTGCCAAGTCCACGTGACTAAGAGCATGACTGGACTGGCGTGAGACCAGGTCTATTACAACAATATAGCTATTATTGTTAGTACCAACAAAGGTGGGCCATGTACCCAACCATGGAGCTCAGTTGCTCACAGCAATGAAATACACTTATTCATTGCTTATAGTCTAGACCTGCAATTTGAGTCACTAGAACACACTGGATATACTATTAAAATTTGTACCCAACATTTTGAGAATAACCAATCTTCCATGATAACCTTTATTGTTTTCCTCAGCTCCTTGACATTATCAAGTTTTAGCCCCAACACTGTTTATCAAGTATAGAGGGATTTCATGTGACGTCACGCGCAATGGATTCCCAGGCACTGAAGGGCAAAACACACACGCAGTAAGCGTATTTACAGCACACGCGCACGGCATAACCATAGATACTACTGTGACACAATGGGCGCTTGCCATTCAAAACAAAAAGACGTGCGATCTTGCCCTTCAAAATTGCGTCTAGTTGGTTAAAGTCACGTGACTGAAATCCCTCTAAATGTTTATGAGGCCACATACAGGAAGGCCTGCATGATAATTCCTGAACACCTACAAATTATGGATTACTCTGACAAAGTCTTACATCTACTGCTATACATAGAAGATACAGTTTGTTTATTTTCTTACAATGACCCAAATGATCTCTTAATGACTTTGACTTTAAATTTCTGAGCACCCTATGCAAGCCACTAGTAAAGGATTACTATGAACAAGGTATAAGACCCATTGTTATCTACAGGAAAAGAGCACTGAAATATATTTAAAAACAACAGATGAAAAAATATTTTTAAGTCATCTGAGTAATGCCTTACTTCATTTTATATTGTAAAAGCAGTCCAACATATTAAATTCTCTTTGTCTCTAATTTTGTTTTCCTTTTTTGTATTACTAAAATATCTTCAGCCATTCCCATACAATGATACATCCCCCAACTCCCTCCACACTGATCAATGACCCTCAAGCGTTCATACACAAGGTGGTCAATATTTTTCAAACCAAACATATAATCTCTGCTACAAGACACATGGAAGAAGCTGTATTAAGAAAATACTGGAAACTACGACATCTCCATGTGAACAGCATGGTGTGTTGGATATTCAAGAGATTAGGCCACAACTTGGACTCATTATAACTATGCTTAAAAGTGGTGAACATACTATTCCTATAACTTGGATTTTGTGAGAAATAGCCAACTTATCTGACTTTTTAGTTCCCTGCCCTTTCATTTCATTAACATTGTTGGTCACTAGTGATAAAAAGATGACACAAGAGCAACCCTCATGGACTTGATAAGCTTTTGGACACAAACGCCTTTTCGCTAAGGTCTCACTGAACTCAGACACTACAGTCAGACAGGATGCCACAGCCACAACATTGAATCTCTTATTTACAACCACACTTGTGTTGTAAGTTATGATTTATGTGACACACATTTTGCACAACTTGCTACAGTAAGTCAAAGTTCTTTTCTTACAAGTCTCACACAGTCCATCCTTCCCCAAACATAATACTACATTCAGCTGACAGCTTACTTAGGCGTGACTTGTCTAGCACACTTTAAAATAGCCTTCACACTTCCCTGTCTTCTTCAATTTCAAAATACCCTCAACATGTATCTTAAACACTGTAGTACCTCTTCAGCAATTCTCCTCTTCTCTTCTCTAGCAGTAAGGATGTCTACTTCTAACTTTTGTTTTCCCGCTTCTTTCTTATTCAAGTCCTCCTGAGCATCCCGCAGCTGTCTCTGAAGTTGGGTGATAGTGTCCTCCCTTTGTTGCAACTGGGAAAATATTTCATTCAAAACTTTGCAATATAAATTTACCCTGCTACAAGATGGTGTTCAAATATCAACTGACAGTACATGAACAACGTATCTCTAATCATGTGCAAAACTAATACAATGGTTCTAAATGAAAATTTAGGAAGTGAGCTTGTATCCATGTAAAATTTGCTCAAAGGGAATAGCAATCACCTCCGAATTGCCTTGAAAAATTAGCAAACTCTTGCAAATCTCTTCTTATTTTCCATACAAGTGTTAATTTTACTTTACAGTTTTACACTTTAATTGTACTCCTTCTTTTGTTCTTGTATTTTTGAAATCCTATGATTCATTTTGAGTTTATGGTGATTACTCATTGTTTTTACTATTGTAACTGTATTTATTGTAAGCACTTTGAGCAGCTTTGCTGATTTCGAGTTATATACAAATTTTCTTTAATTGTTGTTGTTATTAATAATGTCATTGCCGTTATTGTCGTTGGCAGCATTATTACCATTATATAAGTACCTCTGAAGGTGTTTTGGACATAAATATTATACACAAAAGGAAAGACAAGGAGTTACTCCCCATGAATTAAACAATAGACCCTTTTCCAAATAGCAATTGCAATGGCTTGTGGGATAAGTGTTGGTACGCAATGTTTTTGTCAATGGCATTTTGCTGTGGCAAAAAAAGATGCACACCAAAAATCTATCCCACAATCCTTTGTACTTCCTATTTGGAAAAGAGTCTATTCAGAGATAAAAATAGCCTCATGACTAAAAAGAGCCATTCATGACCAAAGATACCAGGATATATTAATTCTCACTGGGGTGACTGCATTTTCCCTTTAAGATTACCTCATGTTTTCACAACTGAAAGAAATGGGTAGCCCATTTGCTTCCTTTATTAGTATAAAGTAAAGCAGCCAATGACAAGTACAGTGTAATAAGTGATTTGTAAACCTTCCCAACTTCATCATTCCAAAACTTTACACTCATGAGAAGAGTATCACCTCAAATTGAGCAGCATTTCACTCCAGTACAAATCCTGCTGGATCATTTCAAATCTAATCTAAACTTTGGATACAAACACATACTGCATAACTCAATGAAAATAGGCAAGTTGAGAAACACAATTTTTTTGAAAATTCTGGACAACTAGAGTTACTCAGGTGTGACTATAACATTTATGGTCTCTAATTTGTTTGGTCTCTAATATGCTAATACGTGTCATTACCTAAAGAAGTGTACAGTGAAGTAAGGAAAGTTTTACCAAATGACTCCCATATGACCCAAAAAATACGTTCCTGGCTTTGAAAGTTGTACATCACATTTTATTGGTCCTTTAACAGGGAATAATTTATCCGGTATTGCATCGCAATTTGCTACACAAGCTGGCCAAGTTGCTTCACAATTGCAAAAATGTTTAGCACTTTTTGTGTGCATAACAATAGGGTTTTCGGTGATTTTACACTACAGAAGGAAAAAATTCTCAAAACTGCTGTGCAAAATGTTAATACTAAATTATTCCCTGTTAAAGCTTTTTTTGGACAATTTCCCTAGTAGTTTGTCAGTCCTTCAAGAAGTTGCAACCCCAGGACAGCATAGCATCAATTTCTATGAGATCTCCAGTACAAATGGGTGTATGCTAATGCAGTACAACTGTAGGAATGCAAAGTCTCTCCACAGCAAATGTCTTTAATGAAGGTACCTGGACAGCATAGGTTTCAGGGGACTACCACTGGGCTCTGGTGAGCAATGTCCAGGTGGGGTTACCACCACTGGGCTCTGGTAAGCAATGTCCAGGTGGGGTTACAGATGGGCCTCCCAAAATATGTAAGTCTAATAGCCTCATTTAGTTCAAACCACACTTGGTTAAGTGTCAGTATACAGTGCAAAGCCTCATGGACTAGTACACAAGATTAGCAATATTCAATTTATGCTGTGACCTATGCCTCTTTGGAGTATTCCAAGTGTCCTTTAGGAATGAGTTTATCAAACTGCTCCTTGGGTTAGTAAGAAACTTGAGAAGTTCTGAGCCCTAGGGTCCAGGAAGAAATACCCATGGAAGCTCCAAGGTAGTTAAAAGAAGGGAAAATTTGCAAGAAGCTTTTAGCTGACCTCCAAATGACACTAGTGTCAAATAATAGGGCTAATCCCCACTTAAAATACCTCTCTTCGACATTCCACTTAGGGGAATTTTCTTTGGGAATTTAAGCAGTCAGGTGTTGACAGTTTAGGCCCATTTACTCTGCGTTCCCACGCAATAAATTCAATGTCCTGTCAGATTATTGACACTGGTAGTTTTGATGTAGTCCATCTAGTGACCCCTCAGTGTCTAGCTCCAAAGAGGTCGTTTGTGCGAGTCCTTCTTCTTGCAAACTTTTCTCATTGGTCCTTTGTTGGGCATGTGCAAGACTTTGTCCAATTAGGATTCCCCATCCCATAGTTTCCAGACAACACCGTCTAGAAACCATGAAAGTAACTTTTAGGAAACACCCTTTCTGGACAGAGTAGAATTAATATTCAGAAAGAGAGGATCAAATTAACACGTACAGTCCCGCGGCCTTTGCCGCTGGGCTACGCCCGCTAGCTTTTGCCAGCCAGGCTTTTGGCTATTCTTTTTTGAACTTCCAACTTTTGAAAGGAACCGATTTTAAAAACCTTAAGAAGGGAAGTAAAGTTTAGTTGTAGGGAGAACAACTCTCCGAATAGAGTAGTGAAGAACTTAAGTCTTACAGCATGTGATAACCCGTGGAGTAAATTTATTTCTTTGGCCGGTCAGAGAAAGGGATTTCTCTCTGACTTTTTCAATAAACTTGTTAATCGAAGAAACTTCGAAACTTCTTCGAGTCATCTTTTCTTGGATCGTTCTTTGCGATTTGAACTACACCCCCCAGCCCCGATACGCGACACTAGGTGGTCGGTCACACATGAGATACTGCACAAAGTCCAACTGTTTATAGCTAATGTAGGGATAGGAGCAAGGGAAAAGAGGTAATTGAGCAAATGAGGGGAAGAGGGCTGGAAAGTATTTTTCTGAATGCTTGCTCTTTTTAAATGTACCAAACAGTACTGAATATCATGCACAGTACTATAAAATCTTCTACAGTAGCATGAATAACTTTGATATTAAGCTGGCACATGTCTTACAAAGGCAATTGATAGATGTGTGTTGATTACTTCATCTTTACTTCAGCTTATGCCTAGTAACAATCACCTAAACAAGAAACAACAACAACAGTATCTGGATAGTAAAATGGTCTTTGGAACTTCTTTGACAAAATATCCCAAAAGTACCAATGAACAAACTTTTGAAGTGAAAATTTTTGGAAATACAGGAATGTTTCCTTTTCAAAGAAAGTATGTTCCTATTTTAAAAGCACAAGAATACTAAAAAAATACAGGAATACAAGGATACAGGAGCCCTGCCCTCTTGTAATTTTGTGCACACAAGGTCTTCACACTTTGACCTCTGATGACCCCATATAACCTCTGACCTTCATCAAAAGTTACAGAACTTGCTTTTACAACATGGGTAACCCAGTGCCAAATAGTACATTAATCAGAGTAACTCTCCTTCAATATGCCTCTTCACATCTTCAATGTGACACCCTTGTGTACTGCAGTTCAATGTAAATCCCTGCAAACAAGCCTGTCTGCTTCAGTTTTGGTAGAAAATGTGACAACTTTGTTTGCCAATGTCTGAAGATCCACACAAAGGAACGGCATAAAAATTGTACTAGAATTAAGTTCCTCTACGACATATCAAAAACAAACTTGGGTGCAAACTTTTCTTGTTATTTTCTTTAAAAAAGTTCATTAATATTGCAAATTCAATATGGCTGGGCAAGGACTTTCAAAAGTGTGGTGCAGCAGATTTACAGCTGGAGTCCCTTAAGAAAGAATTTGTTAGGTGAGTAAGATCGCAGAGATGGTCATAAAGTATGTACACCAAAAGAGAGACAGTGAAGATACTTAAGAGCCAAACCATGCAAACAACAATAAAACAGAAGCAGGTTTTTGAAGGAAATATGAACCAAATTAGTGGATAGCGTAAATTCATGAGAACCCATTTTACGTGATCTCTCTTTCTGGCTCCCATAACTAAGTGCACAGCTGTGTACAAGCTGTGGTTTCGTTAGTGGCTGTTCTCTACATTTAAATTTAACATTTGGGTACCAAAATAACCTGCCTACCTGTGTCTGACTTTTGGTCAGCTTTTCTTGTAACAGATTAAACTCAGACCTGAGGTCATGCATGGATCCATCTTTCTTGGAGAGATCAGCTTGAAAGTGTGCAGCTTGCAAAGTAGATTCTTCTCTAGTCAACTGATATTCTGTCTTTATCTGCCTAATCTGTAGAAAAAGATATAAACTTAAACTTGTCACAAGGAAATGACCACAAAGACTATGTAATACAACAATGTAAGATTTGCATTTCCCAAGTGACCTCAAAAACAACATGTCATGGTTCTTACTCCCTCATTAGTCTTACACCTTTGGATCAAAAGACAAAATGGGACAGTAGAAATTAGACAGGTATCCAGAATTACCCACTGTGTATCTATAATGTAGTCTGCTTTAAACTCTTCTATGCTTGATTTTAAACATATTTCCAATATTCATCCTCTTCTATATATAAAGACTGTAAATATTTCAAACCTTCAAATGTGGGTAGTTTTCATGTTAAAAATGCCACGTAATTTTTTATATGGTATTCATACCAGATACATGACTCATATTCACACAGCAGATGTTTAGAAATTTTGGTGTAAACTTTAATACCAGAGAAGCAACAGTCAAAAGGTAAGCTACAATTACTGAGGAAAGGCTATTTTAAATGAGTAACATTTACGATGGGTTTTGAACTGATAAACCAGAATGCAAAACTGCATTGAGGTTTCGAAGAACGCATTTCAGTAGACTTTAGCTTTATCCAGAACTACAAAGGCTCTACAATGTTTATAACCTTCTGGACCAATGCCATGCATCTCCACCATGTATGAAAAGTTTTGCTGTTATCTACCCTGAAATATCATGCTAGCAATGTTTTCAGACTATGACCTCTGGTGACCTGACATGATATTTCGCTGAAAACAAAAACATCAACAGCATTTTTGTGCTAAATATTGTAAATAAACCATGTATCAAAGTTCTTTGAAACTTTGTTTCAAAGCATAAAATATACTGTTATGCAAGTTCTTCGGATGATGACATTTAGTGACCTTGCATGACCTTTGTCCTCTCCCAAATACAGGGGGGAACTTTCACTCAACATAATACATCTACATGGCTAAGTATTGAGAGTATATACATGCTCTGTTTCTTAATATAATTGTTTACAAGCTTTTCAGAGTTTGACCTCTGGTGACCTCAGATGACCTCTGACCCCTGCAAAACCAGTAGGATATTAAATTGCTCTTTAATATTCTGCATCTACATGATAATAATGAAGAGTACACATGCTTCCTTCCTTGAGATATTGTCTTAACAATGTTTTCAGAGTTTAGACCTCTGATGACCTTGACCTCCCCCAAAAGTAACAGTGTCCTTCCTCTTGATATAATGCATCTACTCATTAATTATAAAGAATATCCATGATTCACATCTGAAGATAGCCTGTTGACAAGGTTTTCAGAATTTTGATCTCTGGTGACGTCAGAAGACCTTTGACCTCCTCCAAAAGACAATACAGTCCTTCCTGTTTTTGAAATGCATCGACATGCTGAGTATACAGAGTATCCACACTTCCTATCTCAAGATATCCTGTTCACAAGGTTTTCCAAGTTGAGCACTGTTGACCTAAGATGACAGTGGCGGATCTGGGGGGGGGGAGGTCGCCGGCGTCCGGACCCCCCCCCTCAAATTTTTCCAATGTGCCTTTTTCAAAAAATGTTTTTTTTTTTTTCACACTAGCAAAAAAAAAAAAAAAAAACGAGACAGTTTCACAGGTAATGACAGTGTTGTCCAATTCCGAGGAGATTTTGGTTACCCCCATCCAGTATCAATCAATCCACTCGTAAAAGTCTAGCCATGTATCGCAGAAACTTTCGGCAATATATTTGACTACGGTAGCCAGGCTATGTTGGCCGCCCCGAAACCCGAACAGTGCAATCGTTTTACAGAGAATGTGACTACAGTATGTCTGCGTGACAATCAGGCATTCTAATCACTTTTCGCTTGGAACCACGTGTGGCGTGCTTGGGCATTCAGAGTAATACAAAACACTCAGATATTACGTCATACCCACTAGCTAGTGCTTTATGCAACATATTACTATTGGGTTTTAATATTGATTCCAAAAGGTCACTGCTAGTCTTTTGGTCTTACAAAATAATGATCTGTTCACACTCCATAAACGCTACATCTACGAAACCTTCCCTCCACCTTCTAGTATCCATCCTCTCGTGTACAAGAGAGGCTATGTAAATATGTTTTGCTATGATATTTATAGTCTGGAATTACTCTCTTTTATAGTGTTGCCCTAGTGATGGGAATAAAAAGCCAGTCTTAAGTAAAGTCCACAGCCAAGAGTTGACCAGAAGTCACAATAGACGAATCGGTGTTTGTTTCATTTTAAAATTACTATATAAAATCACCACCAGGTCAAATAACGCAATGTCAGTCGGTTCAATTTTTTGACGTCTTTGGACCGATGACCGGTCTGCTGTGGCAAATGAAAAGCAAATATTCGACTTCAGTCATCTGTTCTGACAGAGTGCTTTTGACAGTTGCGCCGCAACTATATAGGGAACACAACGTACAGTATTTTAACCTCCTCCCCCAGTCGAGATAGCGGTGGCGCCAGGTGGGGGAAGGGTTCATGCCCCCCGTCGGGGAAGAGGGGAAGACTGGCCCCCTATCGGAGCAGTTTTACACATATCAATTTGTTTGTTACTTAACCCTCTACAGCTGGTGTTAGCGCCTCCCACGTAAAGAAAACGCGCTCTGTGGAAAACAGTAATAGTACGGATACGAAGTTTCCATCGCTCGTGCTCTGTTGCATAGCAAAATTACAGTGATGTTCATTCAGTTTTATGTTTCACTGTCTCACCTTTTGAATGACATAAAAACATATCCATAATATTTCACTTTTACATAGGGACCTGGTCAGATTTCAAAGGCATCTTTTTGCATGGCAAGCAATAGCCATGAACTTTTGACCTACTGCTTTTTGTACAAACAAGCTTGGATAGTCGATGTTCATGCATTGCTGGATTGGTTATCATGTAAATCTTTTCAATGGTAACCTTTGTTTTCAAATTTACAACACTTCTTCATAGGGACCAGGCCAAACTGCATATAAACAGACATAAAAATGAATATGCATAAGCCTTGTACCAATGAAAACACGCCAAGCGATGTGTGAACAACGCGACTGGTACGCGCCATAGACTCCTACACCGAGCGCGCGTTGTATGTACAGCGAACATCTGTGCAGTGGTAACAGAACATTTGGTCACGCCCACACGATCAAGTGTACGGGATGAGCGTGTGCATGAGTTATACATAGATATCACATTTCAGTTTAGACAGGAAAGTGTTTTGAAACAAATTGATATGAGTTTCGTAGGCAAGTCTTAGTCCAAAGTATGCAGTCCCCGACAACAACTAATCGACGGTTTACCTGTTTTTTGCTCTCAAGAGGATAATTTCTGTAATGAGAACCCAAAATTTTCGGTGCGCTACGCGCGCTGTAGAGTCACTCTTTTTTTCAATAGTTCCATTCCACATAGCAGGATAGCACAAGTCCTGTCCACCTTACCAAGTAACATATGGGCAGAATACATAGTTTATGTAAAGGTCGTAACTTTCATCCCATATCGCAAAGCCTAGTTGGTGTTCTCTTGTGTGTGTCATGCGGTACAGTCAGTTGGTGAGCGACTTACTGAGCAAAGTTTGGCTATTTCATTGTGCAGTCCAGGTGGTTCCAATACAATGTATGTTACACCTGATACGGTCTACAAACCCTGCAGTTCTTTTTTCGTTTCGTCATATGTTTTATGTGTAAGCCTATCAAAAAATTTCGCCGCTTCTCGCGCTTTTCAATTTCACGATCCAGATTCAAAGAACACTATCAGTGCGTAACTCGGATCATGAAGTATTAAGTGATATAATGCCAAGTATGCCTGCAATTGCATGGGATAATGAGGCTCCCACATTTGCCCTTCTCATCATACCCTCGAAATAGGGAATGTCGAAACCTGGGGTAGCTGACATGGCCCGGCCCCCTGTTGGAAAAATTCTGCTGCCACCCATGGTCAGTTTACTTATTTTGGCTTTCATAAGGGTAATTTCTGGGATAAAACCCAAAATTTTCGGTACGCTTTGTCCACTCTTTCTCAGTTCAGTTATACTTATAGCTAAATATAGTACAAACCCTTTCCACCTTTTCAAGTTAATAAGTAGAATACATGGATTTATGTAAATGTCGGGAATTGAATCGCATTTCGCTAAACCTGGTTAGCGTTCACTTGTGTCTGTCGTACGGTACGACTAGTGACTCGAGGAGGGAAGTACAATAAAGTTATGCCCGATAGGGCCCAACTGTCCGCTTCATTGTTCTATATAAGCTTTAAATTAGTACATCTTTATAAGTGTAGACTTACCCAAAAAATTTCCGCGCGCTTTGCAATTTCACCATTTAGATCCCAGGTTTTGATTCCAGTTTTTTCATGTCTTTTGGTTTATCCTTTCTTTGTCAATATGTGGTAAGTTGTGTAATCGCTGACGTTTATGATAACCAAAATTTAAAAAAAAAAATGAATGTGCCCTTTTTATGTTGGACCCCCCCCCCACTGGGTATTGAATACATGACACTACTATTTGAAGTACTATGACTGGCTAGCACATACCAGACACCAACAGCATCTCAAATGTGGGGGACATAACCTCCACCAGCACTAAGTGCAAGCACAAACCTCTGGATGTATGGATACAGGGGCCTGTCACAGGACCCAGGAAAACTTTGGATTCTAGTTGCTCTGTTGTGTAATCTGATGCATTTTCCCATTTTAATCAATTTTTTAGCTCAAGCTTAAATAATTATCTTCCAGTTTTCAGTCACTTCATCACCCACTTTTTGCTGCATGGTAGTGCACCAACTTGGTATACTCTGAGTAATGTAGTTCATTCAACCATTTCAATGAGACCTATCCATGGTTTGTATTTTTAAATTCTATTTACCACAATACAGCTCATATGGTAATTTGACAGCTATGTCACATAATATTGGATATTGTGACATATTTTTACTTTTGTCACATTACCAAGTTTTGGAGATACTGTAGACAAACCATTTCTTCTGAATGAGAATAAGTTCATTAATTGACAATTATGGCAGCTCTTACCTTTTTTTTGATTTTGATTTCAATTAATCCACCACTGTACCCTATAGAATCAAATGCGTACCAACTATTTAATTAGCACTCTGGGCAACAGTGGGGTAAAAATGATACTTCTCCCACTTTCCATGTTGACAAGCTGACATTCCCCCCTCCCCTGTTGTTGACAAGGGAACTTAGCATACCTTGAAAATTTGGGCCAAACAGCCCCTACATGATATCTTCACAGTTTCAACAAATTCTGTTTCTTTTTTTTGGCAGCTCTCTGTGATATTTTGGCTACTCTTAAAAGGATCACAAACCCCAGTTTGAGTTGTGGGCAAGAGTACATATGCCTGCAAAATGCACAAACATGCTTTCCTCCTTCTTATAGCAACAATTTCACCCTCCCTAAGGCTTCCCACCTCTAAATGTACAGTATCATCAAAATTCAACTGTCAGTAAAGATGATACCAGGACAATAGGTTCCAGGGTCCCATTACTGGGCCCCAGTGGGGACCTGAACCATGTGCTGGTGCAAGTTCAGGAGGCAAGGCCACTCCTGTGTAGTATACGGGTAGTTTCAAAGTGGCAACACTAACACGCAGCTTTTACCTGATTACCAAATGACACTGGGTGCATACCAAGTACTGCACAAAATTACACTTGTACAGCTTGTGAGGGGAGGGTGGTGCAAAAATGAAGGAGTTAACCAAATTAAGGAAAGAGGGTTGAGAAGTATTCTTTTGGAATGTTTAGTCTGTTTTGCTCATCCTTACCTCCTATTTACATATGTATACCACTATTTCCTGCAATAACTGTGTAGTAAAAAAACTAATAACACTGGTCACTGGAAATAACTATCTGTGTGAAAGTACCAAGTAGCACCATAATTTAAGTGCAGGTATTACTCAAAAACAACAGAAAATGAAAGAGTACTTTTGATACCAGTTTCTTGCTATTTCTTTGACAAAACATGTTAGAACTACCAGTTAACAAATTTTTGAAATCTAAAATACAGGAAATACAGGAATATTTGTTGTTTTACAGAAAACATCTTCTAATTTTCCAAACACAGGAATATATAAGAAATATAGGAATGTTGGGAGTCCTGCCTTCCTCAAGGAATCAAATATAAAACAAAACTTACCTCCATTTCAACTTCTTTGACATGTCTCTCCAGCTTCACTATTTTCTCATCCTTTTCTGTGTTTTCCTTTTTCAGTTCTGTAGCCTACACCAGGAGAGCAAGTTTAAGTACTCATTTACAATTAGAGGATGACATACAGATTTTGTAAGCACACACACACATTACATCAAAACACGTAACCATTATCTCCTACAGGCCAGGGAGTCACCTAATATACATCACAGGCTATATTTTTCCAACTTAGTGAAAAGCAGATATTAGCTAAAAAGCAATTCGTTCATTGACATCTGGTCTCTTGACCTACAACATCATCACCATTGAAGTCTGAACTTGACTGGACTTACTGTTAAGGAGTAGTTCGTGTAAACAAGTTTTCGCTTACACACTAACTCAGTGACCTTCACAGCAGGTGTGAATAAGTTCCATTATCTAATGAAAATATTCTAACACCTACAAAAAATGAGCCCTTTATTCCAGTGAGCCTTAATTTTTGGTTGCTGATTGACTCTGATATGAGAATATATACATTGCAAGAAAAATGTACTTAACTGAGTTCTACTGTTGTACAATCTTTCTTCTTTGACACAGTACTTTAGAGACACCTCACTAAGTGAGTTTAAAGCAAATGAGACCACACACTAAAATCCCATTTATTCTGTACAGTTAAATGGTGTGGCACATTTCTGATGTAAGGTCAAGTTAAGTATCTAATCTCCCCATAAATTACAAATAGAGAGATGAGCTACTCAGGAGGTAATTTTGAGGTAAATTGAACTTAAAGTGCCATGAAATGGAATTGTAAAATAAAAGCTATTGAATGTTTCTCTCACATTACGGAGCTTTTAAGGTGTCATGCAGATGTTGAGATATTATGTGACTTTCTCGACTTTTTTCTCAGTAAAATATTCAGATGTTGACATCCGAGATCTTTTTATCTCAATATTTTAGGGTAAACTATTGAAATATTACATTACATGATCTCAATATCTTAATATCTTCGCTGAACGATATTGAGATATTGACATCCAACATGTCGTTATTTTGATATTTTAGTTTAAAATATTGAAATATTACATTACATGATCTTAATATCTTTTCTGAAGGATATTGAGATATTGACATCCAACATCTCGTTATTTCAACATTTTAGTCTAAAATATTGAAATATTTTATTACAGGATCTCAATATCTTAATGTCCTCATTGAAGGATATTGAGATATTGACATCCAGCATCTCATTATTTCAATATTTTATTGTAAAATATTGAAAGACTACATTACATGATCTCAATATCTCAATATGTTTTCTGAAGGATATTGATATATTGACATCCAACTTGTCGTCATCTAAATATTTTATTGTAAAATATTGAAATATTTCATAATAGGATCTAAATATCTTGATATCTTTACAGAAGAATATTGAGATACTGACATCCAACCTCTCATTATATCAATATTTTAGCGTAAAATATTGAAATATTTCATTACAGGATCTCAATATTTTAAAATCTCTAATATTTCAATATTTTACGCTAAAATATTGAGATAACGAGATGTCGGAAGCCAATATCTTAATATTCTTCAGAAAAGATATTAAGATTTTGAGATCCTGTAATGTGATATTTCAATATTTTACACAAAAATATGAAAATAACGGGATATTGGATGTCGATATCCTAATATCCTTCAGAAAAGATATTAAGATATTAAGATTCTGTAATGTAATATTTTAATATTTTAGACTAAAATATTGAAATAACGAG
Source organism: Holothuria leucospilota (assembly GCA_029531755.1). Classification (NCBI taxonomy): domain Eukaryota; kingdom Metazoa; phylum Echinodermata; class Holothuroidea; order Aspidochirotida; family Holothuriidae; genus Holothuria; species Holothuria leucospilota. Next base: position 383,583 of record CM055965.1, on the reverse strand, counting down.
ATGGGGGTTGTCAATATCTCAATATTGTTCCATGAAGATATTCAGATATTGAGATCCTGTAATGTAATATTTCAATATTTTAGACTAAAATATTGAAATAACGACATGTTGGATGTCAATATCTCAATAATCGTTCAGTGAAGATATTCAGATATTGAGATCATGTAATGTAATATTTTAATATTTAATGCTAAAATATTGAGATAAAAAGATCTCAGATTTCAACATCTGAATATCTTACTGAAAAAAGTCGAGAAAGTCACATAATATCTCAACATCTGCATGACACCTTAAAAGCTCCGTACATTTTGTTGCTTGCCATGGTAAAACAAATGCTTTAACCATTCTGCAGCCATACTGATTTTTATCTCATCTCCCTACAGATAATGGAGATGAAATATTGTACTTTACCTAACATCAGAAACGTAAAGCTGTGTGTGAGTATCCAAGCGGGTGCATGTGTGTATGTGTGAGAACAAGGAAGTGTGTGGTGAACTCTTCTAAACCGTATGCCCGGTGGTACCTGACCATGGGGAAAACTTGTGCATGAGTAACTGATGACGTCAATGATGAGGTCAAATTTGCTAAAAATTATTTTGTTGCCTTTATTTGTCTATCAGTGTGTTAGAATAGGTAACAAACCCACATCATATGCTAGGACTTGATCATATAATTTTTGAAACAGTACGTTTTGGTTGCTAAGGGTGGGATCAAAGGTCAAAATGTAGCTCAAAGGTCAAATTTGCCTAACTCTTGCGAAAAAGTGTTTTGCAAACTCCGCCTAAACCGTTCGTCCAATGAAGTTGAAACTTAGTGGGCAGGTACCTGACCATGAAAACTCATTCATGCGTTGTGGATGATTTCACAGGTCAAAGGTCAAATTTGCTAAAACTTGGGGTTTTGCCATTATTTGCCTATCAGTGTGTAAGCAAAAGTAATAAAACCACATGATATGCTAGGACTGTAATAGATAATTTTTGGAATAGTGCTTTTTGGTTGCTAGGGGAGGGGGTCAAGGTCAAAATGTAGGTTACAGGTCTAAATTTTTGCATGCATTATGTGGGCATAATATGTGAAAAATCAAGTGGTCAAAGTTCAAATGAGCTAAAATTGGTTTTTACCCATTATTTATAGTATGTTACAGTATGAAACAGTTTGAAATTTCTTTAACCCTAGGGTATGTACAGAATTTTGGGGAGATAAGATTTACAACTGTATGGATTGCCTATTGTATACTGTAGAGTCAGCTAGGTTAACACAGTTCTTGAAAATATAGGCCATCTACTTGAAATGTAAGATAGTTTGTTGCCTAAACAGAATTTAAAGTTCAAACGAACATTAAAAATGTCATAAATACTTCTCTTTATCAGATGGGGTTGTTTTAAATTTAAATCTGGACAAACAAATTCAAAATTCTTGATTCGTGCAACTGGTCCATGCATGTATGAATGCATAGTCTTGATTCTCCTAGACATAGCAAATTTTGTCATGAAAATCATCTTAAATAGTGACAGGGCCCAAATTGTCATCCAATATGTTTGGGGGCATATCAATAAAATTTATTATTCATTTTCTTCCAAGCCTCCACTAAAGCTTCCTACACTGATTCATGAATATGCATTGTTAGGCCTGACTTTTTCCTGGGGGTGGCCATTTCGTTTGCTTTGTAAATTGTCACCAGTTCAAGGTATGAAAACATTTCCAATAGCTTCACCCCCCAAATAATGTGTAGAAGCTACTTAATATGGCACAATAACTAACTTCTGTGGGTATTTACGTAGCTAGCCAGGCTGTTTCAACCACAGTACTTTTGATACATAATAGTATGTTAGTGGCTGTGAACGGTACATTAGCCTGATGTGTAATAATACATAGCTGGCTGTGAAAGGGTTAATAGCCCTAAAAAAAGGCCAGGGCACTTACTTTGATCCCACTGGCCAGATACATCATTCACTACTCACCTCAGTGGTTGCACTTTTCAAATCTTCTCTCATCTTCTCTATAACACTGATCCGGTACTTCACCTGGTTTAAGCTCTCCTGATGTTTCTCTTCCAGCTCCATAAAGTCTTGTTTCAGCCTCTTAATAGTATCGTGTTTCGCAGCAACCTACAGTAAGAAAAGCTAATGGTTACATATAACACATGTGAAAAATACACAAGGTAATGATGAGAAGTGACCCCAAAACACAGTAAAACCCTGTTTACGTGAACACATATAACAAAAAAATTTGGATAAATGGGGTTCCAAGTTTTTGCCTCAATTAAGGTACACTGGGTCCATAAGAAAGTGTGCCAACACATTTCCAAATAATTCCAAAGAGGCTACTAAATTTGCAGACAAAATCCCCCAAAATATTTGGTTACTATTTTTGTGACCAATGATATGACTAATAAATTTTAAGACTTTTAAATTTGAGCCTAAGCTCTTCTGAATGACCAATGCTTTCTACACACTAAATTAGTGTATGGGCTGAAGAGAAGCTGTGATGATCTGGAGAGGTATCTAGAGTGGAAATTCAGCATAAATTTCCAAAAATGTTAGAGACATATGTCTCTAACATGTGTAGGGGACTCTCAAACAGCAATTTGCAATGTTTCTGTAAAGTCTACTTTCGTTATTTTTAGGTACGAAGCTCACTACGATACTAACTTTCAGATTTAGTGAAACTAGGACTTACACCAACCTAACATATTTTAGAACAGGAGGATGTTGAGCCTATACTGACTCATGGCTTCTAACAAGAAGTTCAAAGCAAATACGTACGATATTTCTTCCAAATTTGACAAAGAGATAACAGATTATTTTCTATGCCCACGTTGCCTGTTTTAGCCATCTTGACATCTTTCCATGACTTTTATAGTCCCGAGAAAAATTAGTGCATTTCTGCTAAAATTTTGCCTTGTAAAGCACTGAAAAGTTGGTGGATACTACCGTAATTGTGTTGAATATTATTGCTGTTAAATCTGACGGCTAGTTCGGATGAACAGGGTTTCGGATAAATGGGGTTCGGATAAACAGGGTTTTACTGTAGCAAAGTATCTTAAGATAAGAACAACACAAAATGTATTTGGGTTTGCATTCTGTAGATAGTTGAAACATGTGAATGAAGAGCAAACTGCTGCAATACAACCAGGGTCCTGTTTTATAAAAGGGTAAGACTGATCTTAAGTTTGATTTCAATAGGACAATTGCATGGCAGATCAAACTTAAGATTAATTATATCTCTTTATGAAAAAGGACCTACAATGTTGCATAATGTTACGAATAAATGAAAAGAACAAGAGGTACACAGATAGAAAATCAATGTCTTCAACGATCTCATACACTGCTTCTATAAAATAATAGACATATTGTTATTTGTTGAAAAAAAATATACAATAACTGAAAAAAATGGCAACCTCTTTTTGTTTGTGGACAAGTTAAAACAGATTGTTAATCTTCCCATTTCACTATGGATTTGTTCAGTCTCTCATATCTGCTGTCTTTAAGATACATGATTATGGTCAAAAGTATCTTAAGGAACAACAGCATTCTTAAGGGGAGTGTTACATATGTTAGCCACTACAAATCTTTCGAAAAGGAAATGAAATAACATTATCAGAAAAGCCTTCTTGATTTCATCAGACAGGCACCAAGCACATTTTCAAATACTTCAAGACAACAGTGTGTCCAATATAACATTCAAGAATTTCAATTTAATTAAGGGTTCAATTTCTCTCCTGTATCAGTGAGATCTGTGTCTTCATGTTCCATCAGACTTCATATTAAGCAATACCCTCCAGGAACAGAAAAAATACTTTAAGCAATCTGAAACAGAAATTATTTGAGTTTTACATATGGTTAGTTTAGGAGAGTGCTTTTATCAAAATTAGTCTATGAAACTGACAGCATTTCAGTTGTGGGATCGTGTATGGGAATTTGGAAACATTAACTTACAAGTTTTACAAGTATAATAATGACACATATTTCTTCATTCATTTATTCCAGGATGAATGTAAATTTTATAGGAAGTACATTTAAAAGTGAAAAATAAACAAAACATACAAATAAAAATAAAAGAATAGATGAATATTATGTACGTGATTGTAAACACATAGGTGTAGGAAGCTGTTCTGGACTGGAGGCTAAACACTGTTTTGGACTGCAAGGGAGAGGAGGGGGTGTCCCTCTCTCCTTCTGGAAAGTTTGGAATAAATATTTGAGGGTCTTTAGAGGCCATTTGGTGCAACATATTGTGCAAATTTGAAGGAAAATTATTGCAAATTTTTAACATTTTTACAGAGGGAACAAATAAGTGGTGTTTGTGCTTGAATTTAAGGGGGACAGGGGAGGGACGGAAAAAGCATACTTCCTACCTACGTACCAGCCCCCACTCCCTCCCTCGCTTCCTATGCTAATGTGTAAACATCCATTTTTAATATAGATGGCAGCAATAAGTTACAGGTAAGGATGATTCTAAATGTTTGCCAGAAAGTGTAGAGGATATTGCAGGTTAAAATGGTTTCAACCTATGTATTACAGTATAACTGATGTCAAAAAAGTATTAGCAAGGTGGGTAGGTATATAGCAGTAAAGTTACAGAACTTTGTTGAAATAAATGAAAATCATAAATCTTAAATGTTATATTTTCTATGCTCAAAAGGTCAAAGTTAAATGATACTACTCCACGAAACAGCTTTGTGCAGATGGAACAATTTTATCTCTTTCACACGTTTGGAAGAAAAACCTTATTAACTTCATTTAAAACTCATGCTAGCAGACACAAGACAATATACCCATGTAAAACATATATGGGCTTGTCTACAATAAAGGGGTATAAAAGTGTTACAAAGGTGGTGAAATTTGAAGTCCTCTAAGAGTAAATTTTTGTTGTGTTATTTTGTTTGATTGGTAGTCTCAATTTTTTCCTGAGAGCAGGAAGATAGTTCTTTTCACCTATCACCACTTTTTAAGTGGTAAGTGTTACTGGTTACGTATGTAACGGGGACAGACATGGAAACTCTTTGCTCCAGAAATCTTTAAGGAGGACAATATGTATAAATAAACCCTGTATTTAATAGAATGATAAAGAACAAACACTTTTTTCACTGAAATTGCATTACCATTAGTTAAACATGGACTAGTATGGAGATCAATGGTTACGATGGTAACAAGGACGGACATGTCCGTCCTCGTTACCAACGTAACCAAACTATATTCGAGAAAATTAAGCACTTTAAACACTTGAATGCATTGTGACACAAGTTTTGCTCTTTCCTGAAGTGTAAACTGATGACGTGTGAAACATTCATCAAAAACCAATGTCCCCATGTGCCTACGTTATACTACCGACAAGGACATGGTTACGTTGGTAACATCTGGACGGACATCGCCTTGAAGGCTCTCGTACCCTTGTTGTAAGCAAAAAGATGGAGGAAAGCACACAAACCAGTGACAAATATAGCCATCTGCAAACAGATGCAGTTTTATTAAATTCTCTGGTAATTTGTGTCCTACAGGCCTGTTAATATGATAGTTACCAACGTAACCATTACGGGACAGACATGTTACCAACGTAACCATCATGTGCTCCGCAATTGACTATGATGCATTTACTGCTGGATTATTTTATTTGTGGTACTGCACATGATCAAGTTTAAGTGTTACATCATAACCTTAATTCTGGAAATCTTTTCTTTCAGTTAAAATATCAACTATTAAGATTTAATATCCAGATGGACGGACAAGTCTCAAAATTTTACTCCAAATTGCTGATAAAATTTTGCGGTGTTTGTGCACCTAAAAATATTCATTTATCATTTACCATTTATTTTGTACATTACATTTATGAATGAAGACAAAGAACCTGCATCAGTTACATCTGCAAAGGTCCCACTCACATCATAAATTTATTCCACATCCTATGTAACACTTATAGGTGGTAAAAAAGGCCAAAATAGCCCCAAATTCTGCCCAAAACATCCTTCATATAAGATGGACATTGATAAAATTGTCTTTATTATCTCTCTATAGTCCTCCAAGTATGGTGAACTGTAAAATCACCAAACCATTGTGACATCTTTCAAAATATCATCAAAGCAAAAAACACACACTGAATATTTTCCTTTACTGTAGACAAGCCCATATGTATTTCACTTAAGAATGGCATAGGGACTACTTCAGTTAGTTCTCTCTGAAGAAAAAAAGTATCATACAGGACCTCATACCTAAAACTATCCATAGAGGTGACAGAAATATTGATTGGGGCTTACTGAAAGCCTTTTGCACATGCCTCAAAATGCCTCTGAGTAGAGAGGCATTACAAAGATTACCTCATCAGCTAATGCTGCATTTGTTACTTGTGAGGAAGATTTATTTAGCTCCAGCTGGTGTTTTAAACTCTCCTTCTCATCTGAGAGCTCCTGAGTTTCCTTTGTCAATCTATAAATTTCATCTTGGTGCTTCTCCAAGGTTGCTCGACTACTGAATGCTTCATCCTGTGAGTACTTTAATTCACCCTCTAGTTTGTGGATGTGGGAAGTTTTCTCTTGTATCTGTTGCAGGACAAAATGCTACATTGATGAAGTATTGGCATATGAAAGCAAAAATGCAATGACAAATACCTGGTCACTGAGCTATTGGCATGAAGTTTAAGTATCTACAGCATGTGATGAAGCTATGCTGATACATTCTCAGTGCTAGCCGCACCAAGCAATGAAAGCTAAATGGGACTAAAACTGCAGGTAATAAGACGCAGCTGATGAGGGGGAATGCTACACAATAAGAAAACTTTAGAAAAGAGGTGTGCTAAAACGATATAATTCTGTGGCTTCTTTGACAGACTGACTCTTTTATGAGACTGTTGTACCACATGAACATTGAAATTTACAAAATAAAATCTTTCTTATGGAATGAGGCCTGGACAAGTAATATTCAAAATTAAAGGGAAATATTGCACTTACAATGCACCAGCATGGCATACACAGAAATAGGCTTTAATCATTATTAAGCCATACAGTCTCTGTCACACCGCGATCTCCGTAGTTTTATTCGCGATTAATACAAGCTAGTATGATGGTATTTACAGTCGTCGGTAGGACTAATTTCCCTATGGATAAAGTTAATTTGAATAAAATGTAGGCACGCTGGACACTTGTTCGGAAATATGTACTACCATTGTTTCTCACAAAGGTTTGCACATGGGTTCTAGCTGCTTAGGAAAAAAGGAATAAAATTGGCTTGGGTTAAAAACAAAATTAGGGCGTGTAGCTTGAGAATTACTCTACTTCGCCTCAGGGAGTAAAGAAGTATCTTGAGAGGTAGCCCCAGGTTCCCAGGCAGTGGTCTACAAAGCTTTGCAAAGGTTGTAAAGTATCCTGACTGTATCGTGTATACGTACGAAGGTCGTAGAAAGCCTGTAGCCAGCAGGGTCGGGCAGGTCCGACAGTGGCGTTGAACTGTATGTGTCGTGGCGTGAGACGGAAGGTCCGCTCAACATGCCAACCATCTGATGGGTTCTACCTAAAGTGCTTGCTTTACTACTGTACCGTTGTGAGTATTTTGTTACATTCTTTAAAATAACCCTACTGTACCATAAGGCGAGTATTCTGTACACTCAATAAGAAAATGGGGATGTTGTACCGTTTGAGTACCCCATGGTATTTGGTTCGTAAGCTATGTATCTTATTACGGATGTGCAAAGGGTGTAAAGTGTAAGAAAATCGGGAAATGTATTCTTACGTCCCCACTGGGCTAAATTTTAGATGACTGGGTGGTGAATGGGTTAATGGTGTGTAGTAATAATGTATGCGAAGTGAAATATCAAACTGAGCGTAGTGAAAATACGAATAGTACGAAATTACTGATGACAGAAGGGCAAGAACACTGGTCACTGTCAAAAGCTTTGAAATAAGTACATTTCATCTATTTCATGTCATGCCTGTTTGTAGTAGTTGTTATAAATACATGTCCCCTGGCTTAAGCAAGTTTATTGTATCTTCTAGCGCCACCCTCCCGTAGGACGTGGACTTGAGGGAACTACAGAGTATACGGAGCCAGGCTACCGGCTGGATAAGTGTCACTCTTTTCGATCCCGTTAAATGTCTTGAAGTACCCGAGGTCTTGCAGCCTATAAGGTGGTAGCCTTTTTAGTGATCCAGCCTCGGAGCAAAAGGGTGTTGGTGCGGGTATGCAAGTATCAGGGAAGTTTAAATAGAATGATTAGAGTGCAATATAGTCGGGATTAACAGAGTCGGGAGTAGCAATCTGAAAGAATGAAAGAAGGACATGATACTATTAAATACACCGACAAGAGTGCAATAGAGCCGGTACTCTTATACTACAAAAGCGAAAATGTTGGAAATGAGATGTGTTGAACTATCTAGAGACTTGATAATATGAACGAACTCGAGAACTGGAAAGGAGTTTAATGGACGTTGCAATGCCAAAGCCATGAGTATATTTTTCTAAGGATCTTAGCTTTAAGTGGTTGTGGGTTTCACATTTTTGTTTTCAATTTTGTATAAATTTTTTGTTGTTTTGAGTGTTTGATATATGTCTATTGGCTGGCAAGTAGTAGCCCCAAAGTAATAAAAAAAAACAAAACAAGGAAGACCGCAAAGACGGAAAGTTAAAGTTTGTAGTGTAGTATTTAAGTGTGCATTTCTCTCCGTACTAGTATACAGTGCCAAAATATTGTCTCTGACTCTTATAGTGACAGTCTCACCAATAAACTTCAGCATCAGCTTTGTACCCTCAAAATACTATGCATTACAAGAGTTACAAAAGTTGCATTGTTTGAACTATTGAAAGTTTCTGCCAACAAATTATTCTTAAGCAACAAATAACTGAAATTCTTTCTGTGATAACCTAATTTCTGGAAATGAAAGCTACCAATTTGCCTTACTTTGAATTATCTACCATTCTGTAGAGCTAAACATTGGCTTAAAAAAACAAAAATTTTCTGTAAAACGAACAAAATATTTCCCTTTAAACAAAATTGATACCAATAGTAACTGTACTGCAGTCACCTGTCACAATACAAAAACTTTAACTCTGGTTTTGCTGATGTGTCTTCCTAAACATAACTGTTCATGTATTCAATTGAATACACGTAACTAAATATGTAAGCTAGGATTATGAACATTCACCTACAAGTGTATGATAGCAAAGCTTACCTCACTCTGGCAGTGATCTATGCGCTCCTGTAAATTCAAGATTTCTTTTTGTAACTTCTGCACAGTGTCTTCTCTCCTAGATAACTAAAAGAAGAGAAACTCTGAATATGCAGTTGATTTTGAAGGAAACATGAAGATGGTGGGGGTGGGGGGGATGGGGGTATGACACGGAAAGTGAAAAAAGGCTGACATTCAATTACCTTCATAGCAGGTGTCCAATATGTGGCACTCTTTTGACGTGCATACTCTAAAACCTGCGAACAATGACAGAGATCATCCCATTTTGCTATATTCATGAGCCCAATTTGATTTTACCTCTCAGCTGTATTCATACTGCACGACTAAGCTTTAACTGTAACACTGTTCTGCCACCTGCTCACTTTTACACAGTAAGTCAATGGGACTTCTTCATTGTGTGAGCTATAAGCAGCAGAAACCACACTCTAAAACCCCACTAACTTTTGTCATCTGAACAGCATGGTAATAAGCCTTGTTTTTGTTGATTTTTCATTGAATATTTATTGCGTCTGTTGTGATTGTAATATGAATAGTTAAAAGGGTACAGTTTTCATGCAGTTCCACAAAGAATTCCTGCAAAAGTTTGTGAATGTTGGTATTATGAGTTCAGCCAATATAGATGCAGGAGTAATACAGTCCACCAAGTGGGCAAGACATTCAACTTCTTTTGACAAGCACGTGTAAAAATGGTACAGCCCCATTTTTAAGAAAAAAATTCAACTATTTGATCATGAAACTTTGAAAATTTTCACTTTTACAAGGCTACCAAAATTGAGAAATGTTGAATTTGAAACAAAACTATCCTGTTGGATATCTTACTTCTTTTTTTAGTAAGTGACTACTGTCTTGTGATGCAGTTTGACTTGAATGCAATTTTGCTTGGAGATTTCCAACCTGCAAAGCAAAAGGAGGGATTGTGTTACAAAGAATACCACCATTCTAAGTATGGCTTTTACTTGAGGGTAAGCAAAAGTCTCAATTGGTGACTGTTCTTTGATTGACATCAGAGTTACAAAATTCAGAAGATGCAGAGCAGCTCATATTACACAGCATGCACAGAGAGTGTTTTGATTGCGCATTAGGGCCTTCTATGTTCACCAGGATATGGTCTTAAGCAATAAACTATGTTTGTGTCTGCACAAGCCAAAGCTAAAGACAGTTATGGGAATATGGGCAGGGCTAAACAAACTTCATTGGGAGAACTGAAACTGTCTGGGAGAAGGAGATTCCCCTTTAAGTGCATCTCTGAGAAAATGAATGACTATGTTAAAGACATTAAAAACAAATGACATTTTGGTCATTTCAGTATGTTCTTTGAGAGAACAATGGGTTTCAATATTTTGCAAGTTTAAAATTGGAGGTTCAGTTTAACAAATGATCTGATGCAATCTTAGTGAAATAATTTCTCCCTCAAAATGGACTTAGAAACAACAGTATTTCAATAAGGATAACAGTAGTGCAATCACAATAACATGGCATAAAAGTTTAATGCCAAAAAATAGTTACACAATGACCAGCTAAATGTAACTAACTTCCAACACTGTCACAAATAAAAGCAAATGATCATACTGGGAAACAAAAATTCATATACTGAGTGGTTCAAAGAAAGGTAGAGGTTTACCTCCTCTATCATTCTCCTCCTATGATCTTGACAAGCTTTTAGCTCACTCTCTAGCATAACAAATCGTGCCTCACTTTGTGCCATCTATGGTGTGCAGGTTAGGTGAAGTGGTGAGAGCAAAAAACAAAGAAATATAAGTCAAAGGATGCGAAGATTGTTAGAATATCAAGAGACTACTGTACATGAATATACATTAATATTAAAATGAATGGTAGGGCATCATAAAAATAACAATGATTACTGTGGCATCTGAGTATAATTAATTAAATAATAGTATGTCTAATAAAGTACAACTGCATGTCCTTTGGCAACTGCATTTAGTCAACAACCCTCTATGCTGCTGCAGCCATGGCATCACAGAAAGCTAGTCTTAGATTTAACATGATTACAAATATTTTTATTTTGCGATGTATTACAGATGTCGCATCAAGAATCTGAAACCAAAGTATGTTAAGATTGCCTAAAGCTCATGTGCAACACATGCCAAATGAGGGTGACCTTTTCATGTTTATGTTTTGTATGACAAAAAGCTTGTTACGAAAATCTGTGTTACCGTAACTGACGTAACTTGATCCTCTGTCTATCCTTATTTACATACTAAAAACACTTGAGATGCATTCACGTACCAAAGTACCTACACCATAATTGTATATGAATGTGAGGGGACTAAGTCATGTAACAAAACACAGATTTTTCATTTACACAGTGGGCCTAATGTGTAAAAGGGCCAAATTATTGTCATTAAATCTCACTGCTTCATGAACTAGTATGTCTACGTATGAGTGTGTGTGTGCCAGAAATTGGCTAGACTGTGTTTGGTATAAAGAAAGTGAAATATGAGGGGGTATCAAATGATCATAGTTACTTGTTGATGATCATGATGTAATGCAGGCATAGGGTCTACAGTACATATTTCCAAAGCTCTAGGCCTAGGGCTAACTTTAATAATTTTAGCAAAATGGAACCAACATAATTCTTCACAATAAAATGATTCATGAGCCCAATTCAAGCTGGTCAAGAAGCTTAGACTTTGTTTCTCACAAACCATCTTCAAAGGAAGATTGTCATAGACACTGTACCCTACAGTACGGTACTCTCAGTACCAAAGACTTTAAAAATGGAACCTACTGCCTTTGTGCTTGGTGCTCAGCATGAACAATGGAGTAGGGAAAACAAACCAGTGAGCCATAACTGGAAAAAAGGCCGTGGTCGTCTCTATTTGAACCAATTGGTTGGAAACTGGGACGTTAAACCTCATCTAACCTAACCTCAATACCTGCTTGCCTACAAAAGTGCAAACACACAAATACAAAAACACTGGGTTTAACTTACCCTAACAACAAAAAGATTGCTACAAAAGGCAAGATAAATTCCCCCCATCCTCCCCCCCCAAAAAAAATTTACAAAGGCAAACCTATGCTTTCCACTAATTTTTGGTCACACTTTGTAAACATGAAAGTATTTAGTATGCCTTCTTTGTTCATATGGTAAAGTTGGTTGGATATTGTAACATCATTGTGCTACCCCACACTACACAGATTTATGAGACTGAATATCTTGTTGTTTCCCCAACTTGTATTATAAAGTTTTTGACACAGAGTTGCTTCAAATTCTCTGAAATTGGAAAATTATTTGCTGAAATTTTCATAAATTCTTCCTGCATGCTATTTCTTAAAGGTAATGTGATTTGAATAAAATTATTACTCCTTCAAGCCTGACTATCCTGAATACACTGGATTTGAGGAAAAGGAAAAGTATTGGAACATTCATCCCTTATTTAACCTATGCTCCTTGCATTCATTTCAAAATACTGTATTCAGCCAAGTACTTCCAGGAGCAATGGACTGGAGGTGTTATATGGATGGTATCAGGATTCAAGCATGCAGGCCTGCCAGATGAAACTCACACTTTCTGACCAAACTCTCCTTCCAAATTTGGCCAAATTCAAGACGTGCTATACGTACAGTACATCATTACAGGGAAGAGTTTTTCAAAGTCAATTGAATGACCATTTTTCATACAAAAATAACCATTTTGCACTGACAAATTAGTAATACTTGGCCAGAAAAACGGTGAAATGGCAGCCATGCATGCATCTTCCCCAGGGACATAAAAGCTGTTTTATAATTCACAACCTTTCACTTAAAAGTTTGTGATTTAATGAAAGGATCAACGCAACTTGAAAGTAGTGAATCACCACCCATACTATGGTAAACACAATAACTTGAAAGTAGTGAATCATCACCACATATTACTCTAAGTACAAGAACAGAGAAGAGATGCTGCATTTTGTTGTTAGTCTGTTGTTTAATCCCATTATGGTCATAAATAAGGTCATAGCCATACAACCCAGTAATACATAACAAATACCACTCAGGAGTCACAAATGACTTCACAACTTACAACTAACAATTTACAAGTTACACAGTTCAGTTCAAGATATGTTAGAAAGGAACGACAACATGAATATGTGGATTAGTAATTCTCGCTGTCTGTTCCAAGTGACAGAAAGCACATTAACAGGTAACTATAGCAACACTGCAAAACAAGGTTGTCATAAAAATTATATTCATCCAACCAATTACTGATATTAGGAAGAAGAATGCTAATTAACAAATTTATTGAAAGAATGCTGCATTTAATACAATACTTCCCAGACATAAGGAATGTACTGTGTACTTACTGTCTTCTGCTTATCTTTCAGAAGAGAGATTGTCTGAAGGTGATTTGCTTTCTGAAAGAAAAATAACATACATTTCTCTACAAAATAATGTCTTCTTTATTCAAATGGTTTGAAGATGACACAGTGCTTCAACTTGACACTAGAGTAAATAGTAGTTCAAATGTTATCTTCCCATCAGTTCACTGTTTTGAAACTAGAAGTGATGTAATTCATTAATACAGTGCCCTTTTGGACAATGAGACATTCCATCATTACACAGGAAATAGTTTATTACAACTAGGGATTAAAACTGACATGTTCATGGACTTTGTTTAGGTTTTAAATGACCCAAGTGAGCATTCTTTTTGGCACAAAATAACAAAACACATGGTACTTAATTTAGTGATGTGACCTGCTGGCTTTCAAAGGGTGTTACCTGCTCTGTTGTGAGCAGTGTCAATACTTTGAACACTTGGGGTTAATCCTGTGAGGATTGTAAATTGTTTTAGGCTGAGTGGGTTTACCTTCTAGTCTCACAAAGAGGTTATTCAAGGTCTTTGGCTTCATTTCTCTTAACCCACACACAGGTTGTATCGAAGCTAATGACAGCATCCCTAAACTGAACCTTGCTAGCTTACTGTGTAATAATAAGGAACATTGCAGTAAGAAAAGTTTCATTGCATTGGGCAAACTGGCTGACATAAACACTAATCTAAACCTCCTTGACATTCTGTGCACATACAGTATTTACACACTTGCTTCGGATGGTCCTTTTCAACTTTTGGCCCCAGCCACAATCCATAGAATTCTTCTTTTCATGATGGTACAGTCATATTGGATAAAGGATCTGAAAATTTTCCTCCTAAGCTATCCTCTTTAAAGGGATTTCCCAATTCATCCCTAATTACCTTAAACAAGTGCCTTTGTTCCATTGCATGCCAAATAAGACATTCATCAAAAACCTTTCTTGAAGTATTGCTGCTCACACTGCTTTCACATTTTTACCCCTTTTGACCTCAAATGGCCTTTGGCATTTACCACAAAACAAAGAAAAAAAAAAGATGACTTCAGGTTCTTTACATAAAGCAACCTATTTGCCCTGTAATGACCCAAACTGACCTTTCACCTTCTCCACAACAATGCTGCCTACTTCCAGATAAAGTAGCCAACTGGCAGTAGACCTTATCCATATGATGTCACTGAGCAGAAAGTGCTCCCTCCTTTGGAGAAAATTGGCGTATCATTGCAAGTTACACCAACAAAGGCATGCAGCTGATTTGTCAACCAATGGTATACCTGCATAAGTCTACTACACCCGTGTGTAAAGTCTATGCTTTCATGAACATGTGCTTCATTGTTTTCCTCCAAAATGATGCCAGTGTGACGTCAATGCAAGGTCTACTATGAAATCCTTCATCATGACGGAAGATACAAGATACGAAGATTCTAAATGTTTCTTCTTGTGATTGCATCAGATCGACGATTAATCACTTGAGATTTTCCTACTCCCAGTATGTCTTGTTCTCTGACAAGAAATAGTCTCAAATCTTTTTCACTACTTTATCCTTTACAGATTTTGACATGGGACAATATTTTAGATCTATGTGCACACTCATAATTAACCAGCCTGTCTGATCCACACACATGCATCACACATGCAGACTTGAATAGCACTCACTAATTCTCACTTGTAATTGCCTACATGTAGTACCATGGCAGCACATCTAACTCTAGTTTAGGAAAATTTTAATGAACCTAACTGTTTTGCAACACATATTATTACACTGAAATAGCTATAGGCTATAACTTACATTTCGTAATCGATATACTTTTTGAAATCTCCCTTTTTGTAATATATCAACCTAAAGATTATCAAGGCAATTCCTCAATCAGAATGTAAAGTGTTGTATCCCCCAAAGTGTGGATAGGGATCTCTTACATCATATTTCATTTTGTGCACCTAGTTCAGACAAATGATTTCTCACTTCAGATGATACCATTAGGAAAATGACAGGTTTCAAGTTTGAAGACCAACCTCTTAATGTCAATCACTGAAGTTACTCTTCGATAAACAAACTTGGGTATGGCTGATTAGCCAATTGTTTGCTTGACTTCCTCGGTGGAGAAGGACACGGCAACCACAAGTCACAGCTTTGTTTTCATTCATCATTGTTAAATTGGCACTGTAAATTGTAAGTGGCATTACACATGAGCAATGAGTGGCCAGCTGGCCAAGAGAACAAATCAATATATACTGTAAGCACGCATGAAAGGAAGTTGGGTTACTTGTGATTGCATATCAAACCCTGAGGAAGGATGTAACATCAGTTCCCTAACGGAGTTGTACACGATATGCATTGTTTATTAATGTAAGAAAAGGAGGCACATTGCTGGCGACTAAAGCAACCCAATACTTTTTATATTAGTATATTCATTTCAACAGCCTGCCCTCCTGAAGTAGCCTCAACTTTTGTTTATATGTTAAATGAATGGCTCTCTCCATTCAGTATATTGTATGTTAGGAGATTTTTTTGCCACAAATAGTATAAGTGGCTTAGCCAGCTACCCACACCTTGCCTATAAAGTAGGTTATACAGCACATTCCTTGATCAGTCATATCCTATGATTTAAGAAGTCACAACACTGGGTTTGAACAAGTCTGCTCTGCAGGGTAGCTACTATCTAGTCTACACTTCCTGATTACACTATGTAAGTGCCGAGCCCAGCATTCCAGCCATGAAGCAGGCAATTGGCAATAAGGCAGCAAAAGAGTGACTGCAGCAGTTAATTGGACAAGAGTGGAAAATCTCAATTTTCACTGACATTGCTTGTGTTGTATCATATATCATGCAGTCGTGATGAAACTGTAGACATTTTAAGGATTTGTCAATGGTACAAGAACTTCATCACAGTAGGACTGTGAATGTGTAGCGAAATAATTAAACGTTTAACCGCAAAAATTTGCAATCGTTTAGCAATTAATCGCAATTACCACATCACAACAGAAAGGCTCGGTGTGTGTTGAGTGACGTGATAAATAGGCTTTTTCAAAATGAACTGGTAATACCCGTGAACCCCAAACACGATTCCTGTAAAGGCTTGTTCTTAGTCGAAACAGTCATCACAACATGATGACATACTACACATTACGTAGGGGACAATATTATGCCCTCTGCATTTACAGAGTATTCAGATGGATAGAAAATGGACGAAAAACAGGTTTTGCGATTAATCGCTTAGTAGCTTGTACTAAGCGTATATTTCACATGTGATAGTTTAGCGATTAATCGCTACACGGTCACAGCCCTATATCACAGAAGGATGTCTTGTGCTCAACTCAAGGCAGCTACCTGCCAAATATAGCCCATCACATCCACCTTTCTTGAGATATCATGTTCACAAGCAACATTAGTCATACACATACCTACATATGGACTTCCTGCTTGAACACAAAAAGACGTAATTTGCATTCTTAGTCACTTTCTCCTCCAGTGTAATATTTTTTATCGCTCTTCTAAATTATAGAATAAGCAAGTGCAATAAATATGTTGAAGGGAATTGTGGGATACATGTGGGATAAACAAGCTGAGCTCAGCACATACAGTAGTACACTGCAATCCCCTGTTTTCATGCAGTAAATATCTATATCATTGAGCCTGCATCTATTTGAGGTCAGCCTAATTACTGCATGAAAGTACAGGTCTCCATCCTACTTTGTGGCAGATTATAAGTCTTTATACCAACAGAGGTAGTATACATGCAGTCCAAGACACAAAACCACACCGAGAACCCCCTTTACATTTGTGATGGATTAAAAGAAGGATTATTCGACAAATTTCTCAAGTAAACTCAAATTTTGGGACGTGTTGCAGATACAGGTGTGTTATGTTTATCCAACAGTGTGGAGGATGTGTGCATGTGCAGTCAAATTATCCTACTAGGTCACACATGCAATCGATGCTGTACCATGTACACTGTAACTTTTGCTGGTAGACAAGTGAGACTGTAACAGATAACCAAACTCACTCTGTAAGATAACAAAGTACACTTATCATCATGGGTGCAGCATGTACTGTACACATGAAACTGTAAATGTGTTTCTTCAAAACTGTGCCTCACATTTCTCAGAAATACCAAACTTACTCTTGTTTTTTTCTTGGCCAAACAAAACTCTCAAAGTGATTTCGAAGTGACATTTATCAACAGTTATCCGTAAGCAAGAACACCTGATTAAAGCAACAAGAACAAGAAATGACACAAAATTTAACCAGTAAGACGGGCATGCCACAAACCTCAGACTCCCGGAGACTTAGTTCATCTTCCAGCTCAGTTACGATTGACTGTAACCTTTGTATTGTTTCAGTTTTGTTTTCAATCTGTTGAGGACAAAATTTAAAAAATATTAAATTTATCAGCACAAAGACACAATGCCAACAGCAAGATGTTGTGGCTTCACAAACATTTCATTAAATTTGAAAATCATTGTTTTTAACATTATGATCATTTTCACATTGACAGCAAACCTACACAATGAAAGCTACATCAAGAGTAAACTGTGCTTCAAGCAGGGTTTGCATTAGCTTTTAAAATCTCTGGGAGGGAATATCCCCACCTGAGAATAATTTTGGGAGGAATTTGTCAAAAGAAGAGAGGGACCTTCATAACAGATCATTGCTAAGCTGTGATGCACTACTATATAACTGGACAAAACTTAAATTTAGGTGGGACCAGGGATGTAGCTATAGTGGGCGGTGCTGGGTGCCCACACCCAGCACTCCATATTCTCGCCGGGCAGTTCAGACAAACACACGTCTCCCCGCCCACCACAAATCTGCCTACCAAGACCTAAAACTAGCCCCAATTAATTTACTCCCTAAAGTAAAACGAGGGAAAAATGAAAAATTAATGGCTGAAAAATGGGGTAGATGCCATGAGGTGGGATGAGGTGCTTTCCCCAGATCAGACAATTACTTGGCACTCAAATTTGGCTAGCTACATCCCTGGGTGCGACCTGTGGGTCAGTAAAAGTTTTAAGTGTAAGGCATACCTTTGAAAAATGCAAATAAAATGCTAAATAAGCTCCGTGAAGCTCCCGCTATACAAGTACATGGTAATGTCCTCACAGGCAATACACCATGCATGAAAGTGACCACTAAATGACCACTGGTCTTAAAATTGTAAGCGCCAGTAATGAAGCGATTATACAAAAGTTATGTCACGATGACAAACACCCAAGACTCACTGAATGTCTAAGACACAAAGTAACTTTTGATAAAAAACTGACTTGTAGATGACCTTTGAGTCCAACTATGACCACCGCTGATAACCTTTCACCCCTGTACTTGTGTCAAAGTTTCATTAAAATTTGTCCAAGCATGTGCTTAAGGGGTGTGTCTGAAGTTGTTTAACACTCTCATAACAGTGTTATATATGGGCAATGTACTGTAGCTAAAAACGTTAAAATGATGTAAGAAGTTTAAGTAAGTACCATGTCATCCTTTAAATAAATAAGACATTCCATGCATAAATAAGACATTTCTGCATAATTAACACAATGTCTGTCACAACTTCCAGTTTTTTGTTTCATCAAAATAATCGTGACGCCAAAGTACACCCATAAAGAATACAAACATACATTTCTTTCATGAACCTATATACAAGTTTATTAGTTTTGGCTGTCAAATTCAAACACCTTCTTATGACTTGTCCACACGATGTCTCCCTTCATAACAGACTGTTTCCAAAATTTCACTTTCACAGCTCAATTCTCATTACATTCTTTCTTAAAGCCAATCTTAACCACAAAGGTTTTCTTTCATGAATGCAAATTGTTCCCTTGTTGTCCCCAGTATTGGACACATGGTAACTACATGTGCACTACGTATTAATTCAGCAATTATTAATTATAAATTAAAACTTGTAAACAGAAGATATTCTGGAGAAAGCTACCTCATGTACCAGCCAATAAGTTCATCATAGGCCCACTAGTTTCATAACAAAATAGTAACATTAAATGACTAAATATAGCACCACCATCATATATGTTCAATGCATTACATGTATGCAGAAAAACCTAACAAAGCAAGTACCATTTATGCTTAGATATGTAGCTTATTGCAAAATATAATTCCTCGCACAAACATGTAAGTAGCTAAAGAATCAAGTGACTTGATACTTTATTTTCAGTCTGTAGTAACATTACCGGGAGGTTGTAGGCCAATAACAATATTAATGGTTCGCACATAGAGTAAAACAGAATGTGTAAAGTTGGCCTACATGCATAGTTATTCACATCACCTGCAACATCTTGCACTGTGAATATATTGGTATTCCATTAAAAAAGTAAAACATGCGACTAAGTTTACATCCGGAGCAACTGCCAATCAAACTGTTGGTATATACGCTAGATGCTGTACTGCCTCAAGAGCCATACCCCTACACCATCGGTATACTCTGAATATTAATACACATGAATATATGGGTATACCAAGTTTTGTTCACCTGAGAATACTGTATAGTATGGGCCTTTGCAAACGTAGACACTTCAACGCTTGCCTACGACCAACTCAACCCATACCTACACTTAGCATATGCAACAGCATGGTGCATGTTCTGCAGTTGAAACTTTAGGTAACACTCATAAAAGTTCTATGACTATATTTTAATGCGGTATTCCCACAATTCCTTCTGATACCCGTATTTTCAAATTACCAGAATGTTGGTATTTCTGAGGATACTGAAATTTCAATAGATCAGTATTACAGGGGTTTCGTTATCGTAACATTGAATATGTTTGTATACTGGTATTTCTGAATGTATCAGTACTCTGCTGGGCTCTCATATCAATCCTACCTTGAGATATGGTGTTTACAAGCAATTTCCAACATTTTCATGTTTTTAACCCCAGTGATCTCAGATGACCCTTGGCCTCTACCAGAAACAATAGGGCTCATCTTCTGCTTAAAACACATCCACATGCCACATACAGTACAAAAAAGTATCCATGCTTTCTACTTTGAGATATCATGTTTACAAAGTTTTTGCTATTTGACCTCTACTGACCTTACCTGACCTCTCACTTCTAATAAAAGTACTAGGGTTTTTGCTCTCAAAATGATAAATCCATATACTAAGTATGAAAGGTATCCATCATTCCTATCTTGAGATATGGTGTCTACAAGCAATTTCCAAGGTTTCTGAAGTTTTACCTTCATAGCCCTCAGACAACCTTTGACCTATACCAAAACAATATAGGGTTCATCTTCTGACTAAAATGCACATATTCCAAATTTGAAAAGTATCCATCCTTCCTACTTTGAGATATCTGTTTACAAAGTTTTTGGTGTTTGACCTCTGGTGACCTGGCATGACCTCTGACTTCCACCAAAATCAGATGGGTTCTTCCTCTAAATATGCTAAATCAAGTATGAAAAGTATCCATCATTACCTAACCCATGCCTATTTACTTCACACGGATGAGATACCATATTGCATCCCCTGTGATTGTGCTGTCACCGTCAGTCACATTCTCGTTGACTGTTATGAATACTCCCATATTCGTCAGAAGTACTACACTGTACCAAACCTGAAGACATTATTTGAGCACACAGACCCTTCTCTCATTTTGGGCTTTCTCAGAGAAAGTAACCTTTACAGGAAATTTTGACATGACTCCCACATTTGCTTTTGCCTTGACATTTTAGTATAATTTTGCCCAATTCTTTTTCCTTTTGGGTGATTTCACCTCACCATTACCCTTTTTTATCTAGCTGACACTACATAACACAATCGTGTTGGTGTGTTGTTAAACCCCATCTAACTAACTAACCATCATTCCCATCTTGAGATATTGTGCTTACAACCAATTGTCAAGGTTTTAAAAATTTTACCCCTGGGGACCTCAGATAACCTTGACCTCTACTGAAAACAATAGGGTTAATCTTCTGACTATATCACATCTACATGTACATGCAAAGTATGAAATTATCAATGCTTCCTACCTTATGTTATCTTGTTTACAAGAGTACTGGTTTTTAACCTTTGAAGACCTAGCATGATCTCTGAATGCCACCAAACACAATACAGTTCTTCCTTTCAATAAGATATATCCATATATCAAGTATGAAAAGTGTCTAGCATTCCTGTCTTGAGATACTGTATCATGTTTAAAAGCCAAGCCTCAAAACCACACATACACAGTATACACACATGCCATCATGACTGCATGGATTCCTTTTGCCTTTGGCAAGGAATCAAAAACAGAAAGTGAAAAACCAATATTATTTTCTTGCCTCTGAGAAAAGAATCTTTTTAAGTACTTTCACTTTCCTAGGATTCAAAGTGAGCTTTATCACAGAGTGCTCCTTACGATATGTCCTGCAGGCTTCAGTATCTCCCACTGAAAGCAAAAAACTGAAACTTCTCCAAAAAGGAGTTAAGACCCTGAGTTAACACATGACTTAACAAGAAGCTATCAGACAGCCTTGTGATAGTATGAGCAAGAACTGGCTTGAATGTCTCCAACAGAATGCCATCAAGCAAGCTATCTTGTCTTGAGAAGCATCAACAACAGAAGCAAAGTCAGCTCTTCAATAACTGGCCACCAAAGAGTGCATCACCAAGGCAAAACTAACTTCATTGGCTATGTAACTGATTTTGATAGTATGCCCGTACCTCAGTATTGTTCTTATTATCAATATCTTCCCATAGCAACTCCCGGAGTAGCACAGCAGCAAAAGTTGAAAGCTGTTTACGAATTCCCAGGTAAAAGACTGGCTTTTTGAGTGGTATATAGGCTTGTTGGGGGATTGCAAGTGTTTCAATGCAGAGCCTGAATGCAGGTCTTGCCATGGAAATCTTCTTTATGAAAAGTTTTGGCGCGCTTAGCGCACATTCGTCATGATTTGCTCTCCATCTTATGACCATTATTAAGGTAATAATACATGGAACTATTCTGATCACAACACTTCGACGTCATACTCTATAGTATCATTTGGATGTCAGGTAATAAGCATCGTGTCAGTCCCCCATTTTATATAACTTATCCAGAGCACTATACCAGTGTCCACCAGCCTTAGATACCCTTTTTATAATGCACAATGAAGCAAAGGAAAATTTTTGTAATAGTCAAGAATGTTTATGTGGACTCCACAAACATATTTTTGCATAAAACCTTTCCCCAAATAGAAGACCGTAAAGTAGCCAAATAGTATCCCTATATTAGGTTTAATCTGTGAAAAAATTTAAAAGAAGCTGATTTCACTTGATTCTGATGGGTATGGGTGTCAACATTCACCAAAAAAAAGTGAGCTTGGGTGGGGGGTGGGGAAAGTTCATTTTGGGGGTCAAAGGTCATGGACCTCAAATATTAATTAAAGTATATCGTGTTGGGTCTCAAATGAAAGGAAATTTAATTTTAATCCTCGGAAGTGACATTTATTTTACAATGTTATGCTCACACAAAAAGTTACACATGGTTAATGATGAGCCCTAACATGACACTGCAAAATATGTGCCCTTGGCGGCCTGAAGGTACAATATTTGTACACTTTAAAATAGCAATTTTCAAAAACTCATAGAAAACGATAGCAATCACCTATGGACCTGGAAATTGTTTCACTTGATAGAGAATGAAATTTTCTTTCGTATCGTATTTTTTTTGGTCAACATTAGGGTGAGTCAAGGTTGACAAAATGGCGGTTGATCTTTGGTGACCTTTTGTGACCTCAAAAAAAGGTCATTTTCAGACTCCCACATGCCCATCTTTTATTTTTTTCACCCCCCAACCTTTCTAACATTAGCAGACACGTTACACTAGCGATTCTGAGCTCATGGGGACCTCTAGGGGTCTGGAGAGTAAAAAATTTGAAAATTTCGGCCAAAATTGACACAGAAATGGTCAGTTTCGACCCGAAGTATGACCCTAGCTGCTAGGCCTAAAATACGTTGGTGCACCCTCGATTGCATTCATCAATAGCAATCTCCACTGAGGTTGTGTGTGGTGACCTGCGGTGAGTGAACATGAGTATGAAGATCCAAATGAAGGTTCTGAAGCAGAATTGGAATAATTTGAGGTTAGTTGGTGGGAAATAAATTATTTGAGATTATTCTGGAAGTAATTTTAGTCAGTTGCAGGCTTGGTGGACGTTCAAATCGCTTTTTTAGGAGGAGACGGTCGCAATTTGCTATCATCGTCCAAGCAACTGTTCTATTCTCTACATGCAATCAGACTTCGATGGAGTTTATGATATATCCACTGTTGAGATTGGTAATCGGGAAGACTTTCTCTTCAAGTATGGGTGGTCAGGAAATGACACAGTCTCAAAGATACATCGACATACCAAATGTTCCCTGTACAAATCCACATTCCCTCAGAATGTCATCAATGTATTCACAAGTCTGACATCAACTAAATCAGAGATTCAGAAAGCTGGCACAGAGGCAATGCAAATCACCTACGGCTGTGAGAACACCAACCTTCAAAAGGCAAGGTAGTCAAAGTTCCAGAAAGAAGCAGCAACTGGCAAAATTGATCCAGATAGGCTAACACCAACAGAAAATTCAACAGCACAGCATTCACTCCATGTACATCTGCAAATTGTCACATGGAAGCATTTTGACTCTCCTGTACTTAATCCTATTGGAAGGAAATTGGTGGGAATTGGATTTTGACAATAAGCTAAAGACCGAAGATGATCACAGGTAGCATTGCCCCAGACAATCTCCTAAAAGGCATTTGCTGTAGCTGTACAGATGGAGAAAGACAATGTGAAACAATGAAGTGCAGCTGCATGAAAGCAGGCATGTTGTGTGTATCTGCATGTAGCCACTGTTCCGCACCAATTCCTCTTTTTTTTTTTTCAAAAGTCCCCTCAACTCTCTGAGACAGAGACAAAGGAATTTAGTGGCGAAGCAGTTGCAGCCTACTAAACTTCTTATGTATTTTGAAAGCTGTTTTAGAGATATGGTTACAAAGAAATGTGAAGATTTTATAACTGAAAGGAAGACATTGATTTATGCATCAATCATCCTTGTATATACATGTATTTCATTATGTAATGGAACCTGTGCCTGGCTGGTGAGAGGCGAGTCCAACTTCCATTGAACTAGTATGACATTCTGCTATTTGTAATTAGTACTTACAATGTACCATTTATTCATTGCATATTGTGCATAGGGCTATTCTACAGTATATTCAAAATGATACAATGTGCCTATATCAGATAACGTACTAATGATACTATAGTTGAATGGATTTCTAATAGTGAATCGCTTGAAATTCCATGCTAAACAGTGTTAATGTCTTTCACTTAGACCTGACATTTTACAGAAGCATCAAATGACAAAATAAATGCCACTTATGGTGTTTAAAATTAAATTTCCTTTCATTTGAGATTAAACACGATATACTTTAATTAATATTTGAGGTCAATGACCTTTGACCCCCAAAATGCACTTTCCCCACCCCTCACCCACGCTCACTTTTTTTGGTAAATGTTGACCCCTAAATCTACTTAAATCAGATGAAATCAGCTTCTTTTAAATTTTTTCACAGATTGGCTTGGAATTGGTTTAATTTAGGTTTATTAAAAAGGTGAAGGTGCTTCAGGAAGTTTGTTGACAACATACTCTCCTCTTAGACAACATATTCTCCTGTTTCACCTTACCAAAAATCAGAATTCACTAAATTATGGACATTTTCCAGCCATATGTGATCAGTTGCAAAAATATCCCAAAGATAGCACCATTTTGCATCTAAGCAACCTAAATTTAATAAAAATTTGTCAAAGGGGAGGGGGACACCCCTCCTCCAGGATGGCACCTTTATGTAGTGACAAGGGAAGAATCCCCCACTACTGTATAAAATCCCAGGGATGCATAAAAAGGTACAATTTAAGCAGACTTGGGAGGTTTAACTGAGGTGGCATTACAGCATCATCTGTGGTGCCCCCCCAATCACCAAACCCTGGCAGCAAACTGCAAATGCATACTTCACAAAGCTCATCCCTTATTACAAGCACATGTCACTTTTAGTAAGTGTACATCAGTGCTTCCCAACATTTTCCTGCTAATTGCCAGATGCACTGAATGATGTTGAGCACATTGGAACCAGGGGCCTGAGGGTGTGCACCCCCAGTTGATTTTGCAAAATGTGCGAATGTTTTTAAAATGAACACCAAAGGCATCTAGATTTCTAGGGGGAGGGAGAGGTATGTTTTCGAATGAGTAATGGATCTATTTTAAGTTTTTACTATCACAAACAGTTCCCAAACTATCAAAATTTTCTGGCACTAAACATGCTGTAAACTTCATTTTAAAGTGAAACTTCAATTCATTTTTTTCTTATACTATCTCAAACATATTTTTTCGAAGGTTTTATCACAATTTTACTGCAAAGTTTTGTTGCACTTCAAAATAATTAACACAACAGTGTATGCATACAGAATTATTCTGGGATGAATTATTTTACAAAACCGGCACAAATCCAACATCAGGCTAACATCAAGTGGCAGTTATCTGGCAATCTGATTTACAGGCAACAACGCAATACTTGTATGTACCTGATTTTATGTATGTTACTCATTGCACCAGCTTAGATACTCCTTAGACCCCTCCTTCAGGACAGCATTTACACACTAGGTGACAAAGGAAGGGCCCACCTTGTTGCAAGGTATGGTAGGCATATGCATGACTAATGGTGTAATTTGGTCCTAATATGTTTCTTGTTTTTTTTGGGGGGGGGGGGGGTTGCTGAAGAAAATTAAAAATTTGTACTGACCAAGAATAATGTTCACTTTTGCCTAAATATCAATGTGAAACCAGTTTCCTTTGTGTTTTTATTTCAATTTGAGCAATGCTGACTATTTTGTGCAAAGCAAGCCTACATATAGGCAAGCTAATCTTTAAAAGACTACAGCCTACAACACTTTATATCACTCTGTAAGTCCATGCCCAAACCAGACCCACTCTTCTCTAGGATAATGGCCGTCCTCTCTTGCACAATGTCAGTACTATATAAAGAACATATCGGAAGTGACAAAACCATCATCACAACTGTCTTCCCATAATACCTTATTTACCTTTTGAAAATGTTATTCCTTTCACACTAGCTCATATTACCGTGTGCAAAAAAAAATACCGACTGAAAGACCCTACCTTTTGAAGGACAGCAAAGGACAAACAAGCACCATTTTTCTTGGCCTCACTACACTGCAAAGTGCAAAATACTTTCCGGGCACCAATATAAAAATTCAACTCAGCGTTGGTGAGTTGGTACAGTAAGTACATTAGTCCAACCCGAAAGTGGCAAGAAGACTTTAATAGGAGTAAGTAAACTTGTTTCATTATATTCATCAGCTACACCAATAGTGGCCACATCCTTACAAGAAATGAAATGTCAACAAGCCAATCCCATTCATTTGTGACATAATTTAGCTATTAGTATAACAACGGTATGACTGTTCTACAAACATAATGTAGGCTAAATTCCAAAGGAATGTACACTAAATAATAATGACAAATTCCTATGACAAATTTTATAAATCACTCACACAAGCTCCTAGTAAAAATATTTCCTCAAATTTTTCTTAGTTTCATATCCAATATACTGTCGGCTGCAATGTATATGATACAATTCAGTCTTAACTTGTTATGTTTTACAGACAATTAACATGTGTTATCTCTCACCTCTTTTTTGGCACTGTCATATTTCTGATCTGCTCGTCTTAAGTCTGCCTTTAGCTTCATAATGTTAATATCTTTGCCAGTCTCGGTAACCATTCTTCTCTGCTCTTTGTCATGTGTCACAGCCAAGCTGGTTTGGGTAGAGCCAAGGACAACATCTCTCTGGACGATCTAACAGTTAAATTGAAAAGAATCTTTCTTATGTGTACAGTATCTTTACAAACAGTATGAATGTGTAAGACTTGTTTGTTTGTCATCACACCTTTAACATCATCATCTGAAACTAGTGTTGCCAAGGTACTCAAAACAGGAACCATACCCATGTGATACCTGGAAACCCAATCTCACGATGACTTAACAGCTCATTTCTGGTGTACACAGTGACTCCATAACACAGGCTTGATAAGTAAACCTGTCTTGGAGAGGTAGCCATCATTTCAACGAAGCTCATATTGTCACCAAAACATTTTTTTCAAAATGAAAATTACCACATACAGATATAACAAACAATTAGGAAATTAAGAAATAAAAGGAAACATTTCCTTAAAATGACCTATAACTTTTCAGATTGATTTAGGGTCACTTTTGGTCAAGCCAAACTCAAAGCTGTTGAGGCATTTAGAAAACATTTATTTTGACCAATCAGCAGTCAGAGCACTGGGTATTGACCAACACGTCCACAATCATGTACACAAACTTGTAGTTCTTGCACAACTGGCTATCAATTTGAACAGTACTGTATAAGCATCCCCAGTTTTAGTAACATGGCTTGGTCTGTGACTTTTCATGAATATTTACAGTATCAATAGTCTTACCTAGTATTTCACATATGGCACAGGGTTGATTCCCATTTGAGTGAAAAATTTAACTGTCAATTGAGGTGTCTTCTTTTGGTAATCTCAAGGTATTTTGCAGATTGTGGGGTATAGGTTAGCCCTAGTTTAGGTTGCTGCAACTCTTGTTAGGCTACTATATGTCTACTGTTTTTGTACATTGTAGTCTTATATCCCAAGGCAAGAGTCACTAATGTCACACTCCCAGGCATGGAGAGTCAATGGATTGTGAATGTTATTGCATAAATACAATAAACTGAAGCAGATATTTTTCGGGAGGTTTATGAAAAATTTCAATTTTTTTATGAAAGATTTCAACACTTAAAATAAATGATGCAAATTTTTGGAAACGTAAGCAGCTCTATTTGGGCAGTTATAAAATAGGGTTTTCTATTTTTTTTTCATGAGCCAATAATTTAACAGCCAATGGCCGACCAGAATTTTGCAAACAAGTAATGATGACCATGTGACACTTTTCATAGACAACACAAAGTTTCACTTGGAAAATGATCCTTAAGCTCAGTTTATAAACTAAGCATTAGTACGGTATGTATGTTAGCAACCCACGCTGGCGGTGGGAGGAGATCAGTTTTGAAGGAAATCATGAGCTGGGATCACATAGCAATGTTGGGAGGATATAATTCCACTTCAAACCAAAGAAGTTTGACTAACTCCATAATGTTAATTTTGTAAATGTTCTCTTTCTCGGTTGGCAAATAAATGGTCAATTTTCTGGAGAATGATAAAGAATACTTTTTTGTCTCATGCAACATTTTTTAGGAGTTGGGTAGTAAATCTGGAACCGTCTACAGAACATCGGGCGGGTACCCAGGTTACCCGTACACACTGTCTGAAACTTTGAAATGCTCAAGACACCATCAACTCCAGTATAGATGATGAAATTTTACTAGTCAACATACTTACCTATTTGCTTCACTTTTCTTTCTTGTACCATTTGCAAAATTGTGAAGAAAATATCCCACCCTGTTCAACATTTTCCCATGGTTCCAATAATCAAATGAAGTTTGAAAATATTTGCAATCATTTGCTATACTGTAAATGCTGATATTTAAAAGCTTAAATAAATACAAACCATGGAGGCCCCTACCTTACAAAACCATTACACAATGGAGATAGCCTTATTCCAAAGATATTACTGTTTTACCTGGCTAACTGAACCTCTCTGAAATTGTTGTAAACGTTTCAAATCTGCTTCAAGCTGAACAATCAAATTATCCCGACCCTTCAGTTCAGACTTTAATTCCTCAATGTGTTCCTTCATAATGGTCTCACTTGGTTTTACTTTGCTATGTTCATTTATATGCGGCAGCTGTGTATCTGTAATTGTCCGTAAAGCCAAACCAGAGAGCTGAAAAGAATAAAATAATAGTTTGAAAGAAAAAAGGAAAACAGAACACAACTATCACGTCACAGATGAACTCAAATGACAAATTTTAGAACAAAAGTAAATGTAAACATCAACTCCATACTGTGTTGTGTTCTTGAGGTATTCCCATTGTTTGTCAACTTGTCACTATTTGCAAAAATGTTGGCTTGTACTACTTACAGTACATCAATACAGTACCAAGCTGTCAAACACTTTATGTCAAGATAAAGTGGGTGGACCTTGACTGTATTTATTTCTAATTTATACAAGGTGGGCAGAAGATTTGAGTGCTAAGTAATGCTGCTGTAATTCAGCTCTAGTGTGTAGCCATGTTTATTCTTGCAGCTTCTAACCTTGCCTACATAGCAGGCTGTGTGGCATATTTCTTGTTCAGTCATACTTTAATGTTGCTTACACAGCAGGCTGTGTGGCATATTCCTTGTTGAGTCATACTTCTAACATTTACCCATGTGAACACCTAAAAATTCTTTGGATATTCTTAGAAATGTGTAGTCCTAAAACTGGTTGATTGTTTGTGAATATTCAAAACAGGGTTTCAGATAAGGTGGGCAGTGGCGGGCAGGGCTGCCCAGCACTCATTTGCGCCCGGCGCTCACAGTTAAATGTACTGTCCCGTCCGGCACAAATTTCCACAACTAAACTGAAACGTTGCTGAAAATGCGCTATTTTGATCGTATTTCAAGCACACAAACTATAATTTTGCAATATGTAAAATAGAAATGCCGGATTAAGAAACAAACTTAATTAATAATGAGTAAACAAAATAGTTTCTAGAAATTTTCATACTGCACCTTCAGATGATCATTACATTCACAAAACATTAACTAAAAATGGAAAACTAGAGCACCAATGGTGCTGAAGCTCATACCTTCAACCAGTTAAGGGTCCCTGGCTTCTAGTCTTTGTTAGTGCAAGCATCATATGACTTTAAATGACGTCAAATGGCTTATGACCCCAAATCTCACATACCCTGATGGCACCTTCCTGAATGTCACAAAAAATTTGTCATGCTATATATCTTTGCTTTGTAAGTTGTTTCATGAATACAATTTAAGAAAGCAAAAGCCCCTAGGGCCCATCTTCGGCCTTGGACCACAAATTTCAAGTATCATTATGACAAACCATCAACATTGTACAAGAGAATCTGTAGTTGAAGATGCACTTTTGCACACTTGAAAAAAAAGCCATAGGGTCCACATGGGCTTTTGGACCAAATTTCACAAAACCAGAAACAGATCACTCACCAAGCATCATTATAACAGACCGTCAACTCTGTTAAACATTAAACTGGAGGAAAAGTTAATCACTTGCAATACTACACAAAATGGACCCTATGGTCCATCTTGTGCCTTGGAACCCAACTTGTTTAACACCCTGAAGGTACCACTACCCAAATATAATTATGACAAACCATCAACATTGTACAAGAGAATCTGCAGGAATAAGCAATTTGCAAAATGTCATAAAAAGGGCCATAGGGTCCATATGGGACATTAGACCCAAACTTCCAGAATACCATAAACAGATCACTAACCAAGCATCATTATGACAGGCCTTCAACTCTGTTTAACATTAACTGGAGGAGGAATTGACCATTTTGCAATATTTCACAAAATGGACCCTAAGGTACATGGGGCCTTGGACCCAAAATTTCTGTACACCCTAAAAGAACCATTAACAGAGGATCACTATGACAAACACACCCATGTGCTCTGACAATGCACACACAATGGAAATACCCAATGGAAATCCCATTAAGCAGCTCCCTTTAAACTAACCTAAACAACTGCACAGGATTGACCTCTTCTACACAGAGTTTTAAAGAGGGTGCAGTACAGAGAAAAATGGGTAGTAAAGTGATTTTGTGAGACTGGTAAAATAGAGGGGTGGCACAAAATTGGTTAGAAAGGTATCAAAAGTATTCTTCATCCCAAATTGGAGAAGTAATTTGTAAGGACCATTAACAGAGCTTCATTATGACAAATCATCAACACTGTACAACACAATTTGTAGGATAAAAAGTATTTTGTAAAATTTCATAAAATGAGCCATTGGGGCCCACATGGGACCTTAGACCAAAATTCAAGAACACCATAATGAGATCACTAACCAAGCATTATAATGAGAGGCTGTTACCTCTCTTTAAACATTAAATAGAGAAGAAGTTAATTACTTTGCAATATTTCACAAAATGGACCCAACGGTCCATCTTGGGCCTTGGACCCAAAATTCCTCAACACCCCGAAGGAACCAATAACAGAGTAACATTATGGCAAACCATCAACATTGTACAAGAGAATCTGTAGGAGGAGAAGCATTTTGTAGAATTTCATAAAATGGGCCCTAGGGTCCACATTGGACCTTGGACCAAAAATTCCTGAACACCCCAAATGGCTTACCACCCAAGGAACATTGTGCCCAAGTTTCACACAAATCCATGAAAGCATGTGGGAGGAGAAGCATTTTTAACAAGTGTGGACAGACAGACAGACAGATAGAGTGACGCCGCGTGATCACAATAGCTCACACCAACATGCTGGTATGAGCTAAAAATACCAAAACCATAGAAATAATTAAACATCAACTAAAAAAATAACTAAAAAACTGAATGAAATTATGCCTACAACTACCGTAGGTAAAAAAAATTCCAAAAGGTAGCACCATTTTGAATCTAAGCCCCCTTGAAGATAAAAAATTTTCTCAAAGCAGAGGGACAACTCCTCCCCTTAGACCCCACCCAGGATGGCCTTTCATAAGCAAACTGCCTCCCAGCACTAAATATGCTCTAGCTAGAACCCTGATTCAGTACAATGCAACATATGGTCCCATTTATATGCACGCAGTGCTGGTATGTCATTGCAGTACCCATTCCCTGGTAGTACCCACTGCACAGGTGGTAATGCAATGCAGTAGTCTCAGGGTACTAGCCAGGCCATTCAGACTGGGTGCTGCACCCAGTTTGATTGAATTTACTTTTTTAACTCAGCACCCAGTTTAAAATTTCACCACCCAGTTTGAATCTCACTACCAAGTTTGAAATTTAAGCACACTCTTAACTGTAAATATGTGCATTATCAGACACAAAACATCATTCCATTGAATATTGTTTTGGAAACAACCAAAAATCATGCATGCAACTGACCACAGACAATGTCATTTAGTTCTTGAGATATGGCCAACATCACGTGAGAATGATGCAATGTTGATTAACTCCCACCCAGTTTGACATTTTTCCTAGCTAAAAGCCTGGACTAGTGATCACACTTCTCAGGTTTTAGTCTACCTTGCTAGTTTTACGACTTGGAAAACACACACTCACTCAAAGCAATAGCATTACTAGTGAGAGAGTACATGAATAAGTCATATTATGGAAAAATAGTTTACATCCAACCGGACGCAATCCTCTTCACTTGGGTGGACAGTGTTTGGGAAGCCTTTAAAAAGAGGGGCTGAACAAACAGAGTCCACTTTACTGCATACTTCTGTCCCTAAATACTGCAATGATGCATTTTAATCTCCCAGCTTAAAGTTTGTTTGCCTTTCCATCTTCCAAAAAATATCAAGTTTTCTTTAAGATAACAAGAAGAAACAATTCTCAGTGAGGAAAGCCACCATATCTGAAGTCTGTAATGGAACCAAATTATTTACTGTACATATGAGTATTAAGTATGGTACAGTGTATGTATGTATTTGGTGCTGTGCAATTAACTATTCAAGCCACGATAATATTCATTTAGATGAAACCTTCACAAGTAATGCTACTCATAATTTAAATACATACAACAAATGTAGAAGTATGTCTTGTAAGAATACGTTAGTCAGCTAACTTTAATACTGACCAGAAAGCCAAAAGGCTTAGTGATTTCTTGCCATATGGATATATTGTAACAAACATGAATCACCCACATGACAAGCATGAGATCCCTCACAGTTATCCTGCTTGAGATATCATGTTAATAAATTCAAAAGCTTTGGAAATCTTGTGACCCGAAATGACCTAAATGCTAAATATAAACAATCCACAGG
Organism: Holothuria leucospilota; assembly: GCA_029531755.1. Lineage (NCBI taxonomy): Eukaryota > Metazoa > Echinodermata > Holothuroidea > Aspidochirotida > Holothuriidae > Holothuria > Holothuria leucospilota. The sequence continues at coordinate 350,175 of CM055965.1, read as the reverse complement.
CCAAGTATGAGATCCCTCATAGTTACCCTCCTTATAATATCATGTTTACTAGGTTTTGACCTTTTGTGACCTTAAATGACCTTTGGCCTGCACAAAAAATAATATTGATCATCTACTCAATATGAACAATCCACATGTCAAGTGTGAGATCCATCACAGTTAACCTTCTGGAGATAGCATGCTGTAAGCAGGCTATTGTTGAGTTTTATCATCTACAAGTTCAATTTTTAATATTTGCTTACTCTTATGTTAATGTACAGTATACAGACGAAGTTTAATACAATACAATAGCTGCCAACTTTCTAGCCAATCTCATTTCTGAGACAAAATAACTTCATGACAATTAATGCACACGTCATTAGTGTTGGTAAGGGGTGGAGTCAACATGAGCGACCAGCCTACAGCAGACAACTTTTCACTTGTATACACGTTATGCAGTGCAGTACGGCTATTACTGTATAGTTACTGGCTTAGCTGCTACCGTATACACGTATACATATAAAACTAGCAAGGAACGTTGTCTTGTCCATGCGAGGGCCTATATACAGGCCAGTTTGTACAAACCTGCAAGATCTGGGACAAGATCCTATACCTAACGTTAGACTTGACTTTTCACTGCAAGGATAAGCTCGATTTTTAGCCCATACATGATAATTACGTACCTTTCTAAGATGTCACCATATCTTCAGAAGTATTTGCAAATGTGCATCGTCGCAGGCCGTTGGTAAACATGAATAGTCAGTACTGTGAACACCATGTGACCTTCTCATGAATAATAATTTATCCCATATTTTGGGGATTCTTGTAAATGAAAACTGGACGAAGGTTTGCAGACTCTGTATACAATATATACAGGTGGTGTATTATGATTTCTGGGAGAGCGCCATCTTTTGGAAGCTGCTACAGAGTCTGCTCCGCAGGCTATCTGGAGATAACGTATAAACAAGGTTCTGAACTTTTGACCGCTGGTGACCCCAAATGACCTTTGACCTCCACCAAAAATTATTGGAATCATCTACTCAATTTGGGCAATCCACATGCTAAATATGAAATCCATCACATTTATCCTTCTTGAGATATAGTATTCACAAGGTTTTGACCTTTTGACCTCTAGTGACCCCACATAACCTTTGACCTCCACCAAAAACAACAGGGATCATCTACTCAATATGAGCAATCCATATGCTATGTATGAGATCCCTCACAGTTACCCTTCTGGAGATATCATATTTACAAGGATTTAACCTTTTGATCTCTGGTGACCCCAAATGACCTTTGACCTTCAACAAAAACAAAAGAGATCATCTACTCAATACGTGCAATCCACATGCTAAGTATAAGATTTCTCACAGTTACCCTTCTGGAGATATAGTGTTTTCAATGTTTTGACCTTTTGACCTCTAGTGACCCCAAAGGACCTTTGACTTCCACAAAAAACAATAGGGATCATTTACTTAGTATGGGCAATCCACATGGTAAGTATGACATCCCTCACATTTATCCTTCTGGAGATACCATGTTTAACAAGCAATTTCCAGCGTATTTACCATTTGACTTCTTGTGAGCCCAAATGACCTTTGACCTCCACCAAAAACAATAGGGATCATCTACTCAATATGGGCAATCTACATGCTAAGTCTGAGATCCCTCGGAGTTACCCTTCTTGAGATATCGTGTTTACAAGCAAAAGCTTCATACACATGCACACGCACACGCACGCACATACACACACCACATCACCATCGCATAGATTCCTTTGGCCTTCAGCAAGGAATCAAAAATACTTTGATGTACAGTACACCATACAGAGTTTCGAAGGTTGGGTGGCATAATTAAGTCCAGGATGAAACACAACTATCTGGGACACTAGTACATAAGTCACTGCGTCCTTCAATGTTGTGTTGAAGGAAAGTGTAGGTCCTGGACAACTATGAACAGAAATATCTGGGACACTAGTGCATAAGTCATTGTGTCCTTTTTCAATGTTGTGTTGAAGGAAAGTGGAGGCAGGTCAGGTGCTTAAAGGCATTTTCCTGTGGCTTTTCATTAGGATCCTATGTGAAAGACAAAAATATTCCAGTTCATGCCCTTCAAACCCCGTAGCAATACTCTTTTCCTAACTCGAGATATCTAACGTTAAAGACTGCTTATTTTCGTCCAAAAATACCTCCACTTCTCATCAAGGTCAAAGAACGTTATGTAAAGTGGGCACATTGCCTCAGATTTCTTTTGTTTTTCTTTATAATTGAATGTCCTGTTGTCCTTGAAATTTGATACTGCTGGAAAGTTTGAATATCTTTCCATGTAGATTTAGCATAAATCTACAACATATGTAGGGCACAGTAAACAAAGTTGATAAATATTCCCTACAGAGGTGTCAATATCATAAAGAAATTCAAGGCTTTGTCAAATTAATGTGCCATGATGACATCACAGTTTCCCATGATGCACTTCGTCTTGAGAAAACAATTGCATTTCTTTGAAAATGTGTATCTTCCAAACGCTACAAGCTATTGAGATGCGGTTTTCACCTCCTAGATGAGAAAAATTTTCTGCCTTTTTTGAAGGTATTGATTTTGTCACTGGCAAATCCCTTTAACAAAACAGCACACCCTTTATTTTCTTAACAGTGAGGTACAGTAAGTAAGGCTGGAGGGGAAAATTCCTTCCAAGCCTGAAATAAATCTCAATAAAATATTGTTCAGGATTGTAAATAGCTGTTCCATACAATATAGATTAGTCTTGGTCTCATGAACACACGGCTGCTTCTTAGCCTTTAAGTTAAAATGACCCTAGTATCTGTTCTTTTTAGAAGTTTAGCCATGCATGACAGACCCATGATGTAGAGGTCTGAGGGTCAAGAGGTTGATCACTACAGTCATATCATAGTGTCCTTTCTAGGACAAAGCTCCTTTGGAGAATTCCTTTAGGGTGATAAGTTTGTGTTTGCCTTTTGGCTCTTAGCCAAGAAGTCCAGAGGACTTTGGAAAAAGTATGGTCTATGGAACGCCAAGAGGGCACGGATATTTTGTTGTTCATTTTGTATTTTGACTTTGTATTTTGATTTTGTATATTGATTTTGTACTTTCATTTTGTATTCTCATTTTGTATTCTCATTTCGTATTTTCATTTCGTATTTTCATTTCGTATTTTTATTTTGTATTTTCATTTTGTATTTTCATTTTTTATTCTCATTTCGTATTTTCATTTCGTACTTTTATTTTGTATTTTTATTTTGTATTTTCATTTTGTATTCTCATTTCGTATTTTCATTTCATATTTTTATTTTGTATTTTTATTTTGTATTCTCATTTTGTATTCTCATTTTGTGGTAACACTGAGGCAGCCTCAAAAGTGCGCATCATATGCAAACACCGATATCTATAGAGCGCCAAAGTTACATAGGCCTGATGTAAACCGAACCGTCCTGTTCGGACTAATTTGAAAATGGAAAGAATTCTACTAAATCTTGGCTACGAACAACTTGTCATCGACAAGTTCGCCGTGAAAGGGGTGAGTGCTGTCATATCAGCTTTAAAATAGGACGTAGGCCTAGGCCTAACATAAGTAGGCCTAACGTTAGGCTAGGCCTAGGCCCAAACAAGTTAGGCCTAGGTCTAAATTTACACAAGTTTTCATAGGAGAGTGTATATATATTCCTCTGGATTCAAATGACAAGTTGTTTAATACAGTTTAAACAGCAAAGTCTTTGACATTATCAAAGAGGATTAACATTTCGTCGTGGCTATTGGCAGGGCATAGCCCTGCGGATAAGGAAGAGCGCCATCCTTATTCACAGGGCAGAGCCCTGGGAATAGGGACGAATGTCATCACTATTCCCAGGGCAAAGCAGCCCTGTGGATAAGAAACAGCACCAACATCATTCACAGGGCAATGCCCTGCGAATAAGCCTTGGGACGAATGCATCACTATTCGCAGGGCAGCCCCAATGATGACCAGCCCTGACGTGCGCGATGTCGTTTGAGGAACATCTCTCATGAAATGTTTACACCTTGTGATATCGTACCACAGGGCCGACAGTACCTCCTTCCAAAGGACGAAGTGAAACATATTCATCCTCTTACCTGAACCATGATGGATACTGTATATGCAGTCATATCGTGCGGGCCTTTTTTTTAAGAGGCTACGAGGATACGCAGCCAAAATGGGGAATTTTTATGAGGCTACGAGGATACTTATGTAACTAGCCTATACGTAGTTAAAATCGTCCCAAGGGTATTTTTAAGAGGCTACAAGGATACGCAGGATTCTACAGTATATATCTATAGGCTATTTCTGATTAGTGAGAACTTTTGTTGGCAAATTCAACTGACCGTGAATCTCACACAACAAACCAAACACTGCCTTGCTTTCATCTGAAAACTTTGTTAATGCCTTCTAAAATTCTTTATACGAATCGAAGGCATCGCCGTACTTCATGTTGTCGGCATTACTAACATGATGTGTGCGCGACTTAACACACGAGATCACAAATTAGGCGGTCCGACCAAGTCCTCTTTGCGCGTGCTCAGTTGCCCTGCGAATTGCGATGACAGTCTCCTTATCTGCAGGGCTATGCCCTGCCAATAGCCACGACGAAATGTTAATCCTCTTTGATAGTGTCAAAGACTTTGCTGTTTAAACTGTATTAAACAACTTGTCATTTGAATCCAGAAGAATATATATACACTCTCCTATGAAAACTTGTGTAAATTTAGACCTAGGCCTAACTTGTTTGGGCCTAGGCCTAGCCTAACGTTAGGCCTACTTATGTTAGGCCTAGGCCTACGTCCTATTTTAAAGCTGATATGACAGCACTCACCCCTTCCACGGCGAACTTGTCGATGACAAGTTGTTCGTAGCCAAGATTTAGTAGAATTCTTTCCATTTTCAAATTAGTCCGAACGGGACGGTTCGGTTTACATCAGGCCTATGTAACTTTGGCGCTCTATAGATATCGGTGTTTGCATATGATGCGCACTTTTGAGGCTGCCTCAGTGTTACCACAAAATGAGAATACAAAATGAGAATACAAAATAAAAATACAAAATAAAAATACGAAATGAAAATACGAAATGAGAATACAAAATGAAAATACAAAATAAAAATATAAAATAAAAATACGAAATGAAAATACGAAATGAGAATACAAAATGAAAATACAAAATGAAAATACAAAATAAAAATACAAAATGAAAATACGAAATGAAAATACGAAATGAGAATACAAAATGAGAATACAAAATGAGAATACAAAATGAGAATACAAAATGAAAACACAAAATGAGAATACAAACTGGGAATACAAAATGAGAATACAAAATGAGAATACAAAATGGGAATACAAAATGAAAATACAAAATGAAAATACAAAATGAAAATACAAAATGAAAATACAATATGAAAATACAAAGTGAGAATACAAAATGGAAGTACAAAATCAATATACAAAATCAAAATACAAAGTCAAAATACAAAATGAACAACAAAATATCCGTGCCCTTTTGGCGTTCCATAATGGTCTTGCAAACAGTACTACAGGGAAAGTTCCTGTTATGCATTAATGATATAAATCAGGGATATGTCATAATTCTTTGTAAAGGATAGGTACTTTTTTAAATTTTTAGTTTTCAAAAGAGTTTCATACTTTAGAAGGTATGATTAATTGTTGCTGCAAGAAGAGTCTAATTTCAAAGTACTGTACCTTCGATTTGTTAATCCTTTTTCAAAGGAAATTTGAAAGAGTTTACTACTGTTACTTGATTTTGCACAAAATAAATATAGCACTGACAGGGTAGCTAGAACTACAAAAGCTTTTAAGTAGGACAAGCAGGGTAATTTAAAACCTCTTCTAATTTGAATAAAACTGAATAAAAAAGTTAAGCCATAATTTACCAATTTTAAGTGAGAAACTTAACTGCAATTTATTGCACACACAGACTGAGGGTAGATGTAGTAAGGACAGAGCTGAACTGCAGCCACAGAGTATATATTGTACAAACACATTCATATACCTCCCATATTCCTGTTGCCTGTGCCTGTTGTAATGCATTGAGTAGAAGATGCTGGTCATGTCTAAGGTCATTGCACTCTTCTCTAAAGTCTTTCTCTTCTTCCTGCAATCTTTCGTACTGATGTTGAAGATTCTGTCAGAGAAAACATCAACCAAGTAATGGAGTACATTTACTGAATATCACATTAATTTTAGTAAATATTAAAATGAAATCTTGTCAGGTTGCTACATCAGAACACTTCTCTGCCTAGGATACTTTAACACTATAAATTGAGAGCGTATACCTGCATGTACTGCTTCAGAGTTATGCTTTAAATTACAACTTAGCATGTTACAAAACTTCCAAAATTTCACATGCAGACTAAAACTGTTGAAACATATCATTACAGCAACCTGTATTTGCAGACAATTCAAAGCACAAACTACAGTTGAGTTTGTAACTTAAGAAATCCATTTGGACTACAAACCTCTTTTCATGACAGTGAGACCTCAGATGGTCACTTTTATACAGGTAGTCTCTGAAGTTAAACTTTGTAAATTAGAATTCACCCTTTGGTTTAACAAAGCTAACAGTTTATCTCCTAATACAATGTACTTTGATGAAAATTTCACCCCAAAAAACGTACATGATTGATGAAAATTAAAACTTTGCTAAGTACTGTACTATACTTTACCTTCAGATCACAAGTCATTTTATCCTTTTCTTTGGAGCTTCTGTGAAGGCTACTCTCTAATGACAAAATCTTGCTCTCCACATCCTAAAAAGAATTAATAATACTCGCTAAGTATTGTTGTTCCATGGTCAATGCATGGAAGAGATGGTGCCAGTTGGGGGAAGGGGGCACACCACCTGTCGGGCAAATTTTCCAATTTCATCAGGGAGCATTAATGTGTACAGTAAATATGTAATCCAGATGACAGTCACTCAAAGAGCTGCTTGATTTTGCTTAGAATAGGAAGGGCAGATTCTTCAATGAAAACCCAAAATTTTTCAATTTTCCTCAATATAAACCCACATTTTTCAAATTTTCTTCAATTATGATTCAGATTTTTAAATTTTCTTAAATGAAAATCTCAACATTTCAACTATCTGTTTGACACCCTTTTAGCAACCTGTGGTCTTTGTCCAGGCTTTGGGTTGCTGTCCACCGTCCCCCATCGGAGAGCTTGATCCCGCTGTCGGGCTAATCCTGGCTGACACTTCCACTGATAATTAAATGCATGATGCAACAACCTACTGTGCAAAGTAAAATGAATTCATACTTTTGGTAGTTGTCTTTAAATATCATTTAATCATAAAACCTTATCAGACATAGCTTACTGAACACACACACAACACTAAATGTATTCATATTCTCTACAAAGCACACTGTGATGATCATATGTACAGTACCACACTAAAAAAATACAATGTATCAGGGCAGGAATTAAGCGAGGGCTCAGGGCGATTCGCCCCCGTGACTTGCAAAATAGCCCCCAAACTGGGGTTACAAGGGCGAATTTGGCCATATAGTTTGTGTAGGGAAGACTGTTTTAACTGCACATTTCAGTCACCCACACCCACCCACACACAGCTAAGTACAAGTAAAACATAAATTCCTGGAATGAAATTGGTTCACAATAGCTCTGACTTCTTTCTAATTTGAGCATTAAGGGCATTTTCCAGCACGGCTTTTCACAAGTGTCCCATGTGAAAGAGGAAAAAAATTCAGTTCATACCCTCTAAACCCTGTACCAATACTCTTTTCCTAACTCGAGATATCTAATATTAAAGACTACTTATTTTTGTCAAAATATACCTCCAGTCCTCATCAAGGTCACAGCATGTTATGTAAGGTGGGCACATTGCCTCAGATTTCTTTTGATTTCCTTTATAATTGAATGTCCTGTTGTCCTTGAAATTTGATACTGTTGGAATGTTTGAATACCTTTCCATGTAGGTTTAGCATAAATCTACACATGTACAGCATAACAAACAAAGTATTCCCTACAACAGTGTCAATATCATAAAGAAATTCAATGCTTTGTCAAATTAATGTGCCGTGATGACATCACAGATTTCCCATAATGCACTTTATCTTAAGAAACAATTGCATTTCTTTGAAAATTAGTATCTTCCACACGCTACAAGCTATTGAGATGTGGTTTTCACCTCCTAGAAGGAAAAATTTTCTGCATTTTTTGAAGTCACTGATTTTTGTCACTGGAAAATCCCTTTAAATAACAATTCTGATCTTGTTTCGGTCTACTTTGTACTTTCCCAAGTGATGTCTTTGAATCCACCATTGTTTTCAGCAATGAAGTATGCCCATAAATACTTTATACATTCTGTCATACAGGGTATAGCTTTCTAAAACTATTTACTCTCCCCTGAAAGCAAGCCTGTATGCATGCACCTTTATACTACACATGTCTGTGTACACATACTAAAGATCATTTTTGGACAGGATGCAACAAAAGTATCAACACACAAAGAAAGAAAAAATTCAGACTAGAAGGCGTATTAATTAACCATTCAACATCAGCAGCACTGCTTTACTGTGATATTTTTAGGACATCTTTATTATGGCCTGGAGGAGAGACTAGCATACTGTACATGTCTCCAACAATCCAGAGTAGTACACTATCAGACTATAGCATGAATGCAATTGTCATAGCAACCAATAAACTTCTTCATTTCTGTGCTAATGTCTTAAAAGCATCTTCGTACTGAAACATAACTTGCAATCAAGGTCTAAAAGCAATGCTTTGTAGCTTTCCTTCATGGCAAGGACATTTGTAATGTTGGCATGCCCTTAGGGATTTATTCTGGAAGTACTGTAAATAAGCAAATTGACTACTTTGAAAATGACCACAAAAACACCAAACTGCGCAGAAACTAGCTGGTATAATAAACAGATAATTTATCAAGGATTAACAAAAGAAATACACAAACTATGCAACACTGAACATCAAAATTTCTGAATAGCAAATGAGAATTCTCAGAAATGGTCAATCCTTTGAAGGAGTGTATCATGAGAACCAGTACAAGATATTCACATAATTACAACAGATTTTTCATGGTTGGGGGATCGACATCCATAATTGTGGAGTAAACAGCTGTTTTGGTTACATGTCCACAGACCTTCGAAGCATGCACACTGAATTAGCCACAACTGTACACTCCTTGCAGAGCCCTGTCTTTCAGCTGGGAATACTACAGTAACAGTAAAGTACTGTACAGTATATATAACTTCTTCCAAGGTGTTGGTGAAGTGTACAGTGTTGCTTTCCTGCTTTCATGCTATTTTACACCTTGATGATCTGACAGCGAGTTGAGTCACTGAAAACAATTATACTGTCTTCAGTTTCTCCACATTCCTTGACATCGAACACTCCATGATTCCCACATTGGGGTCACAGCCAATTTAAGTGATAAAGTACCATTTCTGCAGTGAGATGGATTATGGGTAAACCATTGTACTGGAGATAAGAATACAGGCAACCAGCCTTCCAAAAATGAAACAGAATACTATTGTTACAGCCTGTAGGGTTACAAATTTTCTGCATCGCGGAAATTCCACAAAAATCGCGGAATTTGAGTTTTCTGTGTATAAATGCAGAAAATTGCATTCTGCTCGAAAATAAATATATCCTTTGAAAAATCGTGATAATTCCTTGAAAAGTGTCCATAAATATGAAACTGCTGATTATTCACTAGTAATATCGCAAGTGCAACAGTGATATTGAGGAATGCATGGCATTACATTTTTCAGTCATCTGAAATTTTACTGAAAATTTGACTGTTACATAAATTTTATATTTTAATTTCATTTCAGCAGTTTGCACCAGAAAAAAGATAACCTGCAAAAATGAAATATTTTAAAAAGCAGAATACAGGCCTAAGGATTTCAGATTTCATGGAAACCATTTTTTAGGTTACATGGTTTTTGATCCACATAATCTAACGTAACCCATTTTTGTTGATGTCTCAGAAATCCATTTTTGCCGATTTCCAAATATTGCAAGGACTCCCCCACTCCCATGGTAACCCTCCCCTCTGGATTCTCGCCCATTCTACTCCTTATCCCTCAATTGGTCTCCCACATGCCAAGTCCCTCCCACAGAACTTGTCAAAACTAAGACCGGTGGAGTAACTCGGATAAAGACTGGAACAACTCGGATAACACCTCTTGTTTATTTGGCGAATTACAAGGCTGACGCATAGATTGGAGAAATGACTTCCCCCCCCTTCACATGAAAAGTACTGATTTAAAATGCTTTATGTTGTGAGAATCGTTTTCAGTGGTTAAATTAGATACATTTAGAGATGTTAAGCACGAAATTCGGAGCTAAAATGGCTTCACACTGAACGTAAATAACCAAAAGCATCTAAAATGCTGTGGCCGCTATTTGTCCTACTCCCATTCGATGACAAACCACCTGCTGCCTTTCTGTGACAAAATTTCCACAGAATGGCAAGGGGGGTTATTTTGGAGTAACTCGGATACCAAGTACTGACTTGTAATTAGGGTGAAAATGCACACTTCCAATGACAAAAAAATTCAAAAGGTGAAAAAGTGGATCAAAGGTATTTTCAATGGTTTTGGACATTTCTCTTTGTCTTTGGAATAAAACATCTGCGATAAGTATGTCTTTTAAGTGTGTTCATGGTCTTGCTCCAAAGTATTTATTGGACATGTTTACAAAATTGGATTGCAATTATTCCCTGAGATCTGGTGGACAGTATAAAATTCCTAGAACAAGCAGAAAGACACTTGGGGATCGCTCTTTTTCGGTGGCAGGGCCGAGGGAGTGGAACAATTTGCCCCTTGACATTAGATCTTGCCGAACTTTTCCCACCTTCCAAAGTAAACTTAAAACACATCTATTTCGTTTGGCTTTTAAGTAACATTTGATCTTTTCTCTTTTTTCACTACTTTATTTGTATCTTACTGTGTTGTAATGATTGTAAAGCGCCGCTGAGTACTCTTTGGTAGAAGTGAGCGCTATAGAAGTGTTACTTAATAATAATAATAATAATAAGTAAATACTGAACCAGACACTCGTTTTTGTGCACAAATTTTGCACCAGGCAATGCAGGTTTATACAGCTTATGTAAGTCGTTCATGAACTAGACTTTGCTGTAATAGACTACTACTACTATGAGTGAAATACTCCTTTCTTGTGGCAACTGCATATTCCTAGGTGATTTTAATATTCACGTTAATAATCCAAATCACCCGGTTGTTGTTGCCTTTAATGACTTATTGAACTCTTACCACTTTCATCAACTCGTTTCATTCCCAACACATATGTCAGGTAACACACTGGATTTGATCTTGTCTCGAAAAGATACCGATGTTGTCATATCTGATGTGACTGCTGGACTTTTCCTATCAGACCACCGGTTCATTACCGCAACCATTTCTACATCGATCCCGTCCTCCGCTAGTAGGCAAAGTGATAAATTTCTGGCAAATCAAAGCCATTGACCATAACATTTTAAGGGCGAATTTGACCAAGGTGTTTCAACAGATTACGTCAAGTTGTGGTTTTGATGATATGGTATCTGTTTATAATACTGAACCAAGATCCATGCTGGATAAACATGCTCCTATAAGAAGCAAGGTAATAACTGTTCGTCCGCACGTACCATGGCTCGATACTGAAGCACAGATGCTCAAAACAGCAACTAGAAATGCCAAAAAAACGATGGCAGAAACACAAAACCGATACTAATCTTATCAAGTTCCGTAATTTGTGTAATAATTACAGACGATATCTTGAAATGAATAAGACATATGTGCACGATAAAATCATGTCTTGCTCTAACAATTCGAGAGCTCTCTATCAAACTGTGGCACGTCTTACCCGTTCAATGAAATCAAATCCTCTTCCAGAGTCTACATCATATGCCTGTCTCGCGGACAACTTTGCCCACTACTTTTACAATAAAATCGATAAAATTTGTTTAGATCAGGAACAGTATGCCCTCTTTGATCCACCACACCGAAATGTTACAAAGTTTAAGTCATTTACAGCGTTAGATGAAGAGAGAGTCAGTAAAATGATAGTGAAGTCAAAACCTACAACTTGCCATTTGGACCCAATTCCTTCCTCTTTAATAAAGCTTCACTGCGATATATTTACACCTATCATCCTGTCCATTATCAATGCATCATTTTCTTCCTGTAACTTTCATACTAGCTGGAAAAATGCTGTAGTCAAACCATTGTTGAAAAAGACTGACGCTGTGTATTCTATCCCCAACTACCGGCCAGTCAGTAATCTACCGTACTTGTCCAAATTAGTAGAGAAAGCGTCACTGATTAGTTTTAATCAACATCTGAATGACAATAATCTTCTTGAAGAATACCAAAGTGCTTATCGTGCAAAACATAGCACAGAAACTTTGCTTGTAAAATTATTTGATGAGCTTCTCCTCAACTTTGGGTCCAGACGTTTAACACCTCTCATCAAGCTTGATTTAAGCATTGCATTTGACACCGTTAATCACGATTTGCTACTCATGATACTGGAGTCCAGATTCGGTGTGTGTGAAGACGCTTTAGATTGGACAAGATCTTATTTAGCTAGTTGGTCGTTTGCCGTTTGTGTAAATAACACCTTTTCGGATCCGATTGGACTGGATTTGTCGGTTCCACAAGGCAGTATTAATGGACCCATCTATTTTTCTTGTTATGCCAGCACAATCGAGACAGCTATTGCTGATAATCTCCAAGTCTTAGGTTACGCAGATGATCATTGCATTTATGGGTTGTCTGATGCCTCTGATGATTTTTCTGAATCGGATATGTTGCTTTCATTGTCATCAACAGTGCATAATATCAAACAGTGGATGTGTGCAAACAGGCTCAAAATGAATGACTCTAAATCTGAATTTATTGTCTTTGGAAGTAAAGCCATGTTTTAGCAAAATGCCACATCAATGAAGTTGCATTCGATGAATCTTCAGTGCATCGAAATCATCCGATATCATTAAATTCCTAGGAGTTCAACTCAATCAACACCTCACCCTTAAAAATCATATCTCCTCCAAAGCTCGGGTCACTGCTCATGGGATGCACAATCTCAGGAAACTACGTAAATATCTGGATCTGTCTTCTGCCCTTTAAATAGCAAACAGCCTTATATTTTCCCACATGGATTATATGCAAATTCACTTTTTGTTAACTTACCTAAGTCATTGTTATGGCCTTTACAGCGTATACAGAATCAAACCGCAAAAAATCATTTTAGGGAGATCAAAGTTTTCTAGCTCAACAGATGCTCTCAAACAACTTCACATTCTTCCCATACATGTTCGTGCCAGGTTCAAACTTTTAGTTCTCATTTTCAGTGTCTCCATAACCTAGCACCCGATTATCTGTCGAATTAATTCAGCGATGTAAATCCCATTATTCTCCACGTTCCTCTAGTGACTATCTACTTCACGTCCCCTTCACAAAAGCTTCAACTTTTCGTCACAGACCTTTTAGTTTCGCAGGTCCAAAATTATGGAACATCCTCCCAGAGAATGTGAGGGATTGTCCATCAATCGACTCCTTCAAATCGAAACTTAAAACGCACCTGTTTACTAGAACTTTCAATTGACTGAACTTTCATTTCCTAGGTCGTGGTTTTGTTAATTTCGTTTTTCTTCTTTCGTTCTGGTTGTGAAGCGCCAGTGAATGCTTTAGTAGTACTGAGCGCTTCATTAAATTCAATGAACTTAAACTTAAACTTACTGTATATACCGCAGGGAGTTTATTTACAGGGTTTTAATGCTAAGAAAGTCTTTGTCCTCTTTGTGCAGTCTCTGCGGTTGTCTAGTGAGGTACAGTATATGTGAATGGCCTCTGAAAAGTAAGAATAGGGATTATTGATGAATGGAAAGAAGGGAGAGGAGGAAATTGGCTTGATAAATAAAAGAGAGAAACAGCGACTCGGGGACTGGTGCTGTAGAAGGCAGGGCTGTAGAAATGATGGAAAAGATGGAATGGGAAGGAAAATTAAGGCTGAGAGTGGCTGGAACAGGAACGGGGGATTGAGTAAAGGTGCGTTCACACCAAAACCAAAATCTGCGTTTTGCAGGCGGGACGTGTAATTTGTTACATCAGAAGGAATGGGGGCGATTTCTAAATTTTTACTGAAATAAAATTGCCCCTATTTGTCATGGGAAAAAAATCCGTGTCCCGTCTGCAAAACACAGCAGATTTCAGTTTTGGTGTGAATGCACCTTAAGGCTGACTTTAGGGGGGGAGGGGGCCCGAAAGGATGAGGGGGAAAAGGGGGAGACCGGCAATAAAACGGTGAGAAATCTGATGGGAGATCCAGGAATGAAAGACTGAGCCTTGCAGGTAGCGTTTCAAAAAAAGGATTAAAAAGAGGGACTGAGGAACAAATGAAAGAGGTGGGGAGTTTGAGGGAAGGAGGAAAGAGAACTTTAAACTGACGTTGTTTATCACTACTTCTTCAGACGAGATATTTAATCACTTCTATGTCTTGGAAGATTATCAGGCAAAAGTAAACGGGGAGAAACCACTGTAATTCCATGTCCCTCCTCTTCAGCATCAACCGTGTATCAAAGCGGCCCAGAAATTTGGGTTCCCCTCAGCTAATTTGGAGATGCAAACTCTCCTCTTGTCCTATTAATATGTACTGCCACTGATTGAATTGGGGTCCCCCCCAATTAATAACATGGGCAATTTAAAGGGAAAATGCAGTCACCCCAATCAGAATTAGTATATCCCTTCATCCTTTTTTTATGAATGACTTTTTTGATCATATGAAAATATTTTTGTTACTGAAAATTCATTACAAATAACTCCTTGCTTTACTGTTTGTTTGTAATAGTTTTGTTAAAGAAACCTTAAAAGGAACCTTAAGGCAAATAATAAAAGTTTGCCAGTGGCCTTGCTGATTTTTCAAAGCAATTTTGGGGCAACTGACTATTGCATTAAGTCTCCAACACTAAATGAAGGGGTGAAAGGGTAACTTGATTCCGTCAGTACACCATGATGTATCAACTAATCATACATTTTGAGGAAAAATCACTCGAGTCCGATGTCCAGTACACGTGGAAATGATTAATCTTGGATTAAATAGAGTTCCTCATAATTTGCCGTCTTCTTCATTGCTTGGATAATGCTGACATGCATGGTACGTAATGTATGGTTTACCAACTGAGGAGGTAGCACAGATGTACTAGAGTCACAGAATTCATTCCAGGCTCCAGGCATACGTCACTGCAATGACTGCCGAGACCCTTCAACCCTAACCTTATTTCATTTCTCCTTCTGACATAGTATCATGCATGGTATGCATATTTTGAGAAAAAATGTGACACATAACAAAATGAAAAGTGAGGATTTGGTGCAGTCCCAAAGCTACTTATGAATGTGTATGCTTATTTTGATTGCCAGATGTCATGAAATACCATTTAATTGTCTAAATTTCAATTTTTTTTTGTAGATCCCCTTATATGGAAGCTTTGTAAATTTCACGTTCGCACGTGCAAACTTTGTCCTCATGGAGATAGGGCTTTTTGAAAACTTCGATCCACCTCTGAGAAAGGTCAACAAAAGTTCGGTAATTTACTCCTCTGGATGTTATGTTTCTGTTTTATATTATATTATTGGTCTTCTTTCCTGCATTTACCCTTTAAACTAAAAATACCTGTCCAAAGCAAAAAAGCACATAAGATTGAACTGGGTCTTAATTCAACATTACAGCCTACAACAAACTCAGCTTCCAACACAAACTGGGTTTTTGATCGAAAGTAAGACCATGAATCAAGTTTCTAGTGCGATCTACAAATACTTCCTGTTAACCCGTCTTCTCAATATTCTTTTTTTTTATTTCTTAGCAAACAATAAACATTGCTTGTATGAAAGTTATTTTGCACCAGTAACTGAGTAGCAACTTATTAGGACTTAAGTCCAGTGTCTAATATTCTCCTTGCCAGAGAGCATTTCACCTGACGATGATTCAAGTAGACTTTTATATTAGCCTACCCAAAAATAAGTACGTATATATAGGGGCAATTCCACCGTGACTCACGTTACATTTTTGGCATATTTTCTGCATACATTTCAACATAAATGATAAAGTAAAACATTTAATCATCCCATTTTATTTGTGTTGGAACATGTTGGTATAAAGTATAAAATAGTACCAAGAAATAATTATTTCACTTCATCAGTGTGTTTTAATTAGCACTTATTACAGCGTGACTCACGTTACATAAAAAGGACACCAAAAAAAAGTACCTTTTT
This sequence comes from Holothuria leucospilota, assembly GCA_029531755.1. Taxonomy (NCBI): domain Eukaryota; kingdom Metazoa; phylum Echinodermata; class Holothuroidea; order Aspidochirotida; family Holothuriidae; genus Holothuria; species Holothuria leucospilota. The sequence continues at coordinate 333,903 of CM055965.1, read as the reverse complement.
TCATTTTGAATTTCTCCTCAAACTATAGCCAGCAGGAAACAATCAGTATTATCAGTAATCTGCTTACTCTTTGCTATTTCAAAAAACATGAAATAAATTTTATAAATTTCATTACATATAATTAAAATGTTTAATTAATTAGTGTGACTCACGTTACTGTGACTCACGTTACACTTTGTCCATACTATTAACTTTATGAGTTTATGCATAGTCAAAGTCACACATTTTCACTGAAGTGTAGGAACTATCACCCTTATCAGTCTGAATATAGCAAACACTTATTTACAGTCCTAGGATACATCTATTCTAAAATTTGCCCCAATTTTGAATTTAAATAGTACATTTTTCACCACAGATATTATAGGCCCTTGGCAGAATCTTCTGAGAGCATAGTACTACAGCAGTGCAATGTACTGTACTACAAAATGTGCACAATTGCTGAGTTTTAATGTACTTTTTAAACCTTGCACTTTTTATAGGTTTTATGCAGTATCACAGTTTGCATAGTACTATACTAAACTTCACAATATTTCCACAAGCCATGTTACAGTATGATGCTCTGAAATGTTCATGTTACCTTCAGTTCTGACAGTTACTATGTTTTGTTACATTTTTAACAACCATAGGACCTCCTTTTTGTGTTGCAACTGCAACTTTCGTGACCTGGTAAGAGACTAGTATGTTATGTTGTTTAATGCCCCCTACACTTCTGTACTGTACAGTACTTCAAGTTAACCAAAGAAGTCACTGAATTTTATCAATGGCCCTACATTGGCTGCTTATGTTCCCAAGCTACTTTGCATTTTAATACAGGTATTGTACTGTATAGCCACTGCCACTCTTAAACTTGTAAAGCACAGTACCTGTTCCCAGTAACTGTTCATGAAGCAAGGCATTGTATTTAAATTCCCCACACAATTTTACAGTAATTTGTATTTGCTGGTCAGGGCATCCAGTTTCTTCTCAACTGTTGTGTTACAGAACCTCCTAGAAAAGTGAAGTTATTACGTTATTTTGCCCTCATACTCTATTTTGCTGTAGCACTGTCAAGAGTGGGTAAATTGCTGTCATATTTCCTTAAAAGAGAAGATCAGGCTTGGGAAAGTTTGTATTCCTCAGGTACACTGCCAAGTAGAGTACCTCAGAAGGAGAGGGGGAGGCACAGATGTGAATTTGTAAGGGCCAAAACTTTTATTACTGACATCAAAGTCATTTAATTTTCACAACTTTCATTATGCTGGATCCTGTATCAGCAACATCATTAACAGCACCACCAATGCTTACTGTGTAAATGTGCAGTACCAGTACTCAAGTTATTTCATTACCTGGGTTCTCTTGAAGAAGTTCAAGAGTTTTACCCTTAAAGTGAGTAAACTGGTTCTAACAGTACACTGAGATGTGTCCTGGATTGCTTTGTTTCTTCAGTTCAACCAGAACAAATAGGGACAATAGCTATAACCCACTACAGTGCACTTTCATTGTTGAGTTCAGGTTTTATGGAGGGGTAATGTAAAATGGCCAATGATCACCTTTTCACACAAGTTTCCATGTTTTTTGCAAACTGTTGTTCTAATCACTAATTAGAGGACATAATATTGGATCAGACATTAATTGAAGACCTGTAAAATGTAATATGGAGAGAAAATTAATGGAAACTTGTGACAACGCATCAATTACTGCGTTTGAAAACAGTGTGACTCACGTTACATCACCACTAATCTGTGACTCACGTTACATTGTGACTCACGTTACCATTTTCAATGTTCTATAACAAAAAACATAAACACCAGAGACGGATAATGTCCATGTTATTTTGTTGGGCATCAACCCTAGAAGGAAAATAATAATTGCCACTTTTAGATTCTCAGTGGTTTAAACAGGAAGAAAAAATTGTGAAAATTTGTGACTCACATTACATTGAAAAACAGCACAATTTTAAATGACATTCAAAAATGAACGAAGAGTTCATGAGTAAATTTTAACTGCTAAAATGCATTAACCAATGTGTCAAGTCATAGTAGGAAAGAAGACAAACTGTAACCACAAAGGAAGCTGGAGGTAATTAACAGTTAATCATTGACACCATAAATCGTCAAATTTTTCCTAATTTGGCATGCAATACTAATTTCTCATTCTGCCACATTTTTTTCAACTAAACATTAAAATTTTCGCATGTTTTTTACAATATAGCATGTCTCCTCCAATGATAACCCACAATTTCATCAAAGTTAACACTTTTAAAATTTTTTGGTTTGTCCCTATTTTCATGGAAATGCCCATAGGTCTACAGTACAGCTGTTAAACTACAGTAAGCTCTGCAGAACAAAGGAAGTACAAAAATTCAATAACTTGCAGTGGCTAGCAGGTTTCCTGTCCAAGGTGGACATTTCACACCTGAGTGCACCTTCGTGTTTGCATTGATCCCAAAGTAAACAAAGTGTAAATTTCGACTCGTTCTGTGCACAGGACCTCTCATGCACCAATTCCCTTCCGGCCTCCCTGCTTCCTGATTTAAAACCAAATTCTAGAATGTCATGTTTAAACAGTTAAACAAACGATTGAAAGTAAAACGGCTCCTAATTCAACCACACGTTCAAGCGGATTTCCCCGGCCTTTAAAACACCACGAAAGTTTAGAATTTTTTCTTCCCATGTTTTGCTTTGACATCTTTCAGTTTTAAAGTGATTTTAATTTGACCAAAGCAAAATACACTATATGTAACTCTTCATTCATAGCATATAATTCCGCAAATTTTCACCTTCTCACAGTTAGCCTGCTAATTCCCCTAAACAAAATGCAGTGCTTTGTTATCCACAGCAGAAGGCCAAACCTTATTAGTAGTTCAAAATAGGATTCACACTTTCTCACCGGGTTGGTTGATTTAAATCAGGCCGATTACAATCACGATTTAAATCACGATTTTAATTGAAAAAAATCAAGATTTTAATGATTTAAATCGATTTATTTGATTTAAATCATTGATTTAAATCACGATTTTTTTTAAAAAAATAAAAAAAATCACCAACCCTGCTCTCAGTATATGCCGTTATCATAGCCCAAGTCACTCACAGACAAACAGTAAAACAAAAATACCTGGAAGCCCGCAATGTTTCAATGTATGCATTTCACACCATCCTACCCTGCTTTATCTATACATCTTGTTTTTGAGTGTTTCATATAGCAGTACGTAATGCATGCACACAATTTATATCCATACGTAAGACTGTTCGATTCAAACTGTAACTGTGCGCAAATAAATGTGAGCTAGTATTAAAGAGCAGAGGGGTGTTATAAACACCTCCCTGGTAAGAGTTTGGCTGTGCACTGTGTGACTTTTATGCACAGTTAGATTGGGGCCACGTTTCAGACATCGTTATTGCATAAATCATTAAAGTACAAGGAACACTTAAGTTTAAGCATGGTCTGGTGACCAAATTTGATGATTTCAAAAAAAGCAGAAAAATTTTCTGTGTTAGGCAGTGAAAACCCCATCTCAATAGCGTCTAGCATTTGGAAGATACAAATTTTTGAAGAAATACTACATTTTCAGTTTCCACAGTGCATGATTGGAAACCTGTGATGTCATCTGGGCAAATGGATTTGATGTAACTTTTGTATTTCTTTATAATGTTGATATCACTATATTGAATATTCCATAACTTTATTTGCTGTACCATAAGTATGGAACAGTTTTTCACTATATCTACACGGAAAACATCTAAACATTCCAACGGTATCAAGTTTCAAGGACAAACAAGGTAGCCAATTATAAAGAATAAAAAAAGGAATCTGAGGAAAGTTGCCCACTTTGGATCATGTTTTGTGACCTTGAGGAAACTTGGAGGTATTTCTTATTAAAAGTAACCAATCTTTAGGAAGAGATATCTTGAGTTAGGAATGGAGTTTTGATATGGGGTTTGGATGACATGTAATGAAAATTTTTTATCTTTCATATAAGACCCCTACAAAATGCCACCAGACAATGCCTTTAAGTTTCACTCAAATGAATATATGCATGTTTTACATAAAAGCACCTGCCATACTGTAACTACTGCAAACTACAGTATGATGTAATCATATCAATTTGTTTGTTACTTAACTCTATACGGCTTGTGTCAGCATCTCCCCTGCAACGAAAATACGCTCTGTGAAAAACAGTACGGATACAAAATTTCGCTTGCTCCTGCTCTGTTACATAGCAAAATTACAGTGATGTTCATTCAGTTTTATGTTCTACTATATCTCAGCTTCTGAATGACATAAAAATATATCGATAATATTTCACTTTTACATAGGGACCTGGACAGATTTCGAAGGCATCTCTTTGCATAGCAAGCAATAGCTATGAACTTTTGACCTACTGCTGTTTGCACAAACAAGCTTGGATCACCGATGTTCATGCATTGCTGGGTTGGTTATCATTTTAACTTCCCAATGGTAACCTTTCAAGTTGTTTTCAAATTTTAAACACTCCTACACAGGGACCAGGCCAAATTACATATAAGCAGACATGTACTGTATGTCTTGCGCCAATGAAAAGACGGCAAGTGATGTGTGAACAACATGACCTTAACGCGCCACTGACTTCTACACTGAGCGCGCATTGTATGTACAGCGAACACGTGTGTGTAGGGGTAAACAGAACATTTGGTCGAACCCACACAACCAATCAAGTGTACAACAGTAAAGAAAATAAGTCCCTTTAAAGCTCTCAAGTTTGTGTCAGTCACCTATTCTGAGACTTCCCGATAATGAAAAGCAATTTATATTACGTACTGACGCTTCAGATGAAGGTGTTGGAAGTGTCCTTTTGCAGGATTTTATGGGAACACAATTTCCTGTTGCCTATGCTAGTAAAAAGTTAAACAGTTGTCAACGGCACTACTTCACAATGGAGGAGTGCTACGCAATTGTTTGGGCCGTCCAGAAATTCCAGGTCTTTCTATACGGTAAAGAGTTTGTAATTGAGAAGACACCAACCACTGGCCTGCCTTAGGAAAGCAAATGTAGCCAATGGAAGGATTATGTGATGGGCGCTATCACTACAGCCGTATCGTTTCACACTGATTTTTCAGTTACGTGGTTTGGCGGTCATGTAACCAACACACGACCGCGAATGATCGTTCGCGTGAAATCCGCAGGCCTGAAAATAGGGCAGATTTTGACTTTTAACAAGAGCCCAATGGGCACTGTGGTTCCTTGCTGAATGTAATGAAACTGAGCCAACTACTGAATGAACCAGTATTTCTGTTGATTCACAAAATCTGCTCTGTAGACAATGCACATCTTGTGTTAACACATTCAAGCATAAATAAATTGTTCTGAAGAAATACAGCCTACAGGCACTTCAGGGGATATCAAAACAGACAGGATACAGTTACAATTTGTTTTATTCAATTAAGCAATCACAATTCATGCACGCTCAGTGGTATCTGATCCAAATGATCAGTAACTTGGTTCTCTTTATAAAACTAACAACCCATAGTAGCATTTAATTAACCAATTCCAATTTCCAATTCCTCCAAGCTCACATGTCCTAATCTAAGGACAAATGTTGTCTGTCTAGTGAACTTTCACAACAGTCCTCTGCTTTGTGGGCATAGAATCTTCTGCAATATTAAAAAGCAGTATTTGATGCACGTTTTCATAATGGCAGAATTATGGATTAAAATCGTAATACTATACCCTGTAATTTCAATTAAAATTGAGATACTTGGCATCTCTGAAAGATGTCCCACATCTTTCAGTCATTGGGTGAATGTGATCTTAATGTGCGGGAATGATACAGTTTTGTGCTTATATTTTTGACTTGAGGAATTCTTGGGAATTTGCTTTTTGGCATCTGGTGATTTCAACTCTGACATCCAACAAAACTCATATGGGTTTTCTACTAGATTTAATGCAACACCTCAAAGCAAAGATCTATTCAAGCTTCCTACACTGAGATATAGAGTTGAAAATGTTTGCAAAGTTTAACCTCCAGTGACCCCAGATGACCTTTGGTCTCCACCAAAATATTTTTCCCCACCATAAGGCATCCACTAAGTATGAAATTTATCCAAGCTTCCTACCTTGAGATATTGTGCTAACAACAAGGTTATCAGTTTTTGACCCTCGGTGACCCCAGATGACCTTTGACCTCCACCCAAAACTGTATGGCACAGCTTCTCACTATGGTGTATCTATGTACTAAGTATGAAATCTATCCAAGATTTTTTCCTTGAGATATTGCATTAACAAGGTTTTCAGTATTTGACTCTCCAGGCATGTGAGTGGCAACTCAGAAAAATATAGGAAATTTTGAGGACAAACTCGGCACACGTGAGGAACTGCATTCTATGGGTCCAGGTGCAATGCCGCAGTATAGTACTGTACATCAGTGTCAATGAGGGCCAAACCCCCAAAGCTCTTGGCATTCTTTCAAACTAACATCCTCAAAGTCACATGACTTTTCTTTTTTTTTCTCTCCCCCCCCCCCCCCCACCTTCCCCACTACAAAAAGACCAAACACCCTACACGATTTCAGGTATTAATACACTGAGGTAAGTCCTAGCCATTTGTTCTTGTTTAAACACTTGCCTTCTGTCATCTAGGCTAGGTTATATACGTCCTTGGCCAACGGTAACTACAGGCCTACATAGCCTAACAGTTATAGGGTCATTATAATTTCGACTTCATAGGCCCTATATTACATTAAGCAGCCATCCCGACTATGCATCCCTCCCCCATGCAAAGAAAATGTTTTTATGCTGGTTGTAGCAAAAGTCTCCTAAACTTAGTATGCAAATGTTGCGAGGATGTGTTTGCATTCGAAGTTCAGTATCGGTATAGGCTAGATCACTCAGACCATACCTAATACACGTTAGGATAGCACGCCGGGTTGCTGCAATAACTCACAAGAAAAAAGCATCGTACAACAAAATTATGGAAGTAAAGCTTACAAAAATAATGCGTATGGCTGTTTTAAAGTATACTGCACATGTCACATAAATATTACCAGAAATTTGCACTGACTGACATATGTGCGAATCCTTAGACAATAGATAGTAATAAGTAGGCTGCGCTGACTAGCTTCTCTGTATCACTTGCACACAATAAGTGCGTAAGAAATCATTCAGAAGCGGGCTAACCGGCCGGACGATGTACGCCGGGTAAAAGCACAAAACTTCTGAAATTGTTGTAGGCTAGCTACGGACTGACGGTACGGAAGCATTGGGTTATCGTGGTTAGCTACAACAGTAGGCTCTACTGCAATGGAAACTTCCATCTGATTGGATAGACATCCAATCGCTGTTTGCACTGGGAGTCTGGGATAAATTCACGTTTGTATGCAAGGAAGGATGTGTAAATGCCGAGACACTTTGTCAAGATACTCAGGAGCGGGAAAAAACGGAAACTGAGAAAAGTAGCGAATTTCCTCAGTACAGAAAGCGGAATTCCGCTAAATAGCGGAAGTCTCACATGTCTGCTCTCAGTGACCCCAAATGACCTTTGACCTCCACCAAAAATTAAAGGATTCATCTTCTCACCATAAGTCATCCACATACCAAGTATGAAATCTATCCAAGCTTCCTACCTTGAGATATTGTTTTAACAACAAGTTTTCAGTATTTGACTGCTGGTGACCCCAGATGACCTTTGACCTCCACCAAAAGCTACAGCATTTATCTTCTCACCACAATGCATCTACATACCAAGTATGAAATTTATCCAAGCTTCCTACCTTGAGATATCGTGCAAACAAAGTTTTCGGTCTTTGACCCCTGGTGACCCCACATGACCTTTGACCTCCACCAAAAACAATAGGGCACACCTACTTACTATGACAGATCCATATACCAAGTTTCGGTTTAGTCCAACTTTCCCTTGTTGAGTTACAGCGTACCGAAGCAAGTGTCACACACACACACACACCCAAGTCGATTTTACATACAATCCGAGGACCTCATTGTTATTTCCTTTGCGTTTACTTCCTTAACCCTAACCTTGACAATAGACTCTCTATTGTTCAAACTTTCGAGGACTTGACAAATCTATTGAATTTCCTTCAGAGGACCTCAAATCCATTGTTCAGGTCCTCAGTCTGATAGGAAGACAAGTTCACACGCACACACACACATACACACACACACACGCCAAGCTGACTACATAGGTTCCTTTTGCTAACGCAAGGAACCAAAAAGCAGAAAATTCTTGCCGCTAACTATAGTCCTAGAGAAAATCCCTGTTTATCCAAACTGGCCTTGTAATTTACCAGACTTACTATACAATTAATGTACAGTAGTACCCACTAAGTTTTCAGTGCATAACATGGCAAAAACTCAATAGGTTTTCTCAGTCTTGGTATAAAGATGTCACAATGAAAGTAACAGTATGCGTCTGTGCAGAGAAAACAATTTGTAACTTTGTCACATTTGGAAGAAAAAACTGTATTTGTTTTGCAGTTCTTTCTAGGAGTCATGAGTTGGTATACTGCAGGCTAGATATCCTATAATGTATGTCAAGAAAGCCTAAGAGCTACAGTAGTTTCACTGCATCTGAAAAGTAAGTACTGTTGTGGGCTTTGAGCCTAAGAGTGACAAATGCAGACCTTACAAAAACATTGCGAATGGTTATGTGAGAGTCTTCTGCACAAATGTGTCTCCAATATTTTTTGAAATACATGCAGAATTTAATACTCTAGATACCTCCCAATGTTGTTAGACCTTCTCTTTGGGGCTATTTTGCCCTCTTTTTTCACCTATAATTGTTACATAAGATGTGGTGTAAATTTATGATATGAATGGGACCTTTGCAGATGTGACTGATGCAAATTCTTTGTCTCCATTCATAAATGTAATGTACAAAATGAATGGTAAATGATAAATGAATATCTTTAGGTGCATAAACACTGCAAAATTTAATCAGCAATCTGGAGTAACATTTTGAGATTTGTCTGTCCTATGGATATTAAATCTTAATAGTTGATATTTTATTAAACTGAAAGAAAAGATTGCTAGATCTAAGATTATGATGTAACACTTAAGCTTGATCATGTGAAGTACCACAAACGAAATAATCCAGCGGTAAATGCATCATAGGTGATTGCAGAGCACATGATGTTACGTGTATAACATGTCTGTCCCCTGATGGTTATAAATGTTACTATCATGTTAACAGGCCTACTGTGCAGGACACAAATTTCCAGAGAATTTGATGAAACTGCACCTGTTTGCAGAAGGCCATATTTGTTACTGGTTTGTGTGCTTTCCTCTATATTTTTGCTTACAACAAGGATATGAGAGCCTTCAAGGTGATGTCCGTCCAGATGATGTTACTAACCTAACCATGTCCTTGTTGGTATTATAATGTAGGCACATGGGGACATTGGATATTGATAAATGTTTCACATATCATCAGTTGACACTTCAGGATTGAGCAAAACTTAAAGGGAGAATGCAGTCACCCCAACAAAGAATTGTAGAGTAGTCTAGTAGACTACCCTATTTCCTGAATGGATCTTGAGAATCATGTGACAGTATTTTTTTCACTCAATTGTAAAATTTACAAGGAGCAACTGCTTGGTTTACCTTGAATATGCAATATTTATGTCCTAAAATATTACAAAAGATACTTGGAAGAGAAATAAGAAATTTGTGACATTTAGCTATTGTTTCAAAGTAAGTTTGGGGCGACTGTTTTTGACCTTTATGCTGCAATGCATTCAAGTGTTTCATAAGCTTAATTCTCTTGAACATAGTTTGGTTATGTTGGTAACGAGGACAGACATGTCAGTTCTCGTTACGAACTTGACCATAAATCTCTCTACCAGTCCATATTTTACTATGGTAATGCAATTTCAGTGAAAATGTGTTTGTTTAAAATTCTTGTAAATACAGTGTTCATTTATACATTTTGTTCTCCTTAAAGATTTCTGGAGCAAAGAGTTTCCATGTCTGTCCCTGTTACATACGTAACCAATTACACTTACCGCTTAAAAAGTGGTGATAGGTGAAAAGAACTATCTTCCAGCTCTCAGGAAAAAATTGAGACTACCAATCAAACAAAATAAGACAGAAAAAATTTGTTCTTAGAGGACTTCAATTTTCACCATCTTTGTAACACTTTCATATATACCCCTTTATTGTAGATAAGCCCACTTTCCTGTCCAGTATTGAAAAATAGACATTACAGTAAGTAGTTTATAAAAGCTTATACTGTACTGCTTCTCAGCAACTGATTACACATACAAGATATTCAAATAGGAAAGATGACATGTAATATTCCTACTACAGAAACAAACGAAAAAAAAAAATCTACTCAGTACCTTTGAGCTAGAATGGTTATGTTCTAGCCTACTTTGAAGAAGTGACACCCTTTCTGTTGCTTCTTTTTCCAGTTCTTCTACTGTTTTGATTAAAACATCATTTTGCTGGCTAAGGTCATGCACATATGACTCCAAGATGCGAATTTTTTTCTGAAAGCAAGAAAAACATGTTTCTTCCAATAATTTTATTCCTCCATCACAATTTTTTCATTGACAATATTTGCTAGTACTATATTATAGTACACTACATATTTTGATCAACATTGTGCAGATCTATGCTGCCCTTTTGAAAGGACTCCATTAACAATATTAGGATATTGCATGTACGCTGCAATATATGACACGTTTCACAATAATTCACGTTTCCCAATTTGTTCCCACAATGGAGAAAAAATAGTGTTCTTGTTGTAGGTGATTGACTTAGCCAATTGCCTGATTCTGAAAAAATAAAATTTCCATTAATGCTTAAAGCTCCCTTGGTTTGATGCATCAGGCTCCAATTTTCAATAAAAGAATAAAAAGAAGGTAACTCCTTGTGCATTTCCTTTACTCAAAAGAAATTTAACTGGGTTGGTGTTAGGTTCCCATTACACTGCTGTCAATAGTAACATTAGCAACATTAACACATGGTGCCAAACATAAGACATACCCTAGTATGCATAGGAAACAGATTTGTATTTTCATTTGCCTTACACATTCAGCAGGAGCAAGATTTCTGAGAAATATGATATAAATAGAATATGTTTGATAATGGTTTAGATAAAAAAAATTTGGAAAAGTGTGTGCTAATGTTACTTTGTTGCAGACATTATTTATTCTTGACAGCAAACTATACCCAGTCAGGTGAGGTGACAGATATGGATATTTGCCACTCTTAGTATTATGTTAGCTTCAGACAAGTAGATGCTGTAAATTGACTATAAAAGAGTATGAATACATTCAGTATTTTGCCAGTGAAATGCATTTATTGTGTGCTAATGTTATTGCTAGAAGTTTGACAGCATTGCAAATAGTAACATTAGCAACATTAGCAACATCTAAAGCAGAAAATTAGCCATTTTCACAATTAGCTACAAGTGTGATCCTGGTATCACTGAACTGCTATCCTGCACGCTTCTAGCTAGGAAAAATGTCAAACTGGGTGGGAGTTAATCGATACTGCATCATTATCACATGATGTTGGCCATATCTCAAGAACTAAATGACATTGTCTGTGGTCAGTTGCATGATATTTGGTTGTTTCCAAAACAATATTCAATTGAATGATGTTTTGTGTCTGCTACTGTACATATTTTATACAGTTCAGAGTGTGATAAAATTTTAAACTTGGTAGTGAGATTCAAACTGGGTGCTGAGTTAAAAAAGTAAATTCAAACTGGGTGCAGCACCCAGTTTGAATGGCCTAGCTAGAACCCAGTCAGACCTGGTATTAATCATTCATTCATGCAGCAGTCATACTATTCCCGGCTGTCTTTGTGGATTCCAGCTATGTTTTCATTTTTGTGTTATTTTTGACAGCCAAACACAACATTAGCACCAAACTTCAATTCAGGACCACAAAACTACCCCAAACAAGCATGGATGACAGGTTTTTAACTTTATCAAAGGAAGGAGTCAATGCTACCTGTAACTATACAGAAGTGTTCATACATAAAGAATTGTTATCATGATTATAGTCATATTTGGACAGCATTTTCTACGTGGGAAGGATTTGCTATCAAATTTTAGCATTTTTCAGTAATGAAAGGGTACTATCTTAGGCTAAGCTAGGCTACCATAGGCCTAACATTAGGCTTAGTTACAAATTTTGTATGACTCAGTTACCAGTTAGAAAAAAAAAGACTGTCAGTCAGGAAATATGAGCAAATTTAAAGTAGGCTTTTAATTTTTTGAGTGCTGGCAAGTCAAACTAGAGCACCAATGGTGCAGTAGCTCAAACCCTGGAAAACTTTTGGGTCAGCTTTTCTCCGCCCCCCCCCCCCCTGCAAAACCCTATGTACATCACTGCATGGTGTGATTGCTGGAAACACAATCAAAACAAATACGTCATTCCGAACATTAGTAAAATGCAAATAAAAAATCGAGACATTACCCCTCCCCCCCCCTTCTCAAAAGCAAGGAAAGGAAATTCCCCCTTTGTCCCCAGTGAAAATAACAGGACTAACCTATTTTAAGTTCAAAGCATTACCATTCCAATTATCTATGAAGAACAATGTTATTCAATATCACAGTGAGCTACAGTAATCAAGACACTAATTAACAGAACAGTTTTGACATAAAGCAATATTGATGTACTCACATACAGTATATGCATTACCACAGGTCCAAAGATTCATATTTAAAATCTGAGAAGTGTGAATGTTAAGGCAGTTTATAAAATCCTCAAGTCCTACTTGACAAGTAGCAGAGGACCAACCTCTTTTGTATTAAAGTGATGCCGTGAGTTTGCAAAAAGTGAAAAACATGAGATTTTGCTTCTTGTTATGTCTTTCTTTATCCTTCAAAATGCCACGAGTGCTATACAGAGTTGAAGAATACAATTTGAAAGCTCAAAATGATAGCGATAGTCTCGGGAAGTAACCTAAACAGTATAAAATCAGAAAAATTTTGAAGGCCTTTTTCAAAAAACGGTCCTCATTATAAAGCGTTAGACCACTCCTATGCAACGAACCTGATGTTGAATATGCAATATTATTGAGGTGTCACCACGTTAAAAAACGTACTATACCACTCAACCCAGGCTAGCTCCACGGTACAGCTGTTCGCTCACGGCCGGGGAATGACCTTCTTGCATAATCGCTTGATAATACAACTAACGTTACTTGTACGCTCAATATAGCTTTCGGCTCTAATTTAGAATCAACAGTTACAGGCTACTGTCTTTCACTCATTGGTACGTGTTATAGTGTTGATTTGAATCTGAACGTTACAGGTTTACAGCGAAAGTTGTACCACTAATAGGCCTACAATCTCTTTTGTCGCCAAAACTGTTTCTGAATTGAACGTCAAACACGATGGTAAGTGCAAATAAAAGGCAGAGCATCGTCTCTCGCTACTAGTAGTACTAATGTTAGCGCAAGTTAGGCTTAATTTACTGAGGTACCACTCGCCAGTAGCCTAAAGTTAGGCTACTACAGTAAAACGGGATAGTTTAGCCTTGTGGTATTACCTTGTACGGTGTATATTGCAATATCAACGTTACTTCTTCAAGATCCACACATTCAGTCAGTCTTGTTCACTTGTGTTGTTGTGCTAAGACTAGCAGCTAAGTCGATCAGCTGTTTACACCTAGTGAATATGCATCAGTACTTCGTTCTCATTGGTCTGCTCAACAGATGTTCGTTAGGAGACTGAATAGTGTTTGTGAGCAGCACATTTTTTATTTCCTTGAGTTTAGTCGTTAATTTTACGAAAATTTCAGGGCTGATGCCGGAATTCACACAACATGCCATATTTTTTCTCCCTTACTGTTCATATGGGCCACTCAAACGAATGACTAAGATTTTAAACTCGATTTTTTAATGTTTTTCCCTTTTTGCAAACTCACGGCATCACTTTAACTTCTTAAGTCTTGATTACTGTCTCACCTTAGCAGTGCAATCCTTGCCTTCAACTGCTATACTGCACCAGTTAAAAGCCCAGTAGCTTCTGGTTTTTACACACATTATTACAAAGTTACAACTAGTAAACAACCTGGTATTAGCTCTCTGCTGCCACAATGAACTTAAAATATACAGTTACCAGCAGAACAGGTAACTTTGCAAGGAAGAGGTATTGTCAATTACAACTCATGCACGATGATGAATTACTGTATGATACCAACCAGGGAGCTGTGCCAACAAGACCTTCTACATCACCACACACAATACAGAAATTGTTCATGTACTGCCCAGAAGCTAAGCAGATCCCTTTAAACTAACCTTTACAACCTCACAGGACTGACCTCTTGTACACAGACAGTTTTAAAGAGAGTGTAGTATACAGAAAAATAGGTAGTAAAGTGATTTTGTGAGACAGGTAAAAATAGAGGGGTGGCACAAAATTGGTTAGAAAGGTATCAAAATTATCTTTCCTCCCAAACTGGAGAAGTAATTTCTAATCTGCACATGCCAGTCATCCTTCTGAGCAATTTTGAAGATAATTTTGTAATGCATCTAGGAGAAAATAGCATTTCAAAATATTTACAACTATGGCCTCAAATGACCCTTGGATGACCTTTGACCTACATTTTTACACCCAGCTGGAAGCTCTTCAAAAGTCAATTCACTAAAACCATGTTTGGTAAATATCAGACTCACAGGCGCAAACCAATATCACATCAAAGATATTTCCACCTTTTGACCTCTAATGACCTCGTATGACCTTGGATCAAAAATCTGTGTACAACCCTAAAGAACCACTATGTAAGAAATATTATGACCAAATTTCAAGAACATACAGCGCTATTTGTGGGAGGAGATACATTTTGAAGATATTCACATAACGGCCTTTAATGACCCCTAAATGACCTTTGACCTCAACTTCTTGAACATGACAAGTAGCCTAAAGTTCAACGACCAATGTGTCCGAGTTTCATTAAAATCCGTCCACGAGTGTGCGCCTGAGAGCATTAAAGGCAATTGTGGACAGACAGACAGACAGACAGACAGACAGACAGACAGACAGACAGATAGATAGACAGAGTGACGGTGGCAGATCACAATAGCTCAAACAGCTCTTTGAGCTGGTTTGAGCTAAAAAGTAGGATAATCATAAAGTAGGGTTAAGAAATCAGCAGCTTCAGTCCAGATCCCATGACATCATTCTCCCTTAGCCTACTTAAATTTTTAATGATGTTATGGTCTGGTGTTCTAGGGTACCACCTAGAGGCCTGTTACTGTAGTTTCTGGACCTGTTAGTTTCCTCCCCTACAAAAAGTTAGTTTCCTCCCCTAAAAATATTAGTTTCCTCCCTTATGTTTCATGTAAGGGAATTCATGTTTTTAGAGAGGAAGCTAAACTTAAGTGTTTTTAGTTGTGAAAGAGACTTGTTGTGTTGTGTATTTCTCAATATCAGGACAAGCCATATTGATTAGGCACTAGGTCCAGACACTTGACACGAGGTGAATGAGTCAAATTTTTGGCTACACTGATGGACTTTCTGAGGAGTCTAACTAAAAAGGGAAATAACCAAAAATGTGCAATCAGTCACATCAGTCTTCACTGAAAATTAAGACTTTGGATACCAAGGTTAAAACTTAAAAATGTTAAGTTTCCTCCCACACTTGGGGAGGAAAGTAACGTTTCATAAGGGAGGAAACTAATGATAACCAAATACCCAGGCCTAGTTCTCACATACACTTTGTTCCCTGAACTAGGACTAAGCTATGAAGTATGTACAGTATCCAATTTTGGCTGCATGTTAATCAGAGAGTAACATGCATGAGCATGCATTTCTGCAGTGACTGTTGCTACACACACATATGCATATGAACCTAACCATAACATTTGATAATGTCACGACTGAACAACACTGCATGCTATTTACAGTAGCATGTACATTACAATAGTGTGAAAATCCTAGCATCAAAATTTAGCATGTTTGCACATGTTTATGACACTAGGAGTAGGACATAAATGTGAGAATCTTAAAATGATTTCTTGAACATATAAAGGATCCATACACTATGCATCAATGATTGAGGAGTATTTACTACTAAAAAAAGTAAAGTTCAGTTCAGTTCAATGTTTATGATATTTACTATTCGTATACTATATAAGCAATTCCACGGTAATGGAATTCCCATATTTTCCCATTTTTGTTCAATTAGAAAACACCAAATTGCATTGAGGTGATGTGGGTATCATATGACAGGCATGATCTAACATTATTACCCAACTTACTAAAGACTAAGGATTTCAAATTGTAGTATGAGCATAGCAGAGGCATGAAGTTCAGTAGTACATTTGATGGACATAAAGCAGTGTTCGATTTTAAGGAATAAGCAATGGTTGTCCGAAGGGCTACCACATTGTAAAATTTGTCCTGCTCAAAATAAGGTAGTCCCAAGTGTAACCATTTTCCCAAGTTCGCAACCATGAAATTGAAGTGGCTTTCACTTTTAGACAACCACCCTCCCACCCCAACTTGAAAAAAAACAAAAACAGATATCTACTGTATAAGAGTGCTGTCTGGTGGCATGCATTAGTGTACATTATGGACATAGTTAATGTTATGATGTTCGCACTGCGTGTTAATAAATCAAACATCTCTAAATTGAAAGCACTGGTGTTACAACATCACCACTACGAATTTATAGCTTGCACGAAGGAATTCAGCTTCTCTGTGTACAGTGCAGGCCTAGTGGCCTACTAGTGGAGTTTGTACGGGGCACATATTTTGGCTTGATAGTGCTATGCACATTTCGATAAAGTGACTGTTTGGGAAGTTGTGGTGAACGTGCATAATCACCGCACTTTGCTGCAAATCTTTTGATGCAATTTTTAAAGTTCCTTGCTTGCGCATGCAATTCATCGAGTTTCTAAATGTAAACATCACATCACTTTCCTAAAAAGATTTGGTTGTCCCGACGGACAACATCACACACCTGTTTTTGCAAAATCTGGTAGTCCTGCAGAATTCCTGGTTATCTCGGGCGACAGGACTACCCTTAAAATTGAACACTGTAAAGTTCTGAAAAATTGCAAGTACTACTTAAAGTGGGTATGACACGGCCAAAGTACGTTTCTCAGTAAATATATATATATATATATATTTCCATAATTGGGGATTTAGGCGAAAAACCGTATGAAAAAACGCGACTGTTGGGAGAAGTCGACCCTTCGGCGAAAAAAAACGCCTTAACGTTAAACGTTTTGCACACTGCTTTATATAGGAATGCGTAACTCTGTACGCAAGTCCGATTTACCACATAATGTTTATGCAATTACTTAACTGCACACCAACTTACGTGCATGTATCAGTTAACACTAAGAACTTATGGGCCATTGAAATAACGTGCATATATATCTCAGAACCATAAGGGGAAATATAATCTTATGTACTTTATTGTTTTTTCTTCGCTGGTTGTATTGGCGGTATACCGATTTCGCCTAACAGGTCGATCTAGCGTTATTTGTCTATTTCCTCTATTTTTACTACCAACACACAGATACCTGTATTATCATGCAATTTGGTATATATATATATATATATATATATATATATATATATATATATATATATAGGTTTGTTATATATATATATATATATATATATATATATATATATATTGCTAATTTGGGATTAAGGGGAAATATTGTATGAAAAAACGTGCCTAAAAGGGGAAATCGTCTAAAAGGGGAAAAAGTCAAGTCGACTTTGCGAAATCACACGCTTTTTATATAGGAATACGTAAACGGATGGTAACGTCCGTTTCACCACATGATTTACATGCTATTACTTCAATGTTGACCAAGTTACGTACCCATATCTTTTAACACGTACGGATGGTGGGCCATTGAAAAAGCGTTGCTGTATATCTGGTTTCCAAAAGGGGAAATATTTTTTAATGTATTTTATCGTTTTTTTCTTCGCCTTAACGAAACCGCGATATATCGATTTCCCCGTACAGTAGGAATTAGCGTTATATATATATATATTTTGCTAATTTGGGATTAAGGGGAAATATCGTATGAAAAAACCCGCCTATAAGGGGAAATCGTCTATAAGGGGAAAAAATCAGGTCGACTTAACGAAACTACACGCTTTTTCTATAGGAATACGTAAACGGATGGTAATGGCCTTTTCACTACATAATCTATATGCCATTACTTCAATGTTGACCAATTTATGTACACGTATCTGTTAACACGTACAATTGGTGGGCCATTGAAATAACGTTGATGTATATCTGTTTTTCAAATTCTACCAAATGGCGAAATATAATCTTATGTATTTTATTGTTTTTTTTTCGCCTTTTCGAAAGGGCGTCTAGTGCCCTCTAAAATTTTCCCCCTACCGTGGGTTTTAGCGTTATATATATATATATATATATATATATATATATATATATATTTATTTATATATTTATCTATATATATATATATATATATATATATATATATATATATATATATATAACAAAAAACTAGGAGTTCCTGTAGATCTACCCAATTTCCCATGCAGAAGACCGTAAAAAACAGGACGTTTCGGATAGTTCTGCTATCCTTGGTCACCAAAAAACGAATAACACTGAGCATAGCTGCTCCACATAGGGCCGTAATACGAACAAAGAAAAGCCCAAGCCAAAAGTTTAAGAAAAGCGAACGAACCAAATCGAAAAGGTTAAAAGAGAGGATTAACTCACGGTACGCACATCTTTTACATTGATGCCTACCGGAGAAAGGCTGCCAAGTCTATAAATCCATCTAAGTTCTATGGCCTCCCGTTTCTGTTTGGATGCGTTTACAAGCGATTGAAGCCCGATTAAATCAAAATTTTTACAGATTTGGAAGTGCTGGCCCAGAGGACCAGCACTTCCTCGGGCTATATATATATATAGGCCTATATATATATATATATATATATATATATATATATATATATATATATATTTTGCTAATTTGGGATTAGGGGGAAATATTGTATGAAAAAACGTGCCTAAAAGGGGAAATCGTCTAAAAGGGGAAAAAATCTGGTCGACTTTGCGAAATCACACGCTTTTTATATAGGAATACGTAAACGGATGGTAACGTCCGTTTCACCACATGATTTACATGCTATTACTTCAATGTTGACCAAGTTACGTACCCGTATCTTTTAACACGTACGGATGGTGGGCCATTGAAAAAGCGTTGTTGTATATCTGGTTTCCAAAAGGGGAAATATTTTTTAATGTATTTTATTGTTTTTTTCTTCGCCTTAACAAAACCGCGATATATCGATTTCCCCGTACAGTAGGAATTAGCGTTATATATATATATATATATATATATATATAGTGCATATAGGCTAATGCTCAGAATGCCTGCGGCTCTGAGTGCCTGTGGTGTAAACCACAGGCGTTCCGATTTATATGTACATATATAATACACTATATACTAACAAGGTACGATAATTTTCTGGACGAAGCTTACAACTTGGCCTATTTTTACACTCTTACACTCACTGTGAACCTCCCTGATTTCTTTCAATCATGTCATTCGATGAGAAAGAACATTCAACATCCCTTCGGACACAACTGCGGGCATAAAATCACTTCTAATCAGAATTATTCGTAAAAAAATGGATCTCCGCAACTTGGTGGTTACATTGACAGATGACGTATGATTATAACCTGCGCAACCATCTATGCCGTCTCGTAAGTGAAAACACGCAGCACAAGGTAAAGCAAATCAAAACAACGTACTTTCGCTGTGCAGAACGTACGTTCTTTTGATTTGCTTTACCTTGCGCTGCGTGTTTTCGCTTACGAGACGGCATAGATGGTTGCGCAGGTTATAATCATACGTCATCTATCTGTGTAACCACCAAGTTGCGGAGAGTCCATTTTTTTACGAATAATTCTGATTAGAGGTGATTTTATGCCCGCAGTTGTGTCCGAAGGGATGTTGAATGTTCTTTCTCATCTGAATGACGTGATTGAAAGAAATCTGGGAGGTTCACAGTGAGTATAAGAGTGTAAAAATAGGCCAAGTTGTAAGCTTCGTCCAGAAAATTGTCGTACCTTGTTAGTATATATATATGTATAGTGTTTTATATAATTATGTACATATAAATCGGAACGCCTGTGGTGTAAACTCACCTTTGCATTTTTCCCTTGGTCATGATCTCCTGGATTCAAGTCTAACTTTTCCAGCTTCTCATTGTATACATCACGAAAGTCACTCATAAGGCTATGGACACTATCACTGGCACTTCCAACTGAACTGGCAGTTGAGAGCCTGGACGTACTACGACTTCGCGAGTTGATATTGCGAGACATCTCCAAAGGCCTAATGTTATCATCTAACGTTAGTCTCGTAACACTCACACTCACAGAGTTCGATGGCTGACAGGCGTCAGACTTCGAGGGAAGCCTCCCATTAGGCTTTGGCCTAACATCAAACCTATGCTTAGACTTCGCGTACGCTCGTTTCGCTTCGTAATGCGGCACTGAATCGTAGCCTGTTGTTGTTAAATCTTTCGACATACTTGAAAAACCCCGCCAGTCCAATAGTTGTTTGTCGACAATTACTTTTTGGCGAATTGTTTACAAGTTGTTAGTGATCATGGGGGACGCCATTTTGTACCAACGGACGCGCTACATAGTGATTTGATTGGCTTAAAGCAGATTTCCAATCTGTGAGCCACAAATACAGAAGAATTTAATAAAACTGACTGTACGTTTTAAATTTGTATGAAATTTCATATCTTTATGTAATTGTCATGCATTTGAGAAAAGAAAATATATATTATGACATGTTTATATTTTGTCTATTGTTTATATAATTATAGGTAATGTAAATTTGCAAGCGAGCCTCGTTGGCGCAGTCGGCAGCGCGTCAGTCTCATAATCTGAAGGTCGTGAGTTCGAGCCTCACACGGGGCAGGCCCGCCAAATTTTTTTCCCCTTGCATTTTATTCTTATTTCCCTTCCCATCCCACCCCACCCCACCCCCGCAATAGTATATTCTTCTCTCTTTCGAATACTAGTCGGGGCTCTATAAGAAAATGCGAACAATCCAGTGGTTGGTGCGGGGAGAGGGGAAACTGTGCTAGTACAAACGAAGTTTGCTTTAGAAGTGTTGATACTGGTTGCAGTAACAGTCCTTCAGGTTAATTGTTCCTCTCCTTTATCTTTCTTGGGAAAAAGGAGTACTTGCAAAAATGGTACAGATTTGATAAATTGATATGCAGTTTTTCTTTAAAAAAAAAAAAAAAAAAAAAAAAAAAAAAAAACGTCCTTGTCAGGTACTGCTTGAAGGAGGAAGCCATGTCTTGAATGAGGGACATACATGGCAGACCCATAATGTAGACTGCACATACTATAGGCGTAGGAAGCTGTTCTCGACTGGGGAGCCCAGCTGAAAATTCCCAGTTGGGTCCAGTTGAACTGGACTGAACTGGACTAGTTGAACTGTCCAGTTCAACTGGATTGTTCTGGAAACTGGGCATGTCCAGTTGAAAGTCCAGTCGAACCGGACCCAACTGGACTAACTCAACTGGGCTGCTCTGGAAACTGGGCATGTCCAGTTGAGAAAACAACTGGTATATCATAGGAAGTCCCTGTTAATGAACCCCCTTAAAATTTAATACCACGCATGTATGGCTTGTAGAAGGGTAATCCAGATGTAATGGTGTACTTCAAAGTGCATTTGAGCTTTTTTGTAAAAATCCCCTCAATTCTCTGGCGAAGACCCAGGGGCGAAACCCAAACTATACTCCCGAAGGAAGTCTAAAACATCTGGTTTCCTACATGTACTGGTAATATTGCCATGGGCGTAGCGAAGGTGTGTTCTGGGGGGGGGGGGTAGAATGACTGTTTTGCCGACAGACCTGGTAATGCGTATCGCAGAAACGAGCTTTAGCGGGTGGGGTCCAGGGGCCCGCCTTAGGGTCCATGGTGGGGTATAGGGGCAAAGCCCTGCGGGAGGGGGGCAGTGGGAGAAGCCCCCGGAAACTGAGGTTTAAGCATATCTCTGGGTGAAAAATTAAGTCTCAGCTCGTCAAGCCGTTATAGTTTTAATAGACAGCATATTCTCCTCTTTTACTTTACCAAAAATTAGCATTCGCTAAATTATGGACACATTCCAGCACTATATGTTCAGTTCCAAAAACATCCCAAAGGTAGCACCATTTTTCGTCTCAAAGATCCTAAATTAACAAAAATTTCTTAAGGGGATGGGGTACCCTTCTCTCAGGCCGGCACCTTTTTGTAGTGACAAACGAAGCTCAAAACTACTATTTTGCTATACAAATGCAGGGACGCATCAAAAATTAAGGTGCAATTTACGCAGACGTGAGGAAATTGAGGAATGTTACGTCATCATCTATGGTGCTCCCAATCACAAAAACCTGGCGGCGCCACTGATCTCAAGCCCACTTGCAGGTCTTGTAATGATCTCCGAATTCAAAATCCAGTTGTCTGGGATGAGCCTATAAATTGATCCTAGCTGACTTTTCAAGCTTAACAGGACATTCCTGCTCTTGTGTAATTTCAATCCAGTGCAGCTTATCAATGAGTTTTGTGCTCAGAATAGCACTTCCTAAACGTATAAATGTACCAGTACCCAAGAACATTACCTCTGAAATTTACCCCTCATAACAGTCTTCCTGGTATTTCAGTGAGACATTAAAACCTAGGAGCTTCCGGGGGCTTTGCTCCTGGACCCCACTAGGGGCCCTTTGGCGGGCCCCTGGACCCCACCCGTCGCGTGCACATTTTCTAGATTTGCGGCGATAAGTCACCCCATCCCCCCCCCCCCCCAAGTTGAAAAGAAATCTACGCCCCTGCTAGAAACTTCTGGGTGTTTCAGTGTGTAGACCATTTACCCATTCTGTGATGTGAATGTGGAAGCAAAGTAACTGAAGCACTGGAAATTGAAGGGTTTTTGGCAATTTTGCTTTGCATCCTGCATGCGGCTGTGAAAATGGCATTTTGAGTGAAGTGTCAGGGGGAAACCTTACCCTCTTAAAGAAGTTCACGTAGACTAAAATTTTTATTTTTCGTGGTTCGTAAATTTTAAAACAGTGTGAAAGGCCTGTCAGTAACTGCTACCGGTTGAGAACTTCCACAAGGGTCCAGAGGCCAAACGGACCACAAATCAACAGAGGAATAATAAGAAGTGGGCTACCTGCAGGAAATGAAGTTCATTGTCGGTTATGTGATATAAGAAAGAGGTGGCCACTGCCGCATCCAACTCTAACGCGCCCCATGCCCCCCTCGCAGTAGCGTAGCTAGCGGGTAAGGGGGGCAAGTTGCCCCGGGCGCCACCTCTAGGGGCGCGCCAAATCGAGATCACTTAAAAAAATGTTGGACCTACCATTCGCCATGAGCATGATATTGATATAGCAATTTCATCTTTTAATAAAATAATTTAGTAATATTGACACATTAAATGTCAATCTAAACAAGAGAAGGGGCAAATGAACGCATAAATCGGCAACAATCCATTAAGGTTTGAGAGAATTCTCGCTGGCTAACCATACACCCTATACAGACTTCCTGTGTATTTTATTAGACAGCCAGGAAATTTCTACATAGAAAACTATAAGGCTAATTCTGACACAGCGCCTCTAATTTATGTAATTCAGCAAATATTAGGGGGACCCCAGACAAACTGCGTGCAAAGTATCAAATTACAAAATGGCCCAACAATGAACTTTTATGAAGCAAGCTGTGATATAAAGGCGCTTCATCAACACTTTGAAGAAAATAGGGAAAAAGTTTGTAATGAGTCACTGCAAGAAGCTCTGAAAAAATGTAACCAATGGGAAGTACCCACTGTGCGACGAAACAGACAGAAAAAGAGAATGCCTGGTGAAACGGCAATGGACGCGGGTTTGTCTGCTAATGACGAGATGATGAGGGTGATGAAAAATGCTGTCGATAGGCTAATGGCGGAGATCAACGAAAGAACGGAGAGACTACACGATCTGGATTGCAGATTTGGGTTTCTTCTAGACACTGATAAACGTTTTAATAGGCTCAGATGAAGAAGAAAAAGTTGCTCAATTAAAAGAAAATTGTACTCGCATGGGAAAATTTTATAACGATGACTTAGATAGAATTGAGCTATTTAATGATGTGATGGGTTGTAGAATGCTTTTGAAAGACAGAGAGGGTACTAACATGAGGCTAGAATTCAATTGGAGGATTTAGTCATCAGGCGACTCAATACTTCTTTACTTTTCACCCGGGAAAATGGCCTTTTCCCGGGGAACTTTGGCTAAACGAGCCGGGCCTATTGAATTATAGCGGCATGATATTACAAATGCGACGGACCTGCTCAAGTTCATTGTTCAATATGGTGATGACTCTGTTTTCCCAAATTTGCGAGTTGCTATTCAGATTATGC
Source organism: Holothuria leucospilota (assembly GCA_029531755.1). Taxonomy (NCBI): domain Eukaryota; kingdom Metazoa; phylum Echinodermata; class Holothuroidea; order Aspidochirotida; family Holothuriidae; genus Holothuria; species Holothuria leucospilota. The sequence continues at coordinate 309,558 of CM055965.1, read as the reverse complement.
TCACTGTGGCTATTTCCATAGCTAGTTGTGAACGGTCTTTCAGCAAGTTAAACCTTATTATCTCATATCTCAGAGCCACCATGGGACAGCCGAAACTCACTGCTTTGGCACTCCTCAGCATCGAGTGTGAGGAAACCAATACATTAGATCTTGATGATGTAATTGATATGTTCCCAGAAGCCAAATCACGGAAAGTGAACCTGTAGTCTGCTGCTCTTATAGCTCATCGTCATTCTCAGGGGCGGATTTAGGGGGGGGGGGCCCAGGGGGCCCGGGCCCCCCCTTCCAAAAATTTTTGAAAGTTTCTTCAATTTCATAAAACAAAGGACAAGGCCCTATTTCAATGAAATAGGCCTATGAGATGTGTCAGAGTGAAACTCAAACTTGTTCATTATTTTCTACCTCAGAAAATAAGTGTTATGTTAACTCTGCTACTGACTTTCAACTGGTAACATTTTGGCTTATATTGGCCTCAGTAACTTTCTCTGGGCATTGCAAGGAGTTACTCATGAGCGCTGCATTAATGGATTGCTAACTTCAGTCTATTACCGGCCAGGCCCACAGCATTGGGAGCATGTCCTGCTTCTACTTTCAAGGGAATTTCAGAATTCTTTAATATTTAGAGGAAATTTTCGACAACATCAGGCTTTTAACTATAACTTGCTGCAATATTACCCTGTAGTGTCTTATTTAAGCCTTGCAATTTACTTTAATGAAATGTACTGGGAATTTAGGGTAAAATTTAAAATTCACTAAATTATGAACATTTTCCAGCGATATATGATCAGTTCAAAAATATACTAAAGGCATCACCATTTTGCATCTAAACAATCTTAAAGTAACAAAAATTTCTCAATAAGCCCATCCCCAGAAAAGCATCTTTCACCCAACCAAAAATTAAAATTCACTGAATTATGAACGCTTTCCAGCCATATAAGATCAGTTCAAAAAATACACCACAGACATCACCATTTTGCATCTGAAGAGCCTTAAATTAACAAAAATTTCTCAATAGGCCCATCCCCAGAAAAGCATCTTTCACCCAACCAAAAATTAAAATTCACTGAATTACGAACGCTTTCCAGCCATATAAGATCAGTTCAAAAAATACACCACAGACATCACCATTTTGCATCTGAAGAGCCTTAAATTAACAAAAATTTCTCAAAGGGGAGGGGGACACCCCCTCCCCTTCAACCCCTCCCCCAGCACAGCGATTACTCATCACATGCTTTGCCCCCTATCAAAATACCCTGGCACTGCCCCCCGAAGGACACCCCTCTCCTTAGACCCCACCCCCAGATCGGACTTTTATACAAAGCACTGTGACCTGGGCCCCCCCTTTTGCCAAATCCTGGATCCGCCACTGCATTCTGCCAAATTTTGTAAATAGTATTCAACTGTTGCAGGATCAGAGAAGATCTGCATTGCCAAAACAGCACTGGGTAAACAGCAAACCTGTATTTTTTTTTAATACAACTTGTGAAATCTTTGTGTTTGATAGAAAGGTGCGATGAACGCGACTTAATGATTCAAAAAGATTTTATTTACATTGTTTCTTGTTGGTCTTCTGGTTGGAAAACAATATAATGCACTTGAAGATACTACATTGTATTTTGTGCATTGTATTAGGCCTACATAAAAAAATTCAAGTAAATCAAAACAGTGTGTCTTTGGTTTTAAACACGAATAATGCAATCATTGAAGTCATTTGGGTCAGACTTTGACATTTGTTTTATTTAAGATCTTGAGCTGTGTAGTATTCATAAGATTACCCCCCCCCCCGAAGATAGGGGTAGGGGCGCCAATTTCGTTTCTTGCCCCGGACACCACAAACCCTAGCTACGCCACTGCCCCCTCGTGCCGGCGCCGATGCATATGACGCTCATAAATACAAAATTTAGGCTAATGCACAAAAACGATTTAGAACTACACAGTTTCAGGTTTGATTTAGAACTGAAGAAGTAGGGGTCTACTGCACGCTGGAATAAACCCTGTTACCTATCCTGACAAAAAAGTCTGCTATTACCGGTTTAGGGTTAGAAACTTCATTTGCTCAGTACTGTACGGAAAAGTTCAGAGTTAACAACAAAATAATAAGACCCGGATGGATAATTCTAAGTTTTAGGTGCTTTTTTGTCTCTTCAATCTCGGGCACTTTCTCTTCCACTGTGTCTGTTCCCATTTACCATAAATCCCACAACTGAGCGATTTCCCCCGAATGGCCACAAAAGTGAAGAATTGGCCCGCCCCTTTAACCACTGCCGCAGAAACTCTATGACACTCCACCCTCCCAACCATCAATCCCGATGCATCTTGAAAAGATCGACCGGCGGCCTACAATTGTGTAAATGCACCAGAACTTCTGGTTCCTAGTCCCCAACTGAGGGAAATTGATGAAGTGGGTGGTGGCCCCACGTCCAAGACGATCTTATGCATGGGAGTACTACCTCGGAGCGAGTTCCATGACTCTACGCAGTCTTGTTTATCTCAAATTAATTCTCACGCGTCTTGCACCTGGTGTAGTCTTTCCGGTTTCCTGTCACGTATTTGGTGTACGTGCGGGCTATCATAACTTCCACGTCTTCCATCCCATCTTTACTTTGTGGATGCAGTCAATTTCTCTTTCTAAAGCCTCGTCATACAATATCACCTCATTAATTAATATTTGTATTCTTCAGTGCGTATCAGCTATTGACCAATCAGGGAACTGCACAGAATTGCATAGGGCTACGAGACACGAGGCTTTGCAGGCCCAAACCGCAAGCTTAAGTTGGTAACTTGCGCTGGAGACCGCCTTGACATAACATGTAGTTGTATTGTGGGCCAATGTGAAGGCTTGGTACGTGGATCTAGAGCAGTGGTTCCCAACCCTCTCCAGCTAAACGCCCCTTTCACCAAATGAGGATGGTCAAACGTCCCCTCCCGTCTCTAGCTTACTATTGTTATGGATGAAACGACAATAATAAAACAAAACATGCTGAAATAAAAGGGTAGACCTACGGTGACATACATCGTTTTAACGCGTTGGTTCGACCCTGGGTAGCAAAAGAGCAATGCGGGACGTGAGAAACTGACACCCTTTTGAGATGGCAACTCTTTAACCCACGATTTACAAAAGCTGGAAGGCTTGATCACGGTCAAGAGAGGAGAAACGTCTTTAGTATTTAACTGACTTTGCCAGGGCCCCGTCGAGTTGTGGGCTGTTCCCCCAAATGAGGTCAACATCCCAGTAGACGACTGGGGAATTCGACCAGGAAGCTGTGAAGTATTTACGATATTGTTGACATGAGAATGGCGTACTGTCAGTGGCTATCTTTCGATTACCTGATAACCTTAAATACAAACTAAAAGGATTGCAAAATCAGCCTTAGCTCAGTTTGTATTTCAATAATAAATAACGGGAGTTCCCTTTGCTGCTAAAAGGGACTTGTTCTGTCACGGGAGGAAGAAGGACGGTAGGGGTGGCATGGGGAAATTGAAAGACTTGTGCCAATCAATATTTTTGAAAATATTTTAAAGTTTTACTAGTAAATTGCCAAAGTTATCTCTTTTGTTACAGTTACCTACAATTATCACTTCTGTCAGTACGCCATGTTTATGGACTGCAAGGAAGAAAACTACATTCAAGGTTAAATTTGCAGGACGATTTTTAGCTATGACGCCTTCCAGGTGAGGATCCAGATATTTCGAAAAGGAGGGGGGCTGAAAGCCGCCTTGAATATTCTCCTAGATTAACAATATTATGCTAATTTTTGCGTACTTGTTATTGTTGATGTGGCGAAAAGGGGGGGGGGCGGTGAGGCCGGGAAAGCCCCCCTCCTGGATCCGCGCCTGCCTTCGGTCACCGCTTTCAGTGTCACTGATGGGAATATGAGGGTCCTTGCAGGAAAAACTGAAATTAAACATTGTTACAGTAAATGCGAGTTTGTGGCATCTGGGAAGGGAAAATTAGACTATTCAACTTGTTGACTCTATTCATCTCCTTTTTGTGCGAAACATGTTTGAGAGTTCAGTTAGAGAAAAGTTTTGGAAGCTTGTAAAGCCTTGGCTTAAACTGAGTATGCCATCCCATTTTTTCAAAACGCAACCCTGCCGTCTCCTGATTTTTGCAAACAACCCCCACCCCCGAGGGCGATAACGCAGATTCAAAAATCGAATCTGCACACTAATCGGTGGGCTGTGTAGCCACATTCGAGTTGTCGACTCGCCATATGCAGCCGTATTCCACAACTCAACTAAATCGTCGGCAATGCAGTAGCAACAAGCTGGCACCTGGTAGAAACACTCCTATCCCCTTTGTGAAGGCTTAGAATCAGGGGCGCCAATAACAGGGGACAAGGAGCCCTACCCCCAAGCCAAAGTATCGGGCAAAAACACCATTGCCCCAAATTATACTAGTAATAATCGCAACATCAGCGGGGTAAGAAGATGTTTGACATAGGGGGGATTTTTCGACTTTGACCCCCCTTCCCACCCCAAAACATCATATTTGATCAATCTAATTTTTTCCGACGGTTTTAATTTGAGCTACAAAAAATAAAAATCTTCAAAGAAAAAGGAAACAACAACAATACATATCATATAGGCATGCATCAGTTATCACACCGCATGCCAACTACATACAATCATGCCGTATATTACTAGCCTTCCATATTGTTTATAATTTTAGGGTAAGTCTTTAAGATAATAATGATAATAGTCAGTGGCGTAGTCAGAATTTCTTCCAAGGAGGTGGGGGCATGTATTATGTTGTGTGATCGCCGGCCTGGTGGATTGGTCTAAAGGGAGGAGAAGTCCCCTCTCCTTTGAAAAGTTTTGAAGAATTAGGTGTCCTTACATGCAATCTGATGCCACATATGCTACCTTTGAAGTAAAATTTGTGTTAAAAATGTTACGTATATTAGGCACTAAACAAAAACCCGGCATCAGTGAGGGGGTATGGGCCAATGACCCTCCTAAATAAACACCTGATAGTCATAATATGAGTTTAACCATTAAAGTCACTCATGGTGAATTAATACCATATATATAGGTGCTGGTGCAATTCAATCAAAACTTTATTTTAATTACCGGAATTTTTAAGTCGTTGAAAATCGGAAATTAATAATTAACTTCAAAGTAAACTTTAAAAGTAATATTAACTTATCTGGGTATTACTTCCAGCTCCCTGGGTTAATTAAGTTTCCTGCGAGTTATTTCTCAAAAATGTCTGATTTCCTAAAAAAATATCCCGAACTCAACTGCGAATTCCCGAAATTGACCGTTTTGGGGAAATTTCCTTGAAAGTTGAAAAACTGACTTTTTTCAGTAACATCAGTATCGACCTTGATAGATGTGTTATTGATGGCTTTTTCTTGCAAAATAATCAGATTATTGTATTAGAATATGATGCGGGCACGACTGTGTTTTCATGATATCAGATAAATAGATGACATGGCCTACTTTGTTAAAATCTGTACATATCTATTTTATATGTATTGAACACTATCGCGATTGTGCGGGTGGGGGTGGGGGGATGACATTTGCCCCCATAAAAATATTGAGGGGACCATGGCCCCCCTGGCCCCCGGTTCCTACGCCACTGAACATGGGGGTGATTTAAATATACTACTTTTGCAGTGTATTGTGAGCTGTACCTTTTCACGCGTTCCGCGCTCATCCCTTATCAGCCTATACGCCGTCTCATTATTAGTTCATTATTACTTAAACAGTGCTTCTTGTAGATGGCTTAATATTTTGCTCTAATGCTCATGTTGTGGGTACTATGGAGCTTCCTGTATTTTCTACGTTAACTTTACCACCAGGACGTTTTCCCTGGATCCCTCAAGAGCACTATAGGCGGGACCTTGTACACCACGCCCAAGGAGGGAGAGCTTTGTGCTCCCGCGGCCTCTTTGGTGCCGTTGGATCATTAATTTATTCGTCACAATTTCGACAGAGATTTGCAGCTATACCTAAGACCCACCAGTTTACACGTCTCCGTGTTGTATTGGCTTCATCGCCCAGAAATGTGAGAGAATGGAGTAGTCATGCAGGCTTCACCCTGCTAACTTGTGGCAAGGAACGGTATCGTCATAGCAAATTGCTGTGCGGGTAAAATCGCTGCACGATAAGTTGTATCTTGTTAGGCGTGGTGAAATTCTCTCCAGCAACTATTCGAACATGTATCCGGAGACATACCAACCCCCTTTTCTCCCAAGTCTGTTATCTATTTAAATAGTCCGGCACTCCCATATTTTTGACAATGTGCTATCTATCATCTTAACACATACGCCTTTTCGTTTTCAGGGCTGCCAAGTTTGAGTGAGCACGTGAAGTGAGATTTATCCAGGAGACTATCTAAGAGGAGCGCCACCATGTGTTGCGCGTAACGTATCAGAAAATTTTGGTGAAACGAACCACTCAGATCGCCGGAAAAAATTGATTCATCATCTCATTATCACAAAACAGATGCAACCAATTCAACTATTTTCATTACATAGACCTAGGGAACTGGATGCCAATTCCAGCCAGCTTTGTTAGGTTATCTATGGTGTTCTTCTGGTAGCAGCTGGATATGCTGAGAGAAGAGGGTGTTCTAGTGTAACATTATGGTGCCTGCATGCTATAAAAGGATGCCGAGAGAGTAGATGAGCGGATATATTCAAACAGTTGTCCCTTGCTTAATGGGATAAGTTACTGGCCAGTAAGGTAGTAGTATGCAGGACCATTAAGGTGCTTTCACACCGCCAGCGAAGCGAGGCGAAGAGAGGCGAAGCGAACCGAGCGTCTTGTAAATATGTAATTGAAAACAATGGTCAATCGCTCAAAGGTTTCACACCGCGAGCGAGCGAAGCGAAGCGACTCGAGCGGTTCGCTAGCGTCCCGCTCGGCATAATGTTGACCTATTTATTTCGCTCGAATCGCTGAGCGCCAAGAACCACACGTGCATCTTTTGCAATGTGTTTTGGCAGGTATAGTGCATGTATGTAGGCTATGTATGTATGGATTTATGATCTACCTGCAAGGAAGTGAAATGGAGACGAACACGGCGGTAATCAGCACTGAAGATTTTCTGAGTTTTTGTCGATCCTGTCTCAAGTCCTCCATGAGGTGGTTGTACTCTCCATATCGCTCCCTCCGAGTGTTGATGTGGTGCACCCACTGTCGTCGGTTCACGCGCCTATTATCCAACAAGATGAATGCAGCCACACGCTTGTTTTTACTCTGTACATCATGACGGCTAGTTCAATTATGAATGTAGCCCATAGCAAGCCGAGAAAGTGAAATGAAACGCTCTATTCGCTCGCTTGTATTCGCTCGCGGTGTGAAAGCACCAGCGAGCGTCCAAACGCCCGAGCGTTGAACGCTCGAATCGCCATCGCTCGAAACGCTTTTGGTGTGAAAGCGCCTTTAGGCTCAATTGTTCACCTTATACCAGGGAGGTGTTAAGCACCTCCCTGCTTATACAAAGGAACGCATGTTACCACACCCAGTAAAAGAAGTAGACCTGGCAGCTGACTGCACAATAAAAAATCCACACGTTCAACCCATGTTGTGAAGTATAAAATCCCTTAAAGATGTAACGAAGTCCGTTTCTAATGTGCTCTCGTTCAAGTATCATCCAGATAAAAACATCTAATCCGGACAAAGGAAGGCCCACATGTCACCAGCCATCTGGGTGATTTGTGTGGAAACCATCGAGATCAAGATCATGGAAGAAGGGACTACATTCCAGGGGGAAAGAGGAAAGCTCACACTAGAGCGCAGTCATTCATTTAACATGAAGAGAACATACCCTTTGTTGCAGTATTAGGTATTCAATCCCTTAGTTCACTGAAATAGATTTCGATGATTGGAGAGGTAAAATGATGGTGAACTGAAGAGAAAATAACAGTAACTGGGGGATGTAAATTGTGTATTTCAATTCACACACAAGACACGTTGCAAGATGATTACACTTGATACCATTAAACACTAAACGACCTAATCATACTCAACAATGGAATGCCATTTATCAGTGGGATAAGGTGTGGTGTTCCCGTACCAATGTTTTTTGTTGTAGCTATGAGTAGCTCTGCGAGATGCACTGGTAACCTCTTTCGGAGGCTCATACTTGAAACAGGGCTCTGCCCCTCAAATCTTTAAGGTCATTATTGAGCTGAGCGTTCTATCTAGACTCATGGCATTTCTGGTTTCAGTTTTGTTCAGACCAGTTGCTGAAAACACCCTTTCCGCATGAGCATTTCTATGAGGCAAACAAAGCACAATTTGGGCGACCTTCGACAACCTGGGTAACTTTGGTTGTCGTCACAGGGTTCTTTAAAGTAGAGAGGCCCACTGAGCTGGTCTATCATGAGGAACTCCTGGTCATCCGTCACTCCTGAAACCAAACCTTGCCACACCCCAGGAGGAATGTCATAGTTCATCATCTGGAACTAGCAGCGCTCCTCACCTAGTAGGTCCTGTTCTCTCGGTTCACTGAATGGTAGGAGGTACTTGTACCTGGAAAACAATTATAACACGATGGATTCGTAGTTAGGCATGTACTGGAGAATGTTTGTAGTACTACTGTTGGGAAAAAAGTGTTGAGGTTATCGGTCCAATCAATACGTCTGCCGATTCCGATAGTTCGGTATGAAAGAAAGAAAAAAAAAAAAAAAACCTAAAAATCACGTCGTTGTGCGACTTGAAATTCTGATGAAATGGGTCCAAAGAACGGATACATATGAGGAATTATACGGTAACACGCAGTTGCCTGATAACCTGTGCGGGTCACAGGACCGACGTACAGGTGGGGACAGGTGTAGGAATAGACAGATTGGACCGTCATCGGTTGTGTTTTCAATAGACTGATCACGCTTTTGCAGAATTTATTTAATTCTCGCATCCTCTGCTTTGCGTGAGTAATCCAAATGTTGTCGAGAGAGCGAGAGATTGACCTCAAATGCGTGAGTCTCACGCCCAATGCGTGAGACTTGGCAGCCCTGCGTTTTATTCGTCGCTGATGTCGGATCAGCGAGATCGCAACAATGGCTATGGCTAAAGTCGTGGTCCGTCCAACCATTTTAAGTCTATCGACCCGGCATTGTACAAGCCTCCCTCCCGTCTATAAAATATGACTGGAAAAGGGTGAGGACGCGCGTGTTTAGATAAGGGGTACAAGTTGAAGACATACTCAGAGCTTTAAGTGCGGACAAAGGCGATGAGGGTTGGGGAGCTCCCTTTGTGATGGCGAAGCAAGAACCAGCTGGCGCTGTAGGCGTTAAGACCTGATGGGGCCGAGGGCCCTCCTCGGCAAATTTTGCAGTAAAAAAAATACGATGAATATGTAATGTTCTGACACACAACGATCAAAATAAGTTTACACAGAAACAATTTAAGAGAATCGTGTGTTATTCATGTGCAGTATGGCCACTTTTTGATATAAGACTGTAGGAAGCTGAGGTTATGGGAATCATCTGTCAGGCATTTCCTGGCATCTGACTGTTAAAATAATTTACAGCGCTGCACAAACATTCTAGTACACATTAGGAGGGAATGTAACATGGATTGCTAATTCATTTTGTCTCCATTTTAAACACTTATATGAGAGTCCAGAGGATACTATTTAGTGTCTTTTCATCCCTGTTTAAACAGAAATACTTATCTTTATCAAACGTCCCCTGTAGTCCTAAACAACTAGCACCCTGCGGGTGCACAGTCGCCCCCGATCCTGGGAAAAAGAGACCTAATTCGCCGTGATGTTTTCCGTAATGCGCCGGCAACTATACGTAGCCGGAAAAGTGCCCAGTCTGCGGGTTGAATATATGGCCACTCTCGTCGAAATCCAAGGGTTGTCGCGATTGAGCAATCGGCGGTACATTAGTTAGATGTGTAGCCCTGCGACTTGTCGAATCGCGACGGATCAGTCGCATGTGTAGCCGCGCTTTAAAGTGCACGTTCTACATTCTCGTATTTACGTAAGGGAAACTCAACTCAAACGCAACCTTTATGGAAAACAATACCCAGTGAAACTGCTTTTGTAAGGATTTTTATAGGCTTTATGCATATGACGTCACAGAACAGAAAATGCGCCCAAGTGGAGGTAAGCGAGAGTCATTGCAACTTAAATGCACCAAGAAATGCAGACAGCTGTTTTAGATGCGCGCATAAGTCTACACTGCTTACCCCTGCGTGCAGTCTATGCCGTGCATGCAGTGTGCTTAATTGTTGACCCTCCAAAATGACGTCGCGTGACGTCACTGCATAAGGTCTATATAGGCTTGAAACAAGTTTGAATACGTTAGAGGTCTACTTATCTAAGCTTTCTGGTGAAATTTAAAATTCGAGTGGTATTCTCGAGATGTCAACAGGTAAACTTTTCACATTTTCAAAACTCGAAGCAAGCATACATGACGTCACAACTGACATTAATGAGCTCGTTTTTCTTTCAACTTTACAACCAGCTTTCTGCTTCATAATATCACTTTATCAGAATGTAACTGCATGTGTGGTAGCGGAAATTTTACAAACTTTTGATTTTCCAGGGTTAACGCATATCCCTATCATCAATTTCAAGGTCAAGTAACAGGAACATAGAAAACAAAGCATTGCTCATCAATGATAATTACAACCCCTGCATGCCTCCAAGCTCACTTTAGATCCCAAATGTAGTAACTTTATTGGCTGATATGTCGAGAACTACAGTGGCACGACGATAAACCCAGCAATGACACGAAAATACTTGCGATTATTTTACCCTGGAAGCACTATTGTAACTCCGATTTCAAGATGACAACTGATCATGTAACACAAACCTACGGAAGACGAGAACATCGCGGTGGTGTGAAATCTGAAGCCAGCCGTACACTACACGACTTTGCACACCGCAACTCAACTCGATCGTCGGATCTCCAACAGTCGTATAGTGTGCATGAGTTTATGACTGCGACTGGAAGTTTTAGGACCAGTTTTAAAGGCAACAGGCAGTCGCCCCAAAATTTTCTTTGAAAAATCAGCAAACTCTTGCAAATCTCCTCTTATTGCATTACAAGCATCTCTGAAGATGTTTCGAACATAACTATTACAAACAATAGGTAAAGCAAGGAGAAATTCTCCTTGAATTTTACAATTCACCAACAAAAATATTGTCACATGATCAAAATAGGCCAATCATGAACTAGAGTGACAGGATACACTCACTCTGATTGGGGTGACTGCCTACTGCCTTTAAGTCGCGCCGAATTCAGTCGGGAAGAACCAACATGTTGTTTCTTCCCGACTGAAGTCGGCGCGACTTAAAACTGATCTTAAAACTGTCAATCGCAGTCTTAAACTCTTGCACACCTCACGACTGTTGGCAACCCGACGATCGAGTTGGGTTGCGGTGTGCTAAGTCGTGTAGTGTACGGCTAGCTTGACATGCTGTTTTCTCACCCCTTTTTTCGGTAAACATGGGAAGGAGAAATCAAGAAACGATTTCTCCTTACCATTATCCACTGATAATGTGGAGTGGAGAAAACCAAAGTTAGTGAGGGGGTACTTCAAGAAAGGACCATTACACAGTGTCTATTTTCGAACACCCTGTCCATAAATGGACTCACCCACACACAGGGTGACCAGATTTTGAGAAGTAAAATACGGGACACTGGTTGGAATGTGGGTCATGTGCACGCGTAGCGTGCACGGCGAGCGCGAAGCGCGAAACCCCCAGCGGGTGGGGTCCAGGGGCCGCCTCAGGGCCCCTGGTGGGGTCCAGGGGAAAGCCCCGGTGGGGGTCCAGGGGGCGAAGCCCCCGGAAGCTCATGGATTTGAGTGCATTCAAAGCACCTGAAACTCAGAATTAGACTAGTCCAAGTTATAAAAATGTTACAAAAATGTGTTGAACATGTCAGTTATATTTCTCTTTTGATGATACAGCTTTGAGTAATTGCCTGTTAGCTTGGGCATAAGTTACAAACTCGGAACACGTCATGGAAAAGTTACAAACTATTTGTAGTTCTGATCTAATAAGGGAGACACTGCATCTATTTCTGCAGCCATCCCACCTCTGCCCCATCAAAGAAAAGACTCTCTCTACTTGAGCATTTGATGGAGGAATACTCAATGCAAATGACACAAGCTTGCAAGGGCGGATCCAGGGGGGGGCAACTAGGGACAACTGCCCCCCCTATGACCAGTCTAGCGCCCCTCAATACAAGAAAAATGCGCCCCTTGCCTCCTAAAAGTTAAGTAAAAACTGTCCGAAAAGTAAAAAAAAAAAGAAAAAGAAAAAAAAAAAAAAAAAAAAAAAAAAAAAAAAAGGTCCTCAGAATTTCGAACCGTATAGCTATATATAACTATGGCAATGGGAGTTGGTCTCCGAAATGTAGTCGGTCAAATTCAAGAGTATGCGGCCCCTGCATGATGTTGGCGCCCCCTTTTCAAACTGCCCCCCCTTCAGCTAAGGGCTGGATCCGCCCTTGCAAGCTTGTACATGTTCTTGAGTTCCTTGCACTCCGCAAAGACATAGTTCCATTTCTCTACCACTGATTGCTTGGGATCCAAATATGACTTTGACATCAGAGCTGTAAGGATGCAGTATTCGTCAAAAAGCTCATCGATTGATACGACTTCTTGAATCTTTAGGGCTTCTACACACTGAACCAGGGATTTGAACTCCAGTCCTTCACTCAAGTTCAAACATTTCAGGGAGTTGAGGGGATTTTCAACTGACAAGTCAACCCACTTTTCTAAGTAGGCAGTAGCAGCTTTAATGCACGTCAAGAAGTTATCAGAAGTCTTCTTCCTTTCATTCTCGCCTAGTTTAGCAAGTGCACATTGAGTCTGGTATCCAAAGAAGACATCTGAAGATCTTCTGCAAAGCTTGTTATGAAGGCGCTCAATAATATCCAAAAGCTCTGGTGATGATGTTGACATAGCCTGAAACTTGAGGTTGGCCTCTTCAAAAGCAGGAAACAAATTTGCACAGAACATGAGGTATATAGCTACAAGATTTGTTTCTTGGTTACCTTCATCATTTTCCTCGACTATTCTCAAAATGTTCTTCAAATGTTTCGAACATTGATCTGAACTGACGAAGTATGAATACAGTGCAGGCCAAACTTTCAGAATGCGATCAACTGCCTTTCCTAAAGAAAGCCACCTCGTAGACACGTGCCTGATGAGTTCAACCCACTCTAGGTCTACAAACTCAACAAATTCTTTCAAGTTCTCCCGTCTGACTGCAGAGGATGAAAAATGTCCATAAATTTTCATTACCACGCCATCAATGTCAATGTCCAGCTCGCGCAAGCCAGCCTTGAATGTATTGTTTACTACATGTGCTAGGCAACCTGCCTTGAATAACTTGGAGTTTTTTCCTTGAAGTATTCTGTAAGCAGAATGATGAGACCCAAAGTCTGAGTTTGTGTTGTCTGCAGAAAAGGCAGAAACATACTTAAAATCAAGTCCTCCCTTTTCAAAAGCTGACAAAACTTGATCTGCAATAGCTTCAGCGGTCTCAAAAGGATGCTCTGAGAAGTCGAGAAGTTTAGAAATACACCCAGCTTCAGGAGTGTAATACTGTATGCAGACTGGGTATGTTCCCCTTATTGGATGTATCTGTTGCAACAGAAAAGAACAGCGGAACATCATGGTAGGAACCAGTTCCTTTTAGATCTTTAACCAATTCTGCTACACTCAATTTGCTGAGAACATTCTTTGTTGTACCTTCTGCTTTGGTTCTTCCACATGACAATTTTTTAGCAAAGGCAGAGTCAGTGTAGAGCAAAGGTGCAAGTTTCATTCCACAGTCCAATGCCCGGTAGGAATCGCCATGCTTCACTGTGTGGTAAACATTTACCACCTCAATGAGTGAAACCTGAAGGGTCGAGGGAATACATGTGAAATGGGAAAATATTATCATAGGTAGACAGGTAATAGTAGAAAATATAGTACTATATTAACAGTGTTATTTTTCAAAATAAATGTACATTCCCTATCTTCACGATACAATTATTAGGTTCTTTAAAGACAAAAATTGCAGGCCAAAATTAACTTACCAAGAAACTATAGGGTGCTACACTGTTACTTTCTTTACTACGGAATTCTCCGTAAACAATGGCTGCCTTGTAACTATGTCGACTGTCTATAGTAGTACTTGTACTGGGATGGATACACTCAGGATTCCATATTGTTCCATCATTGAACCACCGTGAATTGCAAAAGGCCCCTTATTTTCGTGCAGAACCCACCCAGAGCATAGATCCTCATCGATCCAGCTTACCAATCATACCCCGCGGAGCGGACAAACTTTTTTCGTTCAGCTCGTCGCTCCGAAAAAAAAACAACGGGCAGCCACAGAGACGCTACCCAGGCTAATCCCATCAGGGCCTGCATTCATTTTTCTTACTGTGCGTTGGCTGGGTAAACATTAATGTAAGGTCTGCATGCATTTACTGTGCTAGCATACTAGCTTTTGGCGGATTGCCTAGCTAACACCCCTGATAACAAAATTTGGTCGGCCCGACGACGGACCGGTCTCCCACTCCGGCGGTCCGCCAGAGAAATGTCCGGTGGTTCACCGGATGCCCGCCGATGGTGGCAACGCTGATTGGTTAAAACAAAAACCAACCCATCACGCAAGCGGACCTCGCAGGCTCCGTCGGACTTTTGGCCACCGACGGGCCCCCGCATTTGCAGTCAGGGACAAGAAACAACTTAATTTGCTTGGCTCTCTAAACGAGATTAAAAGAAAAGTACCACAAAACCTTACCTTTTCCGACTCTGATGAATTCTTTTGAACGAAAAAGGACTTTATCCCTCTTGTTTTACCAACTATCGATGATTTCTCATTTGCTTGATGTTGCTGGGTTGCAGCGTGCTGTCTCACGTCGCTGAGCCCTCCATGTGCGATTCCAAACCGCTTCGAACAAATTGTGCAGGGGCACTGCTTTTGTCCCCTTTGAGGAACGAGCCATTCAAAATCTTTTTGCCACTCAGTCCGGAAGGAACACTCCCTCTTAACCCTTTTGTTTCCTTTTGCTTGACTGAGCTGGAAGAAGCCATGACGAATATAATGAACCGATGTCCAAAAGACTGAGAAGTACAATCGATCTGTCGTGTTGTTACTACATATACTACTGTAGGCTACTTGCGCACGTGCGTTGTGCCGGATAGGCTTCCTGTGCGTGCAAGCAATTTTGATCGAATACGCACGCTACATGCAACTAATTTGCGAGCCGCACTAAGTATTATATGCGGAAGTGAACTGCGGAAGTGACTACGAACTTGACACTATATACTGTATCGTACGTACATTAGCCCACAATTGTAATACATGTGTGTGCTAACGCACTTCTACCGTAGATTTCAAAGTTGCTTGCGGTGACTGAATCCGTCCATCCTACCGTGTTTCCTTGTTTGTTGTCTATTTTGTGAGGAATCCCATTTAGCAAAATGGAAATACGGGACAAATAGGCGTCCCGGGGAGGTTCAATACTGGACAAATGAACCAAATACGGGACAATCCCGTATTTTACGGGACGTCTGGTCACCCTGCCCACACATGACACGGATTGGCGCTATATAACTTTGGTTATATTATACCCAATGTGGGATGATCCCACCATGGTACGGAGAAATCGTCGATGAGCGAGCTATCTATGTTACTTACTTGAAAAGAGGATCGATGGACATAGTCCATTCATGGTCAGGGTGTTTGAAAATAGACACTGTGTAAAGGTCCTTTGTTGAAGTACCCCCTCACTAACTTTGGTTTTCTCCACTCCACATTATCAGTGGATAATGGTAAGGAGAAATCGTATCTTGATTTCTCCTTCCCACATTTACCGAAGAAAGGGTGGGAAAACTGGCCTGTCAGATTTCACACCACAGTGATGTTCTTGACTTCCGTACAAACCACTATAAGGGTGTATTTAAAGAGGGTATGACACGGCCAAAGTACGTTTCTCAGTAAATATTCTTTGGGTACAGCTTGAAATGAAGCGAATGTTTTCCCGACTAAACTACGTCCATAAACACAGTAATACGACCTTGTGAATTCCCAGTTACAGGCCAGACTCAGCCCATCTGAAATCCGAAAGCGAAAAAACGTATGTGAGCGCGTCTCAAGATCGTGACGTCATTGGAGGCATGGTTAGTAACACTGTACCAGGCGGCTCACCCATCGTTCTACACATCGAATCATGTGCATGCTAACGCGTGTTAGCGGGTGCATCATTGCAAACACCTGTGATACGATACTACAGCAGCGCGCGTGACCAGTGACCACATTGTGAACTATGCGTCGGTGCGCGGATGCCTGCTTACCATTCACAATAGCAACGTTACTGAACAGCTCAATGAGTAAAGGCGCGCTTGTTATGGACTGTCCATACATGTTCATAGCTGTGCTGTACAGCGCGCCGGGACCGCGTCCTTTTTGCACAAAAACAAAGCCGTTTATTATATGCAGGGAAGCTAAAACATGGGCTCATATGCGCGCGAACATATTGGCCAATGATATGCTAAGAAGCCCCAAACATGGTCCGCGCTTTGTATGTTGGGCGGGTATTGTGATGTAATCCTTTTCATGAAGTTGCTAAGATATGATAACTTTACCAAGCGTTATATTAGTTCCACATCTAGATGCGCGTCCTTAATAGCGCAGTGTTTGTGCCTCCAATTGCGTCATAAAAGTCATGTGACCTGTTGCGGCATTTTTCGAAATTGGATTTTGAACGTTTTTCTTCATATTTCATTTATGACGAATGGTACCGGTTTTAACTGTGTGTGAGATTATATTTATAGAATACTGTACTCAATCTTGCAATACACAAAAGTTATTTTGGCCGTGTCATGCCCTCTTTAACCAAAACATTGCCCCTCTGCCTCTTGGGATGAAATACGTTTCCGGACAGATTTAGAAAAGGATATAAAGGAAGGAACAGATTATCAAAAAGAAGAAATGGTGATTATCATCTCTCGCAATTATACACTTTGAAACTGAGGGGAATTTTTACCAGAATGCTTATATTTAGTTCCTCTTTCACCTGTAAAAAACATATTCTGCTTTAACCCTACCTTTAAAGATAACTACTGATTCCTTCAAATGTCTTTAGCTCATTGACCCAGGATTCGTTTCTGATTGTTCTGCCTTTATGCATCCCCTTCTTTCTCCAATGATTTTGCTTGTCTTGTGTAAGCATTCCTATTTAACTATGATACAAAACCACATTGCTTACATTATCTGTGTCATGTATGTTAACTTTCCATGATGTATTGAAGGTCAAGGTTCTAGCAAAGCCAAGATTAATTCTAGCTAAGTTAAAATCCAACTAGTTTAGACTAACAGCAGTAGGCTGAGGGAAAAGGTTAAGGCCTCCTCTGAAGTCCTCAAAAACCTTGTTGACTTTCTGAAGTTGCATACTTTTATCATTCTTTTTACCATACACTTGTAACTTTGCATGTCCACATCAGGGTTTTTATTCAATTCTGTGCCAGTCTGCAAAAATGCAAATTCACAAAAAGTACTGTACCATGCAGGTGGGCAGTGCAAGTTCCAACTACTCTTGAACAGTGACAACTAGCTTGGCTAGAAACCAGAAAGACATAAATGCTGGAAGGAAGTCTTGCACTGCCATACCACTGAGAGATGTTATAGTATCTTGGCCTTTCCTGAATAAGTAAGATAAACCATGGATGCATATTTGTCACTACATGCACACTACACACACACACACACCCACGCACACACACACACACATAGTCTGATGAAGAATTTAGTACTGGACCTTTAATAAATGTGAATTTCTTGTCTTGACCAATGTGGCCTGCTTAGTATGAGCATTCTGCTTTTCAGGCTTTCTCAACCACTTGGTACATATTTTATAATGGTTTGTATTGTATAATGTTGTGGAAAATAAATGAAATGGAATGAACATTCATAGCTGACACACTGTATAAGTGTTTGCACTCAGTGAATAGTCTTAGCATAGAGTGAACAGACAAGGAGAATAACAAAGACAATAATATAATGCAATATAACTATCAAATAGTTTTTCATAGACTCACTGCTCTCAAGAACAGCTAACATTCAGGTTTTAGCACAGAGTATTAACATATTGAAGAGATGTAAAAATCCCAAAAGATTAGGAAACATTTAAAACATCTGAGACTTTCTTACAATGTATGTGTAATAACCATAAAACTTTCTAGAACAGATGCTCTATTCTTGTAGATGATAATAAGCCTATCAGCCTGCAATCAAAACACTACATGTGCTTTTCCCAAGCAAACCAGTTTCAAATAACAATAGCATAAACCCACTTTTAAGACTGATTCTTAACAGATAAAGTATACAATTAGTGAATGCTTGAAGCAAAACACAATTTAATGGACTACAAAGCACCTAAATACAAAAGTTTCACACTTTGCTCTCTCCCTGATTCCAGAGTTGTTTTTGAACTCTCATTTTCCACCTAGTGCTTCGTTTCAAATTTCATAGAGGAACTATAAACTGCAACACTACTGTAAACATGCAGAAAGACACTGACTGTAATTACTCCAACTAGAAATCCATCAGGCCTGGTCATTTGCCACTGAAATGTAATATTAGCACTTAAGTTTTACTGTGAGGTCATGACTGTGTTAACAATTAGATGCAGAATACTGGCGATTCATGGGAATAGATAAACAACTGATGTTTCCATGGTTACAAATCAAGTTATTGCATGTAATTTGGGCATTACATACCACATGTAAGATACAACCAGAATGTAAAAATGCATTGAGGTTTCTATGAATTCATCTCACTAGACATCAGCTTATCCCAGAACTAGCCCCTTGGATGTCCTTACATATACTGGACATGTCATCCTGGAACACTAATCAATGTGATGCATCTACACATGTAATGCAAGTATCCATGGTATCTTACTTACGATATCATGCTTACAAGGTTTTCACTTTTTGCACTCTGTAGGAACACCTATCCATATACATCAGTAGCAAGACTCTTGTCCTCAATGGGAGACATGTAAACCATGTATAAAGTGGTTTCTAAACTTCCTTGAATGAAACATTTTCCTATATCCCAAAGCTTTTCATATCTGACTTTCAGTGTCTTCAGATGACCTCTGACCTCCACCAGAAGTAGTAGAGTTCTACTCTATATAATGCATTTTACACACTGATATGGAAAAGGTCCCTGCTTCCTATCTTGCAATATTGCAATAAGTTTTCAAAGTATAACCTCCAGTGACCTTTGACCCCGACCAAATACAACAGCAATTTTGTCTCAATGTAAAACATGTACAAGCAAAACATGAAAAGTATCCATGTGATTTTGAGATGGGAGAGTGAACATGGTTTTCAGAGCTTGACTTTGAATGGCCTCAGATCACCTATGGACTCTGCCAAAAATATCATATATCAGAGTATTTTTTCTCAATATATAAAGACCTACTTGCAAAATATGAAAAGAATATACCCAAGAAAAACTGAGTAAAAAGTTTTCAGAGTTTGACCTCCAGTAACCTGAAATGAAATTTGACCTCAACCAAAATTGTAGCTTCTTTCCACTGATATAATGCATCTACATGCTAGGAATGGAAAGTATGCATATTTGCTATCTTGAGGTTTCAGAGTTTTACCTCTAGTTATCTCAGATGATCTTTGACCTCCACCTAACAGAATGTTGAAATGCATTGAGGTTTTGATGAATGCACT
Organism: Holothuria leucospilota; assembly: GCA_029531755.1. Taxonomy (NCBI): domain Eukaryota; kingdom Metazoa; phylum Echinodermata; class Holothuroidea; order Aspidochirotida; family Holothuriidae; genus Holothuria; species Holothuria leucospilota. The sequence goes on along the minus strand of CM055965.1, from coordinate 289,884 downwards.
TCAACAGACTTTAACCAAATCAACAGAAAAGCTGCAATGAAAATAAACTGGACCAATGTGATGCAACCACACACCATGTATACTCTGAAAATCATGTTAACAAGGTTTTCAGACTTCAACCTCTGGTGATCTGAAACGACCTTCCACCAAAAGCAAAAACAACAACACCAGCACTCTTGTATAAAATAGGGTATCTATTACCATGTATTAAAGGAGCTATGGCATCCCTCCAAACACATTTAGGAGTAGCCCTATAGTTAAATATACAATTGGTGACTGCACTTTGACTGACATTTATTCAAACAATACTGTAGCTCTTCTCTGATTTGGCAATCATGACTTGTACAATCACTTGTGATCCCAGTTAAGCTCACACACAGTTGTGGCTCAATACACACCCCTGACAAATTGAAACTCGTGCAATGCAGGCTACTGTGGCTCTGTCTTGAAGGTGTACTAGAAATGTGTTTGTTCAAATTGGAGGGGGGCTACAGTATGTGTAGAATTAAGCTTAGGAGGGATAATTTGCACTGTCTGGGAGGAGATTACAGAGCCTTTAAACTTTTCAAGCTTTCAAGTATAAACTATCTTGTTGTAGAAGTACTTCATGTTGACTTTAGTTACCTTATATGACCTTTGACATCTAAAAGGACAGCAGGGCACTCCTGTTCAAAGTAATACACCTTCATGCTAAGTATGTAAAGTATTCATGCTTCCTGTCTTGAGATAACAATGTTTACAAGCTTTCTGGAGTTTGACCTCTGGTGGTCTCAGATGACCTTTGACCCCCAACCAAACAATAGGGTGTTTTGTCTTAATATAATGCACCTACATGATATGTATGAAAAGTATACATGCTTCCTTCTTTGAGATACCCTGTTAACAATGTTTAATTCAGAGTTTGATATTTGATATCCTGATGACCTTTGGTTTCCACTCAACAATAGGGTACTTCCTTCCCATACCAGGCATTTAAAATGTTGAAGTTTCCCTTCTGGAGTGGAGATATCATATGAAGCAAGGTAAGCATCCAACCACGTGTCCACACACACACGCTATAGATCATGATTGCACAGATTTCCTTTCACTGAAGCCAAAAATGTGTCATGTGTGATACAAAAGGTTTTCAAGGCTAGCCCCCAGTGACATCAATGACCTTTGATCTCCACCACACCAATATAGATTATGCAATTAATATGGGGGCAAACAAGGCTTTTGCAGTTTGACCTCCAGTGCAATCAGCTGACAGTTGATCTCTACCTACAGTACTAGATAGTAGGTTCATGTATTTCATATTGGGCACATACATGCACTGCTATGGTATCCACACACATTTTTCTCCATGAAAAAGTCAAGTTTACAAGGTTTCAATCTGACCTGTGATGACCTCAAATAAACTCTGACCTTAACTAAATATTACAGAGATTATGTGCTTAATATTGGGAGCCAGAATGCTAAGTATGAGCAGGGAGCTCTCTGAGTGGCAGCTCCCTTGAATGAAATTCATGCATGTATTTCTTCAGCTTCTTGAGATACAGCATCACCTTAACAAGGTCATTTGGGCCACCAGCATCAGACAGCAAAAACAATGTTATGATGATATCTTAAGAAGCTCATGGAATACATTTATGGATCTCATACGAGAAAAAAGGCACAGTAAATTTGTGTTTTAAAAGTGTGCAATTTCCTACAATCTAGGTTGCTTGTGATACCAATTTTTTTTTTCCCCATACTGGCAATACAAACCTGGTAAAAGAGTATCTGCGATGGCATATTTTCATTGTGGAGTGCATTTTTCTGCTATGTAGTGCATTTAGAGTGTCAAGTTTTTCCACTAAGGTTGGGGCTCAGGTCCCATATGGCACCCCCATTAAGAAATGACTACCCAAATTAAGAATCCATCTTTGCCTACTGTGAAGGCAATTTCGGAGGTCTTGTAATGAAGTGGGCTTCACCTTCAAGAGTTACTTTCTCCATACCCTGGATTTGCTCCTGTTGGCTATTACAACAGTGTTAAAGCAGTGAGTGACTCATGGAAATGCAGCCCGCAACCAAAACGATTGAGAACCCCCGATCTACTCAGTAAGGGCTATTTACATGCCAAGAATGAGATCTCTCAATGTTACCCTTCTTGAGATATCATGTTTACAAGAAAAAGTTTCATATACACACACATACTATACACACATACAGTATACCACCACCATCACACAGATTCCTCTGCCTATGGTAAGCAATTAAAAAAACAAAGAAACACTAATAAAAACATATGGCACTCCAGTTTCAAATTATTAAAACTTTTACTAAAATGAAATTTCAAAATTATAGGTTCCCTCTTGTCAGCCTTGACTGGCTAGTCTCACCTGTTGCAGATACTGGTACAAGTGTGCTTGACTACTGATACATTGTACAACAGTGTATTTGCCGACTCGTTATCATGGCCTGCATCACACATTCTTAGACTTCTTATATAATATCAAACCTCACATGCATGAATTACTTTTGAACTAAAACCACTACTGTAAAAGTCTTAAAATTATACTATATATGCGTTAATAATTTAAGTTAAATGGCACCCTTTCACTACTGGAACTGTCTGTAAATACTTAATCTGTTATAGGTTCCTCAATTAGCCAAGTGGCTCCTGACCCTCAAACATATAAGCTTAACTTAAACTAGATGTGGTAGTTACACTTGGACTAAATTCCATACATTCAGAGTATGTATCAAAGCAAGCCTAACATTAAGCAGGTTTGGATGAGGCACCAGACCAACCAAAGTTTTGACACCTGGTCTTGAATTTTGGCTGAACCAGGTGCAATTCATGACCAGAAGCCTTTAAATCATTGAAAGTGCAATTATACATGACATTTGGGTTTATGAGAGTGCAAGATCAATGCTCTGGAAATACCCTGGTATTACAACTAATACTGAAATGAGTTCATATACTCCTGTCAGTGTGCACAAATCCAGAAAATTTTATATGCACAGCACAAACGTACAAACTGGCACACTCAATCACTTCCTCTGTACTGGATTTAATAAGTTGGAGCATATGACCAAGCACTTTGTACAACCATAAAGCCAAAAGGCTTAGTGATTCCTTGCCATATGGATATATTGTAACAAACATGAATCACCCACATGACAAGCATGAGATCCCTCACAGTTATCCTACTTGAGATATCATTATCATATTAATAAGGTCAAAACCTTTTGAAATCTTGTGACCCAATAATGACCTATATGCTAAATATGAATAATCCACAGGCCAAGTATGAGATCCCTCATAGTTATCCTCCTTGAAAAATCATGTTTACTAGGTTTTGACTTTTGTGACCTCAAATGACCTTTGACCTGCACGGAAAATAATAGGGACCATCTACTCAATACGAACAATCCACATGTCCATGTCAAGTGTAGATCTCTCACAGTTAGGCCTATCCTTCTTGACATATCGTGTTAACAAGATTTTGACCTTTTGGCCTCTGGTGACCTCGAATGACCTTTGACCTCCACCTACAGCTCATCTACTCAATATGGGCAATACAAAAGCTAAGTATGAGATCTCTCACAGTTATCCTTCTTGAGATATAGTGTTTATACGGTTTTGACTTTTTGACCTCTGGTGACCCCAAATGACCTTTGACCTCCACCACAAACAATAGGGATCATTTACTCAATATGGGTAATACACAGGGTAAGTATGTATGAGATCCCTCACAGTTACCTTTCTTGAGATATACTGTTTATAAGGTTTGACCTTTTGACCTCTGGTGACCCCAAATGACCTTTCACTTCCACTAAAAACAACAGGATCATCTACTCCATATAAGCAATCTACCTGCAAAGTATGAAATCCCTCAGAGTTACCTTTCTGAGCTATCGTGTTTACCAGCAAAAGCGTCACATACACACACAGACACACACAACATCACCATTGCATAGATTCCTTCGGCCTTTGGCAAGGAATCAAAAATCAGAAGTCAACTGGTCATACATTTTTTTCAACTACTGTAATGAGGTGCTATATCTTGGGAGCCATGGGCAAAACAGCCTGGCCCCTGCTTAATGAAAGGCTTGCATCAAAGTTACTGCCCATGGAGAGTTATTTCCCTTCACTACACAAGCTGACTTCCTGATAAAAAAGGTTACCTCTATTTATCAAAATAAAGAAAAGTCATCAGCATTCTCCTTTAGTAACTCCACATTGGCCCATTGACCTGACTGGTTTGAACACCTAATAGCATCTACTACTGTTTGAATGTACAAGGCATCCTCAAAAGTTGCTGCAAATGTTATAGGCTCTGGGTCCCAGTTCAGACGTTCTTTTTTTCTTTCAAAAGATTCCTTCAGAACATCGATCAATTTGAGTAAGCCTTTATGATACAGCACAGGAAGTTCTGGAATGGGCTGCAAGGAGTATTTCTGCTTTTCTGGGATGTGCTGAATATCAGCCAGAATCAATTGTTCACGAGGCAGAGAAGAGGTTTGTCCATGTAAATCTGCATCTTTTATTAGCAGTCTCCCATCTGACCCAATAATGAGAACCTCCTGTTTGAATTGGCCAGGCACATGAGTGTTAAGGGTCACAGTTGCTGTAGCACCACGACTCATTTCTGCTTGAAATGTGCAGAAGTCATCACTAGTAATGTGTCTAATGCCACTTATACAATCTGTCTGCTTCACAAAAGTTTTCAACATGCCTCGCACTTTGATGATTTTTTGTCCAGTTAGGAAAGTAATGATGTCAATGATATGTGGACCAATTGTGTTCAATACACCACCTCCCATATTTTCATCACAGCTCCAGTTGTACTTATCTCCCAGTAAGCTCCCACATGACATTTTAATGTCACAAAGGAAAACATTACCTATCTCTCCATCTTGTATCATCTTTTTGGTTCTCAGATACGAAGGTAAGAAACGTAATCCTAGAGTCATCACTGACATGAGTGCTGGGTAATATTGAGCAGCTGTTACCATTTTAATTGCATCTTCTTTCTTCAGCCCTGGAGGACGTTCACACAGCACATGCTTTCCAATGCCCAGGGCGCCAGAGGCAACCTGAGAATGGAGATGTGGTGGGCATGTCACCCAAACAAGATCGACTTCTTGATGGAGCAGCACCTCCTCAATTTTGTCTGTATGGAAAGGAATGCGAAAATGTCTTGCTGCTTCTCTTGCCTGCTCCTCTGTGGGACCCCAAATTGCAACCACTTTTATTCCTACTGAGTGAAGGGTAGAGAGAAGAAGGTTAGTAAGAGGCCCAGTGCCTACGACACCAACACCCTCCAACATGATTCCAGCACCCGTCTGAATCTGTGGACAAAAGACAGGACATCAGAGAACTGTTTATAACTAGAGCTCAACACAACGACTAATGCACCATGTCAATATCTCAGGCTGGGGCTGCCTCAGCCAAGCCAAGTTCTGTCCTGACTGTGGCAGAACCTGATTGTACGGGGCTTTGTTGGGTAATAGGCGACACTCGCGTCAGCACTAGAGAAGTCATCAATGACAAGCTGGAAGCAGAGAATGATGAGTTGAAAAAATCTTACGAACGAAAAAAATAAAAAATAAAATTAACGTGTCATGTCTTTATTTGTATTAACAAGAAAATACAGCCTCAGTTTGAGCAGTTGTTACAGTCAATGTATACTTAACTCTATCAGTTACCTTGGTCCACAAATTCCTTTGCCAAAAAAAAACCCTTGCTTGTACTTGAAGGGCCTATTCCAAACATTACCATCATCCGTGAAAAACATAACAAGGTCGTCATTACGTAGCTTGTGTAAAAGATTCCAGTCAGCCCACTGGCTGTTGAATTATTGGCTGGTGATGAAGCCAAAGACCTTATTCTACTTATCAGGCACGGATCCAGACATTTCGAAAAGCCCCCTTGAATATTATGCTAATTTTCGTGTATCTGCTATTGTTGATGTGGCGAAAAAGTGGGGCAGAGGCCAGGAAAGCCCCCCTCCCCTTGGATCCGCACCTGCTTACTATCCCAAGCTGCTGTGCTAACATTTCCTAAACTTTGCATCAGTTTTACAATTGGCTCTTATATATTCTATCTATGAAATTACATAAGCAATTTATTGCTATAGCCACCCCCAACCCTTCTCCCTCCTTCCCCATACCAAGTTACGACTTGTGCATGTCTCAGTCACTTCGGGATATAGGTCATGTGTACAGCCTAACAAGAGATGCAATGGCCTAATCTAGGTGTAGGCTTTACTGCAAACTCCTGCCAAACACATCCAGCATACCAACGTTGACACCTCGGGTATTATGGCTTAAATTTGTCAGTGTAATGCAAATCAAACATAAATCATGTTTTAAGTACCGAAATATGACTATTACTATACTGTAAATATTCATGACAAGTTACTGATCAAGCCATACTATTAAAACTAGTGAGCACCAAAATGACGCTGGTACAAAGTTTGTGATTATAAAATGAAGGTGCCCGGACTTTTTGAGTAAATTAAAGCAGAGCAGTGCATGCAGCTAGCTTCATGTGTACATATATGTACGAAGACAGGTGGGCCTGCTGCATGCGGGGCATATGCAGACTTGTGCAAAATATGTGATACGCGTCGGCAGGTGGCCTATGCATTGCTATTCAAAGTGGTCATGTCAATGTCGTAAACAAATGCTACAGTAGTGAGAGTGTATATCACATGCAGGCAGAGCCATTTCTGACCCTTTAGCACATGCAAGGAGATGCTGAATTAACAATATGGCATGCTTGCTGTTTATACTACTGTACATATGTGAGTATCCAGATACACAATACATGGAGCTTTTCAAGGAAAGGTCTGCAATATGTAGCCGGCTGGCCTAGTTAGTGATCATGGTGACTTTCCCACAGTGTTCGCACTAAGGATTGCGGGAATCCCGCTTTTGTCTTTCGAATCCTGCACATAATTAAATCTAATGTGGGAAAATCCCGCACACCTCCACTCCCGCACATAAATAAATCTTAAGCAGGCAGCTGATGTTCGGAATCCAGCCAAAATTCCCACGCACTTCTCCGCAGCTGTGACTGTACAGGGAAACTGAAATTATAATGTGCACAATAAATTGCAATATAGAATTGTTACCAAGCAAACGGATGGCAACTCCCAAGCTGAACATATATATCATCGTAATCCAGCCATTCACAGTGCAGCTCTTTTATGCTGTCTGCTGCTTGTATTTACATAAGAGCGAATCTGATTGGACTGAAATTCAATCACAGTCCCAGGGTTGCAAACGCAATGTTGTATCGTGTACAGTTTGTGTTTGGTTACACACCTGTAGACTGTAGTGCACTGTGGAGTCCCACATGTGTTGTATTGAATATGTACAGTATGTTCTTTCTTAATTATTACGTCATACATTGCTCTCATTAAAGGGGAACAATTGTACAGCTTTCTAAGTAGGTACAACATTTAGAACATATTTTTCCAAGCATTGTGATACCATTACCAACTAATACCAGAAAGCCAAAAGGCTTCGTGATTCCTTGCCGAAAGGGGGGTGTTTTGTTACACTGAGGTTCATCCATCAAATTTATACTTCTCTACTTCCATCATTTTTTATGATGTGGTCACAATTCACCCCTGCTCACATCAGCTCATGCCACATGACCTTTGAACCAAAACTTGAATAACCAAAAAAACGAAAAAAAAAAAAAATTTCGGACTTCCACCTCTGGTGACCTTGAATGACCTTTGACCTCTGCCAAAAACAATAGGGTTCTCCCCCTTGACATGACAAATCTACATACCAACTATGAAAAGTATCGGTCATTCCTATCTCGAGATATTGCGATTACAAGGTTTTTGGACTTTGACCTCTGGTGACCTCGAATGACCTTTGACCTCTGCCAAAAACAATAGGGTTCTTCCTCTCAACATGACATGTCTACATACCAACTATGAAAAGTATTGGTCATTCCTATCTTGAGATATCGCAATTACAAGGTTTTGGACTTTGACCTCTGGTGACCTCAAATGACCTTTGACCTCTGCCAAAAACAATAGGGTTCTTCCTCTCCACATGACATGTCTACATACCAACTATGAAAAGTATCGGTCATTCCTATCTCGAGATATCGCGATTGCAAGGTTTTTGGACGTTGACCTCTGGTGGCCTCAGATGACCTTTGACCTCTGCCAAAAACAATAGGGTTCTTCCTCTCAACATGACAAACCTACATATCAAATATGAAAGTATCCGTCATTCCTATCTCGAGATACTGCCATTACAAGGTTTTTGGACTTTGACCTCTGGTGACCTTGAATGACCTTTGACCTCTGCCAAAAACAATAGAGTTCTTCCTCTCAACATGAAAAACCTACATACCAAATATGAAAAGTATCGGTCATTCCTATCTTGAGATATCGCGATTACAATGAGTGTCACAAACACACATACACACACACGCCATCATGACTGCATAGGTTTCTCTTTTCATCGAAAGTTCGAAACCAAAAAATGCAACAATTAAATTTGCCATTAAAATCCAGAAATCTGTACATTACTATCTAAAATCATTACACAGCCTTCTTCTATCTTGATACGTACCATTTTTAACCAGTTAAAAAGTTCGAGAAAATCCTTCACCCTACACTTACAAAGTGCAGCTCGAAATCCGTATTAATTCCACGTACACACATGCATGGTACTGACCACTGCACTTCATTGCCCGTAGTCCAAAGGGATTCGATCATACTTGTCAAAACGTTTTAGATTTTTCTATTAAACTCTCAACAGCCAATCTGACAATAAAAGTTGTAAAATTCAAAGTAAAATATTCATTCAATACACACAAGTAGTCTCTTACCAGACCAAATGCATCTGATTGACGCTTACTCAACCAAAAAGAATTTCAGTGCCTGTTACTGATAGCTCAAGGCAGCTATGATGGGAACACGTGGAGAATGGTTAGGCTTGCTTCCGGTAAACTCAAATACAACTGTCGAATGACATTTCAAGGTGTTGCTGTAAGAATGCGGCCATTACTCCACCAAATATGCAATCAATATCATACTTCACATTGCCTATGCAATATCCTCATTTTATGCACTAAATCTGACAATATCACAAGACTTTCGTCTCGAACGAATGCCAGGTCCTAGCGAACAGGTATAGGTTTTTTAAGGAGAATAGTGTTCCCGTAAGTTAGACAAAAATTTCCCTCAGTGGATCCGAATTTCCTTAAGTTTTCATGACTACTACCGAAGAGTTGAATCTCTTAATGTTCTCATGGTAACACATAAGAGTAATCAAAAGCCATTGGCTTCCAGGCTTACGATAGTCACTATGATAATATGAGAAATCAATGTACCAGGACGCACGCCGCACAGTCCAGTAAGTCCCCTGCAGCAGGGAGTTGCCAGCACACTCCTTCCTTGTAGCAAGAAGCAGGTAATCCATTACCCCGGGGAGCGGACGAAGTTTTTCGTTCAGCTCATCGCTGCGAAAAAAACTAAGGGGCGGCAGCCACAGAGGTGCGACGCAGGCTAGTAATCCATCTCCCTGCTTGTAGGAACAGCCTGTAATTTGTGGAGGCATTTGTGAAAAAGCACGAGAATACAAAGGAGCAAAGTTACCATATTCAGATATTATGACACATAGTTCGGTAAAAAATACTTTCCTCGCGAAGCGCACTCTGTTTGCTCTGACCCCTTTAAAGGGAGAATGCAGTCACCCCAATAAAGAATTGTATAGTAGACTATCCTCTTTCCTGAATGGCTCTTGAGAATCATGTGGCAAGTATTTTTCTCACTCAGTTGTAAAAATTACAAGGAGCAAATGCTTGGTTTACCTTGAATATGCAATATTTATGTCCTAGAATATTATGAAAGATACTTAGAAGAGAAATAAGAAGAAATTTGTGACATTTAGGTATTGTTTCAAAATAAGTTTGGGGCGACTGCTTTTGACCTTTAAATTACTAAAACCTCCAAAACAAGGATGTGACTGAATAGGGATTTGCCCTACAGAAATCGGCCGCGGAAAACTTGTTGCATTGTAGCACACAATATCTCCAGTGCCTTCAGTATATATAATCATTCTTGCTACGATCTCAAAATTCAGAACCAAAACATCCCATAATATACACAATAAAGGTCAGGTGCTAATATTTTCATCATTATGTTGCTCTATTAGACGTAATTGACCATTGCAGCCATAAATTTGTCAGAATGTTGCAGTGATGGCTTCAATTATAATAGATTTGGACTCTATATTTTTTGTCTCTGGTGGTCGCCAGTCGCGTCAAGCAGAAGTTACGTACAAGTCATGTGACACAACTTCACACGTGCAAAGAATAATACCTCCTGCAGACTTACTAGCAGATTTACACAGCACCCTAGTACACAGCGGCAGATTGTTAACGGAATAATACATAAAATGTCTTTTTAAGGCTCCTAAGTTATATGTTTCAGCCAAAGTCTGAATGATTTTAACAATTTCTTCCTACCTTCCTTTATATGATCAATTCTTTCTTGCAAAAGGGCATTGCAAGTTCCACAATGGGCACTGTCAATGGGGACACACATTTGGTGCTATGTTTTCTTTTGTCGTAATAACATTCTTCGACAGGGTGTGAAGAGAAAATCGGCGATATATTTTGTATTTTATTGTTTGATGATGTCACAGAGCTCCAAAAGTCAACTACGGTAACAGAACCTTACTATCGTAAGCTAAAAACAGATAATCATCATTTACGTATAGAAATCTTTATGAAGAACTCTCCAAACACCGCATGGACACAGCCTTCAGTGTGATACCATGGGCTCCGAAAATGGAACCACTGAAAGAGTTTTCCTTGATAGCATCCTCTTGCAATACAACAAAAAATAAATGGGCAAGAACTATTTAGTATTTTTAGCTGTGGGGTATAAAACACCCCACAGAAATTTTTGTTATACTTTCTATATTTTTATAATTTAAAATACATTGATTTGAAATTTTGAACCACCACTCAGACAAACTAAGAAGGACTCTTTAAATCTATTTGAGCTGGCAACATTTTGCTCTGGAAATCGTGAGGTGTGCGTTTTACGTCAGCAATCAGCTGATATCTAGTTGTCTTCTTGCGAATATGTCTGCGCACATGCCAGCAAGCGAGTGAAATTTGAAATATATTATTCTTAATAAAGGTTTCATGTAAGGTCCATCAGGTAGAGATTACCTGTTGTATTTAAATGTATACTACACATATGTAAAGGGTCAAATGGCCATTATTGTTCCCCTTTAATTTCTGATCGTATGTATACAGTATCTCCAATGAAGTTCATTCATATTTTCCACTTAACTTCAAGTTCACGGATACTCACTCATTCTTCAGAAGGAAAACACCGAGTGATGAATTGGAGCCTGAGGTATCAGCGGAGGGGTGTGGGGAGGCTTTGAACTTGGAGAGAAGCACTAGTGACACACATTAACTGTCGTTAACAGCAAGTGGTACTCTAGCATGGGGAGTAGTTTTGCGATGGTGACGGAAATTCTGCTCAAAAAAAATTTATGGGAGGGATGAGGTCCCGCCTTGACTTTTAAATAGTGTTCGACCGATCATCTGTTAGATAATCGGCATCGGGCCGATTATTGCACAATCGGTAAATAATCGGCATCGGTAAAATTTTGTCCTTCAACCGATTACCACCACCGATTATTTGAAAACTGGAAACAGGGCTAAAATACACTTCAAAGTTTCTGCAAAAATGTTTATAATTCTCCAAAACAAGCATTTCTTTAAGTTCCCGCCCAAAATATCAGCACTGATACTCACAAAACTTGCAACATTTTAAGCTCTCCAAATCATAGCAATCATCGTAATTGTTGCCATAACTCTAGCGCAGCACAGTTCAGGTGCGTAAAAGGGCACACAGTATTACCTAGAAGGTGTGCATGCCATGGACCATGCATGCCACACATCTGCATACAAATTGTACTACAGGAAGAAATGACTTCGAGCTACGTTTTTTTCAAGTTTCAGTGCAAACCACATCATCTGTACACATTTGGTGCACGTACTGTACTGTAGCAACTCTGGAAATCCGAGGCTTATTATCCTGCATAAATTATGCCACTTCCCACATTCCTTTCGTTAAAGTGGGCATGACACGGCCAAAATAACTTTTGTGTATTGCAAGATTGGGTACGGTATTGTTAAAGTATCATCTCAAACACAATTAAAACCTGCGCAGTTCAGCATAAATAGAATTTGAAGAAAAACGTCCAGAAATCCAATTTCGAAAAATGCCGCAACAGGTTACCTGACTTTTGTGACGCAATTGGCGGCACCCCACACTGCGCTATGTAAGGACGCGTATCTAGATGTGAAACTAATACAACGCTTTGAGAAAGTTTCATATCTTAGAAACTTCATGAAAAGGATTACATCACAATAACCGCCCAACATACAAAGCGCAAAGCGCGAAACATGTTGGGGGCTTCGAAGCATATCATTGGCCAATATGTTCGCGTGCATATGCGCCCGTGTTTTAGCTTCCCTGCATATAATAAACAGCTTTGTTTTTGTGCAAAAAGAACGCGGTCCGGGCGCGCTGTACATAACAGCTATGAACATGTATGGACAGTCCATAACAAGCGCGCCTTTACTCAGTGAGCTGTTCAGCAACGTTGCTATTGAGAATGGTAAGCAGTCACCGCGCAAGGACGCATAGTTCACAACGTGGTCACTGGTCACAGGCGCTGCTGTATAGTATCGTAGCACAGGTGTTTGCAATGATGTACCTGCTAACACGCGTTAGCATACACATGATTCGATGTGTAGAACGATGGGTGAGCTGCCTGGTACAGTGTTACTAACCGTGCCTCCAATGACGTCACCATCATGAGACGCGCTCACACTTCCTTTTTTTCGCTTTTGGATTTCAGATGGCTGAGTCTGGCCTGTAATTGGGAATTCACAAGGTCGTATTACTGTGTTTATGGACGTAGTTGAGTCGGGAAAACATTCGTTTCATTTCAAGCTGTACCCAAAGAATATTTACTGAGAAACGTACCTTGGCCGTGTCATACCCACTTTAAGTTTTTAATTACCTATGACCCGCACATGCGCACACGTAACTGCTGTACAGTTCTTGCGAAGTTGAAGTTCACCTACAAAAACACACCAGTACAGTGTGTAATACGTAATGCTAGGCTAAGTGCATTGCCTGCGCATTTACGTAGCATGTTGGTCATGAACTCCGTCCGTGCTTCTAACTGATGAACGAAGGGAAACGGGCCCCGTGTCAAATTCATGCTGGAACGGCAACAGTTTTTCGATTACGGGACTTTATCGGGAATTAGTTTTACGTTTCATTTGGAGAATCTTTTACATAAGACGTAAGTGTTGGGCAAGACGCATTACAAAAAATATATCCATATCGTTAAGGGAGCATGGGATGAGTAAATCAGGCAAATTGAGTGGAATGTTTAGTGGCCCCGAAGTGCCAAGGTAGTTAGATATTTTTGCCTTAATCTGGGTGGATAGGCTACTATATAGCACTACTACAGTCCAGTACAGACCTTTGCACGGAATCTTCCGACATGATCGGTGGATAGAACTACTGTAGGTAGAGCCGTATGTAAGCCGACAGACTCTTTGGCTAACGTTAAGCCTGTGACATCGTACGAAAGCATGTATTTATGGTTGATTTTTATCATAGTATTTGGAAAGGAAATCCATCAAAAACATTTAATATTCTACTCGTGGATCGTAGGGAACTGTTCTTAATCGTTCATCTCCAGTGTGAAGGTTATGTTATGGTGTGTGTACAAAGTTAGAAATATGCGACAGACGGCGAGAAAACATGACCTTCCTATACATGTAAATAATCGGTGATCGGTGATCGGTAATCGGCATCGGCCCGATTGTGTAATTGAATAATCGGTAATCGGTGATTACCGATTATGGCATAATCGGTCGAACACTACTTTTAAAATCCCGCTCAAAAATTTTTTTAGAGAGGGAATTCCCTCCCAGTTTTAATTCCTTAGTGCAAACAATGCTTTCCCGGTTTCTGTTTTTTGTACCAATGCAAACACATTTTTTCATGAGTCAAAAGATCAGAACTTCCACACAAACATACTTAAATGTGACATTTTATTGAAGTATGGGATGGGAAATATCGGTAAGGCAATATCAGCATATTAGGTAAACTTTACCGATACCGATAAAGGATGAAAATAGGCCTAGCTAATATCAACCAAACCCATTACTGAATGCCAATGATTGGTTCAACACTAGCATTACTGGGGAGACTGGCCTAGTGTTAGGCCTAATATACTGTTTGGATTTATTTTGGAATATTTTAATTTTCACTTCTTACTGTTCAGTTTTGTTCGTGATTAAATTTCCACCTTACCTAAATACACTTGTCATGAGAAAGGTATATTGGAAAACTATTTTTTTTTTTATATTTTAAACCCAACTAAATAGGCCTAGGCCTAGGCAGACCTGGTACCCTACTTTCCTAAAGCTCTACAAATTTCCATTACGGAAGACTCATTGGCTAAAGACTGAAACAAAATCATTTTAACAAGAGCATCAATGATGCTGTAGCTCAACTACAATTTCACTCAAACAATTTCTTTTATGTAGCTTCATTAGTGATTCAAACCAAGGCATCATGCATGGACAGTCATGATGTAGTACCTTCAGTGCTGTCCATGTACAGTAAATGGTCACAGCAATGGCATTTTAGAGTTGCCCAGCTTGGGACATTTTTTAGTGCTTGTGGGCACAATACAGTAGGTAATTGTGCCGATGAAAATGAAGTATTTATACCCAAATTTGTCAGGCCCATCTAAAATTATTCTTTTGTCAATATATCATACAAAACCAAAACTCATATGGAAAAGCATTGGCATAAATGGCATTTAACATCAACACAAAGTACACCTACAGTATGATGAACCATCATCCATGGAACATGGACCAACTTTGATAAGATTCCAATGCAACCCCTAGTATTTAAAGGCTTTTGATTGATTCTACTGTTTGACCCCAAACAACCTTTGACCTTCAAAAGTATAACTTTAATGACCCACCATCTACTGGATTGTCTGGCAACTTTGACAAGATTCAGACACAAACCTGTAAAGTTGAAGGCTGTTGCATGATTCCATTGTTCAACCATTTAATACCCCAAATGACCTTAAACCTTCTGCAAAAGAGCAACTATGATGACCCATCATCTACTGAACATTCTGGCCAACTTCGATAAGATTTTCATATAACCAATGGGAGTTGAAAAAGCTTTTTAGTGATTCCAATGTTTGACTTCTCTATGACCCCAAATGACCTTTGACCTACTTTAAAATGCATCTTCAATGACCAATCATCTACTGAACACTGGCCAACTTTGGTAACATTTGGATATAACCCCTAGGAGATGAAGACTTCTGTGATTCCAGCTTTCACCTCTCTGACCCCAAATGATCTTTGATGTATTTCAAAAATACATCTTTGATGACCCATTATCTACTGAACACTGGCCAACTTTTGATAAGATTTGGATATAACCTCTAGGAGATGAAGACTTGTGTGATTCCAACTTTAACCTCTCTATGACCTCCCAAATGACCTTTTACCTACTTCAAAATACATCATTGACGACCCATCATTTACTGAACACTGGCCAATTTTAATGAGATTTGGATATAACCCCTAGGAGATGAAGACTTGTGTGATTCCACCTTTAACCTCTCTAAGAGCCCAAATGACCTTTGACATACTTCAAAAGTACAACTGGCACATGCCATCATCCACTGAACATTCCAGCCACATTTGATAAAATTTGCAGATAACCCCTAGCACTTAAAGGTTTTTGCAAGATTTCACTGTTTTGACCTTTGCATGACCCCCAAATGACCTTGACCTACTTCAAAAACACCCAGTTGATGACCTATCATCTACTGAATGCTCTTGCCAAATCTGACAAAATTTCAACACAACCCCTAGGAGTTCAAGGCTTTTGCATAATTATGCTCAGTTGGCCTTTTGTTTGACCTCTCTTTGACCCTAAATGACCCTTGCCCCACTTCAAAAGTATAAACGTACATGGTCATGACCTCACAGGTAGTACACCATGCATGAAAATGACCACTGACCTTAAAATTCTCAACACCAGTAATAAAACAAATACACAAAAGCCAAGTTACAATGACAAACACCCAATACTGTCACTGAATCTTTAAGACACAAAGTAACATTTGTTATAAATGACCCCAAACTGACCCATAAATCTGACCTTTGAGTCCATCCTTGAACACCACTGACAACCCTTTATCCTTGTATCACTGTGCCCAAGTTTCATTAAAATTTGTCCAAGCAAATGCTCATTTGGTGAGTCTGTATTTTTTAACACTCTCTCGTAACAGTAACATATATGGGTTATGTACTGTAGCTCAGCCTAAAATGTGTTAGAATGATGTAAGAAGTTTACACAAGTAAATATGTAGCCTAATCTTATCGATATAAATAAGACATTCCACACATAATAAACACAATACATCACAGAACAAGTACAACACATAAATTTCCCACCAAAAATTATCAGAAGGTTCAAATAAGCCCTACAGTTCTAGGCCTAGAAGTAGCTGGGCTGTAGAGACACATGTGTAGCTTAGGTTCATGGTGCACATAGCCTAAAAAGGCCTATACACTGGATACTGTATGTTTAGGTAATGCCAAAAGTGCCATGCTTCTCTGGAGAAAATTACCCCGTACAAAACCCTTCCAACTGAAAGCTGCGAGTACATTTCAGGTTGTTGTATGAGGGTTTTTTGCACTTGCAGGTTTCATGATTTGGGAGTTTTTCACAAATTTGGTAATTTACTTTGGCCATAACAACAGAACTTGCTTGTGTAATTGAGACATTGTCTAAAGTGTGCAGGGTGAAGGGTATCCAGTCGAAACGTCCCTTTAGCAAAACATCCCCACTTTAATTTTAGCTACCAAAACATCCCTGCCAATGAATATGTATAGCCTACATAAAATCTCTTTTTAAATTCAATAACGAGAAGTTTAATTCTAATTGATTTGTTGTAGGCTAGGCCTACAGTGGGTATTAGGGAAATTGGTGAATTCTTTTGGTTTTCAGAACAGTAATACCACCACATGAAGAAAAGTACTTACCACCGCGTAGGCTATAGCGTAATACAACAAATGAAACTATGATTGCAGCAGTAGGCCTAGGCCTAATTTGTAATTTGTGTTTTTTTTCCTTTGAAGAAACTGAAAATAGGCTAGTAGCAGTAACTTATATAGCCGCCCTACCCAGGCCAAGCCTAGCCTAGGGTACCTAGGCCTAGTTCTCACATACACTTTGTTCCCCCGTCCCTGAACTAGGCCTACGTAGTATTCGAAGCCCCAAGCGACCCCATATTGGAAAGTTTTTTTTTTCGCCGCCAAAGATTAACAGTAACACCAAAGGAAAGGCAGGATTAAAATTACGCCACTACCTGCTGTAGGCTAGGTACGACAAATAGAAACCAGGCTGACAAAATACGCCAGAAATTTGGCGTGACTGCTTGAGTGCCACGCCGAAGATCTTCGGCGTAACATAAATGTTTTCCAGACTGGAAGCGACCCAAGTACTAGGGCCTAGGCCTAGGTCAGCAGACTGCGGACTAGGCCGAGCCTAGCCTAGCGCCTAGCTAAGGCTCGAAGTACTTTTCGCGGTATTTACTTTGACATGAAATATTCTAAAACTTGCACGGATGTTGATATTGATAATACAGAAAACAATTTCATAATATCCCGTTTAACGTGAACGTAAGCTCTACGCCTGTTTCGCTCTTATCATATTGCAAATTAGGCCTAGGACTAAAATTAAAAATATCTGATTACCTTCGCTCTTTTCATGGGCGACTCGTAATAATCGAACTGTGAGTCGAGTCCATAGAAATAAAAGTAAGGGAGAACGCTAGCACAATGCATCCATGCATGTTTAACCGGTAAAGCTACGAAAAGTATGAGGGCGCTTTCGTTGTACGGCAAGAGACCTGTTGATTGATGTCTCTCCGTACGTACAATGTGCATTCTGCTGCAGAAGTTCTAGTTTATTTTATGCGTTTTTCGAAAGATTTGGAGTAATTTTCACAACAGAAATAAGACATGGTGCCTTAAGTATTTTGTTTTATACTCCTAACTTGAAAACTTGTAGTTTATTTGCCAATACTTGGGGCAAAAGCAATGACGTGATATTTGTATTACGCGCAGGTGCTCCGTTGCCGTACAGACTGGCCAAATCAATGGCTTCAGTCCAGATCGGCTGACGTCATTCTCCCTTACTTTTATTTCTATGGTCGAGTCTGATCATTAGTAGGACCGGTCTGATCTCTAAGTTATACTAACTGGATTGGCGATGTCCGTGTCATTGTGAAGTCAGCGTCCGCCATATTGTGACTATCAAACCGGCGAATGTGCAGTTTATTGGGTGCAATGTTTTTTTTTTATTTCATTATATTTTTTTATAATTTATGCGGGAATCAAAGCGCATTCGTTGTCAAGGGTAATTTTTTAATTTGTATTGCGATTATTTTTCATGGATAACTAATTTTTACGTGTCTACGCAAAAGCACGGACACTTCGGTGTTCAACTCCCAAGGTGTTCCACCATAATTATATTTGCACTGCGTTTTGATCTCTCGTAAGATGGCCGCTCAGCGACTTCATCACTGACTATCCAATCAATGTGTCGAAGCCAATCCAATCCAGTTAGTATAGAGATCAGTGGTACATACACGGATAGGTTGCATATTGCGAAAGATTTCGTGCGTGCGTATTACACGTATTACACAGGCTAACACGTAACCACCAAAGTTTTATACGGATGCCTGTGCAAAACACTGTAATCTCTAAAGCTTGAGCATCACTCATCTACATGGAAGCACAATATGCTGACAAACAATGCACCATGATGGTCAATGGGAGTAACCGTAGAAAGTAGGTTTATAATTATATCTTCATTTTTCATAAGAAAATGGCCATGAATTTTCCACGCCACCACAAAGCGAGTGAAAACTCAATCAGAACAACTTTTAGTGTAGGTTTCAAGATCAGCCACTGTTCACTTTTAGAGTTAATCCTGTTTACCCAAAAAATCAATATTTGACCTCTGGTGACCTCAAATGACCTTTGACCTACTTCAAAAACACAACTTTGATGACCCATCATTTACTAAACACTCCTGTCAAATTTGAAAAGATTCCAACATAACCACAAGGAGTTGAAGGCTTTTGCGTGATTTCACTCTTTGACCTCTCACGACCCCAACTGACCTTTGACCTACTTCCTGTTACCATAATTATCAAGCCTTTGATATGTGTTATAGCCACACCAACTTTGACAAGGAACGGTCAAAGCACCTGCAGACAGCAGCTCTTTTTCCAATGTTGACGGACAGACAGACAGACAGACAGACGCATTGCCATGACAATAGCTCAACTTGTTGAGCTAATAAATAAGCCACATCCTTTTGGTCACTGTGTAATGCACCCCATTAGGGCCACAGGCGCCCCTTACGTTGTATACTACACCACTATGTATTATATAGATGGAAAGGTATGTCACAAATCACCCAGCTTAAACAAACAACTTAAGTTTCTGGCATAATTACTGCACTTTTCTCACCAAATTTGTCTGTGTCAAGACTTTCAGTCATAAGGTACCTCAAGGCAGTTCTTTTTCCCAAATAATTTCACGTGGCGTTGTCTGAAGGACAAAATTTTGATGGAGTAACAGTTTGAGGATGGTAGCTGCTTGGAAGAGCATTCAGCACTTCCACACTACAATTAAATACTCCTAAAATATTCTCTAAAGTTCTCTTAACTTGAACAGCTGTTCAACTGTTCAACTGTCTTCAACTGCCACAATGCTCATTTCCAAAGTGAACTAGGCCTACTTCATTCTTGAATACGTCCAAGTGGAAACTGGAGCTTCAGATCTGCAAGTAAAGTCAAACATATTTAGTTCAAGTTCAATTTGCAAAAAAAAAATGGACCACAAAATGCCCAGATCTGAACACAGGGAAGGCTAAGAATAAGGCCGCAGATTGCACCATTTGCGATCTAAGCCCTCCTAAATTGTCAAAATTTTCCCAAACGGGAGGGGGACACCCCTCCCCCAGGACGTCGATCACAAGAGCCCCCGGACTGAAACAGACCGGTGGAGAACCCTGGCCTAGGCTATTTCCTTGGAGAGGCCTTCAGACTTTCCAACCTTTGGGGAAATTTATGTGTGTGACTATCTAAGCGGAGCGCCACAATCGGTTGGGCGGAGCGTACAAGAAAATTTTTGGTTTTACAACTCCCCCAGATGGCCTGAGTGTTCTTAGCTGCATGTACCCAGTCATGAAATATGGGTCTCATGTCTGCAATTTCTGAATTACTGATAAAAACTCAAATGTATAAAAAATGGTAATGCATATCAGATGGGTTTTGAGACCGTGCGCAACTCTCCACTGGGGGGAGAGCGCGGAGGGGCCTCACCCCTTCGCACCCCCAAGTTTTTTCGAATTTGTCTCCTTCTGTGATGTATTCTAGTGACATGTTGGAGTAAACATGCTGCTCAACCCAATGATGACACTGCACAAACTACCAGTAGTTCAAATCCATGTGACGTATTATCATAGCCAAATCCTCTTGTTTCTGCTAGTATGAGAAGTACTGTACAGCCCTGAGATCAAGAATGGATTTACGGTTTGCTACACATGCCCAAACTGACTTTGCCTTTTTACTATCAACCTCATTCTTGTAAAAATTAAATGAAGGTCAACAATACACACAGGTACAAGGGTAGGCTTAGTCCTTGAACAGGACTCTATGCTACGTACACTTTGTTTTACTCCGCACTAGAGTCCTTGTCCTGCCTACACGTTTAATAAGGTTTGAGAGGAAAATTTATCAGAAATTGATTGTTCCTACACTACAGTAGTTGTTATTTCTCCGATTTTAAAACAATGCAATTCAGTTTATTATCATTATATTGTAGAAAACATGCATTAACACAGCTCACAGGTGTGTTCTAAGGCCAAAACTCACAGAACTCACTTCGACGTTCGTCAAAGAACGGCAGCCATATTGTCAGAATGGCTCATGGTAGCGCTTCCACATTTTGATATCCAACTTCCTGGAATTAATTGCAGGATTTCCTTAAATTTTGTCACATTTTCTTGGTTTCAGATTTTGAAGTCAATATCTACAGGGCTGAGGTGAAGGTCCATTTCTAATATACAAATATTTTCTCCAAAGTCAAAAAATGTGCATCTATACGACATATCCTTTGGCATACTACCATGGTCAGGGATGGAAATAAGAATTTCATCTTGCCAAGCAATACTGCTACGCATTTTCAGAATTGCGTAGCAATTTACCTCAGATTGTAAAGCACTTTTGTGGAGGGTCCCTATTTGCCTCTTCCTGCCATTTGTTAACTTTTTTACTGTCACAGGCATTCCCTGCATCATGATCACCATTGCTTAATTTGCATTCAAGGGTGAAACCCTAGACAATTATTAGTATTATATCAGTTAATGATTCATAAGAGTTTTAAATCCAAAAGGCCAGGGACCATGGGCATCCGGAGGGGGGGGGGGCAAGGGGGGGCACTTGCCCCCCCCCTGGAAAATCAAAAACTTGAAAAAACGAAGAAAAAATAAAGAAAAAAAACGAAGAAAATATAACATTAACATTTCTCAACAGTTCAATCAGTGTGAATTTCTACTCTCAAAACAGGAATTTAAAAATAAAAATATCAACACTCAGGCCCTAGCAGCCCCCGAGCATATTTTTGTATTTTTTAAAGTTTATATTTACGATATTGCTTATGTTTCCCCTTTTTATATGCAGTAAAAAGGCCTTGGAAGTGCCATTTCCAGCGATCTGGGAAGCATCTTGGGCCAAAATTTTCTTGCGCTCTGCGCCAACCCATGGTGGCGCGGAGCGCTGAGAGTCTGTCTATGCGCTTCGCTTCCCCCCCCCCCCCTTGACAAATCCATGGCTACGACTTTGTCAACACTGTGTGAAAAAACATCTAAACTCTTTCTGGGAGTAAAATATTTCCCATGGAAAAAGTTGAGCCCCTAAAAAATTTTGCCCCCCCTTGAATTTTTTTCTGCGGACGCCCATGCCAGGGACCCACTTCTTTTTCAAAAGACCCACAAAATTTAAAGAGCTTCATTTTTTTTGGCCCTAAAAAACAGACCTTCAACATGAATGAGTCCTGTGAGTTGGAAAACAGAAGATATGCTCTGTACAAATACTGATATAAACAGTAGTACTGTACCAAAATGACCTCTACATGACCACTGACCAAAACAATCTGACCACCCTCAGTGATGCAAATTACTGCCAAAGGTACATCACTAGTATACAACACCTTAAGCTTTCACTGTTGGAACAAAGAGTACTTTTTTTTTTAAGGAAAAGATCCCAAGTGACCCCTAGATGACCTTTGACTCCAGTCACTGACTATCACTGATAACCTCTTTAATGTCTATTCATCACTGAGTCCAGTTTACATGCCTTCAGATTTGCCCAAGTATTTGTTGTGGGGCAAGTCATATTTTTCCACTTTCTCGTAACAGTGTTATATATGGCCAATATATACCCAAAAACTGTTAAAATAAAGTAAGAAATGTAGGCAAACAATGATGTCATCCTATCCATAAATAACACTTTTCATGCAAAGCACAATGTTAGAGAACAAATACGACATTTATAACCACTTTGCAACAACAATTATTGAACGATTTTAATGGGCCCCTCCAGCTCTGGGAGCTTGCATTAACTTGTGCACAGATACACATGCTGTAGGTTAGGCTCGATGTATAACACGTTAGGCAATGGAAAACGTTATAAGCCTTTCTGTAGAAAATTGCACCGTAGAGAAAAATACTTAAGCTGAAACTTGCAAAAATATTTCAGATTCTCATTTGTGGGTGTGTTACACATGTCACTGACATGATTTGGATATTCTTCACCAGTGTGGGTATTTTGGATGCTTGAATTTGGACAATCAGTTTGCTCAATTGAGACATACTGTCTACAGTATACACTGAGTGAAGAAAGCTGGAGGTCTGTGCAATCGTACTATGACTAATATGGGACTAAGATCTTAGCTTTTTATATGTTTGGGATTTGTCACAATTCTGAGCACATATTTACTGATTCCAAGTTGACACTGCTAGAATATTAATGGTTTACATAATACTAGGTTAATGTTTTGGGTCAAGATTGTGAGGGGTACAGTACGCCACAGAAATTTGTTACTTCAGACACATCGACGTTGGTGCATACTGTACCTGCATGTACTGAATTACTGCACATGCACATGAAAGACACACACACCACATGCTGCACTAGACAACATCTGACATATGGTACAATACATGTACCGTGCTCTTCATTTGAAATTTGTTTTACATCCGACTTTCATGCTGCTATGTTCGTCAGATACGTAGGGAAATTTCTCAGTTTTTGCGATAAATGAAAAACTTGGGAACACATTGAAGACTTTCAAAGCTTGTTCTTTATAAACAGTATTCTTGTGATAATCAAGGAGGGACTCACAGCCACATCTGAAAATACATCGAAAAAAAATGCTACACATAGGCCTACTGAGAACTGCATCGCACGGTGGTGCATGCACTTTGCATCGCAAATTGCGATGTGATACCGCTTATTTCCATCACTGCTGGTTACAACTTTCTACAGGGAAGTCAGTCATGTAACTGCATGGGCACTCTAAAATCTTGTAACTCACTTAGTGTTAAGGTCAGTTTTAACCTCCCAATTTCACCTTCTTGCTCCCCTCTATTCCAACAAAAACTGGTCAAGAAGCATAGATGCAATGACAAAGAACGTTCATGGAAAGTATGGTAACCATAGGTGAATATTTGAAGCTGTGAAAAATGCTGGTCTGCTGGCAGACCGGCTAACCACTGGAAATTTTGTGTAGGCAGGAGGACCGTGGTAGGGAGTAGGTTCTACCGTTAACACAGTACACGGTCCTGTTCAAGGACTAGGGTACAGGCTATACTCTAGTCACTGGAGTAGTCATCTTTGTCTCACATAGGTCACATGCCATGTTCAATACAAGCAGGTATGCACGCCTGGTGTACTCTGTCTTTTACTGTTTTAGGCTATAGCCACTTTTGCCAGCATTGTATGATGGGGTGACCGTCGACTGCGCATCTAGCATAACATATCATACAAAAAGCTTCCAATGGTAGGGTTCTTAAGTGCGCAGTCGACGGTCAACACACTATACATGCTCGTAGCATGTTTAGCCATGGAAGTACTACCTCAGAGTACTTCCATGGTTTAGCATCCTTGCTTCCACTAGTTACCCAGATTGGAAAGCTTGCAATTGTAAACGGGACATATTAATAATGCCCAAGAGAACTGCGCGGTCTATACTATCTAAGCAGCGCACCACCATCAGTTGGCACGGAACTAGTCCGCAGTCTGCTGACCTAGTATTTGGGAAGCTTTGGGGCTTCCCATACTAGGTCAGCAATATACCCATTGTCAAAATTGGGCTACCGCAACTTCAAAAATTTTGAATGGTCTCGATCTTTCTCAAATTCACGTATACTCCTACATAATTGACCTCTACGGGGCCTTATATGTTTAAGACTCTTCATTCTAAGATTTTTTGCACTTAGTGTCCAAAAAAAGACCAAAAATTTTGATTTACACGAACGATCCTGTTTTGTTTTTTTTAACATTCTATGAAACTGCTTAATCGTGTAACTAGGACGTTCACACTATTGTGTGCTAAATAGCACGCACTGCTGTTCAATTGTGACATAGTCTATAGCTATAGTTACGTTCATACACGCGCATACGCGTATATAGCAACAATCACTACAGCAACGCACGCAGACAATATTACTCTCACAGTAATATGCGGTCAAAAGTTTGTGTTGCAATAGCCTAGGCCTAGTTCAGGGAACAAAGTGTACGTGAGAACTAGGCCTAGGTACCCTAGGCTAGCACGGAACATACCAAGAAAATTTAAGCCAAAACTACCTCCTAGATTGCAGGAAATTGCCTTTCCCAGCCAACTTGCTTGGTTGCTGCCAACAAGTTTGCACGGTTGCAGTTGTCATTTGTTAAATTGCGCGGCTGGCAACTTTGAAATTCATATTTTTGCACGGGGGATAAATCCCCCGCGCAGGGCAAACTTTCCAATCTGGCTAGTTACGAAATTGGATGAGCAAAACATCGCAAATCTCGTGTTCTCCTTGGGCAAGCACAGGAATGTGTGTGATCGGTACTGCTCTGCGTGTGAAGGAGCTGAAATGCGTCACACGTATCACACGCCAGATGCGTGTGAGTTGGAAAGTCTGGGCCTTAGCCTAACAGTCTGTAAGGCCTAACCACATACATAATACACTATAAATATATAATATACATATATATTTATAGTGTATTATATATGTGCATATAGGCCTAGCCTAAATCGGAACGCCTGTAGGCCTAACGTTACACCCTCTTTAACGAAACTACCGTTTTTGGGGGGAGGAAGCTACCTTTTTGTAGGGGAGGAAATTCACAGGTCAAGAAAGTAAGGGGCCCCTCACGACCGCACCTTGGGGTTAGGCCTAATAGTAATACTCACCGGACTGTGAAGTAAAATTTTCAGTTCACCTCAAAAAGTCGTTGAATAGGTCTACATTATTTCAGCCAGGTTACATATATACGATTATACGTACATGCATATGTACAATAAACATCGCGTTGCAAGTGATGTATTTTCGGGTCTTTTCACTGATACCTACGGAAGCGTAGAAGGGACATTGCATAGTCGAGTTGCCGACTTGACGTGACAAATCGGCAAATTGACGAGTTGACGACATGGCAACGTGACAAAATTCAGAAAATTGACATTTTGACGAGATGCTGGATTCGTCAAAGTGTCAGTCTGATGCAAATTTACGAAATGCGCAGTTGTTACTATCTCGGCAAAATGACAAAATTCAGAAAATTGACATTTTGACGAGATACTGTATCTCGTCAATGCAACAATTTTCCGCAAATTGGCGACTTACACAGTTGTTACTATATACCTCTGCAGAATGGCAAAATTCAGAAATTTGACGTTTTGACGAGATATTTTCAATGCAACAGTTTCCTGCATATTGACGAGTTGCACATTTGTTACTGTCTCTTCAAAATGACAAAATTTAGAAAAAATGACATTTTTACGAGATTTTGAATTTTATCAATGCAAACAATATTCTGCAAATTGACGAGTTTTACGGTACTTACTAGCTCCTGGCCGGGTCGAGGAGCTGGGCCTCGGTGAGGGCCAAGGAGGAGAAGCCCGGAAGCTCTCGTAATATTGCATAAGTACCGGTGTTAAGAGAGAATAATTCGGCACCAGTTACTCTGTTAAAGAGATTTTGCATCATGTCATATTTTATTTCAATTTTAATTCAATAGTGATGGTTCACCTCATGTACATTAGGGTATCTGGAGGGAGCCATGGTGAAGCATGAGGTTATTTCAAAATCTGGACGATATCATTTAGAGCGATATGTACATTAGGCTACTTAATTTAGAAATGATTTTTGCCATATAGGGTTAGTCAGGTATGACGGGTGAATGACAACAATTGCTCGGGAAGCGCCCTAAAACTTTTTAAAATAGTATTTTCAAGGTAAAATATGCTGTCAGGCATTATTTTGAGACACCTTAATTTCCTAACCGATCTGATTCTGTCAGGAAGATAAGTGTGCTTTTTAGATGCGTTATAATCCGTTAAAGAATATTGCTTCGCCTCAGATATGTTTAACTTTTCCAAACGAGGAGAAGGCTGAAAGAATTCCTCTTCCTCACGAGTTGGATATCAACTATGCTCTTGCATAATCAAGCTATGTAGAAGAGCATTTTGTGACCCATTGACTGTTGAATCAGGGAGGTGTTACTTTGACAAAGTAACATTTCCCTGGTTGAATGAAGGGAAGACATTGAGATTAGTTGAGATGGTATTAAAGAAGACAATGGACAGAAGTGAAGGTGAAGGCGCAAATAATGGTAGGTATTGAAACATGTGAAACAAGAAAGGTGCGTCAACCACTCATCCTTAAAGACATTTCACCTCACCTCCTTTAGAAATCATTTGTGTAAAACTTCTTTTGGATCAATTTCTATTGAAAACCATCGCTCCAATGCAACATATGTTGTCGCCGCTGCTTGTTGCAAGTATACCTTTGCCAAGATTTGTTATCGGGGGATGGGCTCAGTAATTCGCATGATCAACGGCGCTGCCAGGGTTGGTGATTGGGGAGACACCACAAAAGATGTGATACCCACTGACTCATCATAAACGCAGATAGTCGGTGTAAAGCGTGCATATATACGATAGTCTGCAACCGGCGCAGAGCCTCCCATGTCACCTCTTGTCGTCCGGGAAGCAGTGGTGTCACCAGGGGGGGGGGGGAGAGGAAATGTTCCCCAAGGGTTGGCTCTGAGCCTACGTGTGCATTTGGGCATGATAAAATCATGCACAAACACACCGTTTACGTATATCTCGAACACGACTCGACCCACTGTCACTTAATCAGTCAAACATGCAGTTAAAACTACACTTTTTCGGGGCACTTTGCTCGCATCTATTTGATAAACTATGTGAAGGACTGCCTTATTGTGAGATGTAATCCCCCGCTATTGCTCCACCCTTTAATTATTGTCAACAGCTATGGGACTATTGTGGTCGTGAGTCCTCCCCCTTTAATACAATTCCCACAAGGATTATTTGAAGCCAAATTTTCGGTTCAAGAACTTTAAAAGGTTGCAATTTTGGACCTTTATGGCATGTCCAATAAAGAAGAGGATTATAAAATAGCTTCACTCTCATAGGTTAATGTCTATTTATTTTAAATACCAACGTCTTCAAATTTGAAAAGGGCTTAGGGTTAGGGTTCTTTGCTCTCCTGAGTACTCATCGGAGCGGAGCCAAGCACCACACCAGAAAAATAATGTGGTGATACCTCCCAAAGGAGTGTAAGAACTTGCACGAAAGTTTCACGGATGCTCAATAACAGAATTTTCTGGTCACTTCGCGTCTGCACCAGGAATAGTCTCATCTGGCGATAGCCACCCTTTTTCATTTATTGCTGAAGAAAATGCAGGTGGAAAATATTTGTCGTAATTTTAACTTTAAGGCACCCAAAGCCCAAAAGAACCACATTCTAGGGCCTCCTTTTTCAAAAACTTTCCCGTTAGTCTCAGATCCCCAGCGGTGTATGCACCTTGGATGCACTAATTACGTGAAGGCTTCACCTGGAAGTTAATTGTTTCAACTTTAATTCCTATTGGGCAGCATAAGTAAATTTATTTTTAAAATTCAGTGTAAACCTAAAACATGATCTGTCGTCCCCACTCACCCCCTCCCATCATTAAATCGTCAGTGAGAGTATAGACTAACAAGTCATGGTCAATTTGTAATTTCTATTTTTGTGGACTGTTTAGCGAGAAGTCAGTGTCATTTTGGCGATAGTTAAATGCTTTATTCCAATCGTTTATAAATACCCCAGAACCTCCGGGAACTTCCCCCCGGACGGGGCCGGATTTATCTTTGTGTGGGCTCTGGGTATGAACTAATGTGGGACCCCTTCGACTATAATTCTCCACAAAACAACAGAAGCGCATATCACGAAAGTAGGGCAAACGTTGTGGTCACTACCCAAAAAATACAATAATATAACTTTGTGGGGGCCCTGGGCACGCGCCCCGCTGGCTCAGGCTTAAATCCGGCCCTGCCCCTGGACCCAACCAGGGGCACTACATTAGGCCCATGGGTCTAGTGCCTACAGGAGAGCTCTGCGCTCTTCGCTACGACACCTCCGGTGGTGATCAGTCCTTTATTTTGGTGTGCCCCTCCGGCGGAACGCTTCGCCCAAGGTTCCCCCCTTCGAGATCTAGTGACGCCACTGGGGGAAGGGAAGGCATCAAGGAGAGGATGTGTCCTCTTCCCTTTGAAAGTTTCTCGGTTATTTCAGGTGGCTTGATGCAAAATTGTGCTATCTCTGGCAGAGTTTTGAACTGATCATGTGATGTAAACCTGGAATAATTAAAAGAATTGTTCTTATAGTATGGGTTGGGTAAGAGGGACATGGGACCCCTCCAAGGCTGGTTAGGTTAGGTTAGATGAGGTCCCAGTTTCCAACCAATTGGTTCAAGTCGAGACGACCACGGCCTTTTTTCCAGTTGTGGCTCACTGGATTGTGACATGAGACTGGCGTAGGGAAGCTCTGTGGTAATTAAAAAATGGTGATACTAACATTGAGCAATGATACTTCAGATGATCAGCGTGCGTGCAATGGGTAGTGAGCAATAAGGGAGAGTAGGAATAACAGAAGGGTTTAGAAGTGTGAACATGTCATAACTTAACATTCACCACCTAAATGTCCAATGACAAATACATACTTCCAATCTTTCACACCATACAACAAACCTGACAAGTGTTACCGTATGCTACTCATGATGTTAGAATGCTTTATGATCCCCGCTTGATGCTTGGTCCCTGCAGTGTTTAGAGATTTGAAAATTTGTCTTGGCCAGAATCAGTGACCTCACAAGGGTTGTTAGGGGGTCAAGTGACTCGACGTGCCCCCCGACAGCCAGAGCCCGGGACTACCTGTCTTCCCAATCGTCTCCGGGGGATCTCAGCAAATTCTAATTTAAGGCCCAGCTGACGTTGTCATTCTTGCGACAGAAGAACATGACTGCATCATACCGTTTAATTTAATTTACTAGTGCTCTTGCCGTCACGATTTACCGGAGGCGGAGGTAGGCGATTAGTACACAAGTTTTCATTTTCCTTTTCCTTCTCTTTCCATTTTTCTTATTCTTTGTTTTACTTTCTTTCTCAGTTTTTTTTTCGTCTGCCTTCATTTTCCACCCCTTGATCCATGTAGTGAGGGCAACTGTCCCTCATTGCCCCCTTTATTACGCCACTGGCTAGAACAGCCTATATTCCGACGTGTTATTGCCCGAATTGTGGCCACAAGATACAGAGTATACTATAAACAATGCGTGGGAAGTCAATTGAGTCAATTGTCTGTGTGAAAAGAAGTGATTACAGAATAGCACAGCAAATTTTGCACTAAAATAATTTCTATGCAGACTCTGCATCGAGAGTTAGAGATACTATCAATTTCCCCCATAACGTGTCAACCAATTCGTTAAAGTGTACCGTACTTAAAGTCAAACATTTCAAAAATATACGTCACAAAGCTTGAAAAATGAATTCAAATGGTCTAACTCTCATCTTCACAGGACATCCCTAAGCGGAGATATAAATGTTGAAGCTTATTCACTCACTTTAAAGTGGTAGATTGCGCAATAATTTGTGATGTCATCCTTTGACTACTCAAAATTACTGTCTTTGTTTTTCTTCGTTTTTTTTTTTCAAAAGATATTGCACTTTGTCCCAAAATGTAATCACTCTCTTACTGTTACGGGGTATCTTGACTATACAAGCTCCCTCCATACAACATGTTATGCAAGAAAACAGTAAACTTTTCAAGGTTATATTTTAATTTCAAAAGAAAACAAAAGCGGGTAATGTGAGTTGTACAAGAAGGACATCACAGATTATTGCGCAATTGACCATTTCAACTTACGTAGCCTGGATTTTTTGAGCAGGGGGCACTGGGGTCACGGACCTTTTTAGGGGGTACAATTTCTGAATTCTCCCACTCTCTATCGGGCTTATATACAGAATTGTGCATTCCAAAATTTTTCCACGGGGGGCACCGGGGGTGGCACGGCTTTGTCGTGGAGGGCACGTGCTCCTCATGCCCCCATAACTACGCCACTGATCCCATGCAGCCTTTGCAGAAGTCTTTTGAGTTAATATTAAAAGATTTGGAAATTTTCTTAAAGTTTCGGAAATCAATTGAAAGGGGGAGGGAAAACTTCTCCCATACCTTTCCGTTTTTGTTTGAACAGAGATCACATATTAAGAGAATTGCTGTGACCGGTGTACACAATATTGTTTGGAAAGCCATTGTTTATTTTAAAAAATCCAGGCTGTCAGAAAAAAAGAAAGGCACCATCTGCCATCTGGAATGTTAATCATGGACTAGAGAGCCCGTCCCACGGTTAAAGTCAAGTAAAGCCAGGAATGTGGTACTCAACCTGACTACTCGTCGCCTTTAGTTGACTATGAGTTGTGTGCAGTCGAGCCCGGTTGGTTCGGGTTGCAGTTGGATGGTTGGCCACTCAGTACACTGTCTGGGTGGATATCTACTGTTCATCAAGTACACATAGGGCTACCGTTTTGATCCAATATATCGTCAAAACGTCATTTTTTCATGAATTTTGTCTTTTTGACGAGATAGTTACAACTGTGCAACTCGTGAATTCGCAGAAAATTGTTGCATTGACGAGATCCGAATCTCGTCAAAACGTAAATTTTATGAATTTTGTCATTTTGACGGGGTGGTAACAACTGTGCAAGTCGTCAATTTGCATAAAATTGTTGCATTGACGAAATCCAATATCTCATCAAAACGTCAATTTTCTGTATTTTGTCATTTTTCCGAGAGAGTAACAACTGTGTAAGTCGTCAATTTGCAGGAAATTGTTGATTGACGAGATACAGGATCTCGTCAAAAGATCAATTTTCTGAATTTTGTCATTTTGCCGAGATACTAGCAACTGCGCAAGTGGTCAGTTTGCATCAAATTGACACATTGGCGAGATCCAGCATCTCGTCAAAATGTCAATTTTCTGAATTTTGTCACGTTACCATGTCGTCAACTCCTCAATTTGCAGATTTTTGTCATTTCGTCAACTCGTAAATGCAATGTCTCTTCTGCGTTTCCGTAGATAGGTAACCCTGCTCTATACTGACCATAGAAATAAAAGTAAGGTTTATTCCTTACTTAGTCTATGATGCTGATATCTCGACGTCATGTCAGGGAGCATTTCTCACTGATTTTCACTTTCAGTGAAGGCGCATGGAGCTTCGAGTCTAAATATACATATTCATGAGGAGCGGCTTTTTTTTTTTTTTCAGAAGTCCCCTCAACTTTCTGGCGAAGAGCCAGGGGTGAAAATCAAGCATTACTACCGAACGAGTTCTGCTCCCTTAAGGAGTAACTTATTTCAACAATAACTACCGAACAACCTGACATGCGAAGTCTACGGAAGCGTAGAAGGGACATTGCATTGACGAGTTGCCGACTTGACAAAATCACAAATATCTGCGAATTGACGAGTTGACGAGATGGTTACGTTACAAATTTCCGAAAATTGACGTTTTGACGAGATACTTCATCTCGTCAATGCGTCATTTTCCTGCAAATTGACGAGTTGCACAGTTGCCACTAACTCGTCAAAATGACAAAATTCAGAAAATTGATATTTTGACGTGATGTTGGATGTCGTCAATGCGTCATTTTTCTGTAAATTGACGAGTTGCACAGTTGCCACTAACTCGTCAAAATGACAAAATTCAGAAAATTGATATTTTGACGTGATGTTGGATGTCGTCAATGCGTCATTTTTCTGCAAATTGATGAGTTGCACAGTTGCGACTAACTCGTCGAAATGACAAAATTCGGAAAAATTGACATTTTGACGTGATACTTCATCTCGTCAATGCGTCATTTTTCTGCAAATTGACGAGTTGAACAGTTGCGACTAACTCGTCGAAATGACAAAATTCGGAAAATTGACATTTTGACGAGATACTTCGTCTCGTCAATGCGTCATTTTTTCTGCAAATTGACGAGTTGCATAGTTGCGACTAACTCGTCGAAATGACAAAATTCGGAAAATTGACATTTTGACGTGATACTTCATCTCGTCAATGCGTCATTTTTCTGCAAATTGACGAATTGCATAGTTGCGACTAACTTGTCAAAATGACAAAGTTCGGAAAATTGACATTTTGACGAGATACACTTCATCTCGTCAATGCGTCATTTTTCTGCAAATTGACGAATTGCACAGTTGCCACTAACTCGTCAAAATGACAAAATTCGGAAAATTGACGTTTTGACGAGATATTTCATCTCGTCAATGCGTCATTTTTCTGCAAATTGAAGAGTTGCATAGTTGCCACTAACTCGCCAAAGTGACAAAATTCAGAAAATTGACCTTTTGACGAGATACTTCATCTCGTCAATGCGTATTTTTCTGCAAATTGAAGAGTTGCATAGTTGCGACTAACTCGTCAAAGTGACAAAATTCAGAAAATTGACGTTTTGACGTGATACCTCATCTCGTCAATGCGGCATTTTTCTGCAAATTGACGAGTTGCATAGTTGCGACTTGACTCGTCAAAATGACAAAATTCGGAAAATTGACGTTTTGACGAGATATTTCATTTCATCAATGTGTCATTTTTTTTTTTGCAAATTGACGAGTTGCACAGTTGCGACTTGACTCGTCGAAATGACAAAATTCGGAAAGTTGACATTTTGACGTGATACTTCATCTCGTCAATACGTCCTTTTTCTCCAAATTGACAAATTGCACAGTTGCGACTAACATGTCAAAATGACAAATTCGGAAAATTGACGTTTTGACGAGATACTTCATCTCGTCAATGCGGCATTTTTCTGCAAATTGACGAGTTGCACAGTCGCGACTAACTTGTCAAAATGACAAAATTCGGAAAATTGACGTCTTGACGAGACAACTAGGGGCCATGTTGTTCAATGTTCCCCCACGTTGTTGCATGCAGCGTTACATCGCACGCTCCGTACGCTTTTCTTTTGGCCCAGTTCTCCGGCTAATGTTAGTGACGGAGTTGATCAAAGATTGAAAATGTCGAGTTCAGACAGTTTGGAAATCTTTGTTATCTATGGGAAACATGGAAGGAAATTATCGCTTCCAAGGGGTGAGAAGTACGAGGATATAATGAGAAAAGTGAGGGAGGTAAGCATCGAATCTTCAATAATTATATACGAAGGTTAGACTTGGGCCTGTAGGCCTATGTGCTGTCGATAGCCTAGCCAAGTAAAGGTAGCGATAGGCTACGCATAGGGCAGGGTTGCCAGATTGATCGATTAGCGGCCAAATCGCGTAAATGTGGCATATTTCGAACCTCTTTGGTTGTGTTTTTTCCCAGTTAATAGCCAAACGCCTTCGACTTTGCAACATTATTACGTTTATTGCACAGACGTATGTGTATGTCGGTGTTGTTCAGTTGGCATATTTTTCACCGCTCTGGCCGTTTTCTGGTACATATTTGGGCGAGAATGGTGGAACAATCTGGCATCCCTGGCATAGGACCTCGGAGTATGTACGTGGACTTCGCCCTGCCCAACAACAGCAAACACTTGACACAACGTACGTAGCCTACATCATATCATAGAGCGTTCTATATATGGCCTACATGCGCGCAGTGTCTTAAATTAACCGGCATAGAAGGGTTTGTTTCACCATAAGTTTAACGTAGGCTTATCGTACTTCGGACTTCCTAACGTTAGGCCTAGCCTAGCCTATGTCTAGTTTATCAATGTTACTCAAAATGCCCACCACATACGCACGTGTGCTTGCTTTTTCATTAGTTTCGATTGCTATCGCATCCAGTAAAGGGTACTACTGTACTTTGCAAAATTGTTAGGCCCTAATTATAACTTGGTTAAACCAAGGAGTCAAACAAACACGCCACAACAAAACAGATCATCGGCATACACTTCAATAAACATCTCATTTTAAAATGTATAAAATAGTTCCTCAGCAGCGGATTCAAATCCCGAAAGAGTTCGAATATTATGAAGCCCGAGGTCGTTTCAATATAGTGTGAGTCCATGTCCAGGCTCTTCTGCTTTACTGTAATAGATCCAGTAGAGACGTATACAAACGGAGAGCTTCCATAGGACTGTTCGGCATTTCGTACTGATCGATGTCACCAACTAGCTCTTCCACAACATTTACAAAGCCTTCGTGACAACCATAACGAGGGAAGTCGCTACAGTATTCCCTCTCTACCTCTAGCAGTTCGCGTTCAGGATAATCAAGAGACATTTTGCAGTCCGTTGTCTTGTATGCCTCCGGGATATGGTACATTAAATCTGGCTTTCCTGACGGGCATTCTCCGTGCCTTTGCTTCCTAATTCGATGTTGATTCCATTGAATCGTTATGCTGTCGAGTTGTTTTTGAATTAATGGAACGAAGCAAAATCTTAAGCATTCTACTTGAACAGAGTCACTGTTGTCGAATAGTCCCCTGTCACGCAAATCCTTGAAGATGTTAATCCAAGAGTTCGTCAAAGTCCTTCTAAGCTGGGACCACCAACTCTCAATTCTTTGGTTGGAGGATGATCTGCCATATTGGAAACTATTTTCTCTCGCATAGCCGTCCCTGTTAAACCATCTCAGAGCAACGTGCATCCTCCGAACAAGAACTTTCTCAGTACCACGATCAGCGCGAATGACTTTTGGGACACCATCTATGTGGCGAATAAAATCCAAGTAGAACTTTGCGATCAACCGAGGGTTATTGTTACTATATCCAGCTTTAAGCCATAATATTTTTCTCGAAAAACCATCAACAGCGCCATGGATTGCAATTCCATATGGCTTCAGTTTATCATAGCCATCAATGTGTACCATGTGATTAGGACCTGGACATCGGTAAATACGTCGCAAAAGTCGATTTGCTGTTCTTCGTGCCACACCTTCTGGGTCTATGATTCTCAACATTTGCCTTGTTCTGTTTTGGGTCACATGCAACCCATAGGCAAAGTTCAGTCGCTGCCACATTGATCTGTATCCAATATTTCGTCCGTTTACCTCTAACTCGTTCATCATGACCATAGCTATATCCTCAATGGGCGACTCTTGCCCGCGCCTCCTTAAGTTTAAGCGACGTAACAGTCTTTTCAGGTGACGTGTGCTAATGAATATGTTATGACACAAGCCCAGTAGATAGAGAATTTCTTTTGCTTCATATCCTTGCATGAAGTAGTGCTCAATCAACTGGGAACGAAATGCACGTCCATCTCCTCTGAATGCGGCTGCAGTATAGACTGGTGGTGCCTTGCAAACAGGAAGTAGCAGAAGTCCAACGAACTACAAAATAAAACAAACAAATTACGACAAATTTTGAGGTACAACACAAACCTCAACATTTTAAAGGCACAATCTTTATTATTCTTACATAGAAAGCCAGACGGCTTAGTACCGTCATTGCTGCAAAAATACTAATTCT
This sequence comes from Holothuria leucospilota, assembly GCA_029531755.1. Lineage (NCBI taxonomy): Eukaryota > Metazoa > Echinodermata > Holothuroidea > Aspidochirotida > Holothuriidae > Holothuria > Holothuria leucospilota. The sequence goes on along the minus strand of CM055965.1, from coordinate 253,682 downwards.
GTAACCTCATTCTGCTCAAAAGGGTTGTCACGGCTTAACAGACTGGTAGCTTCAAATGAACCATCATCTTAAAAAAAAAAAGAAAAAAAAAAACCAAAAAAAAAAACCCAAAAAACAAAAAAAAAAAAAAAAACTAGAATAGTGTTTTACTGTTTAATGCTGAGCACAAACTTAACGAGGTGGATTCCGCAAAGTTTCGTCCTTAAGATGTTGTTTACAAACTTTTCACAGTTTGACCTCTGGTGAATTCAAATGACCTTTGACCTCCGGTGCAAGTGAAAGACTTCTTTAAATCGCTATTATACATATAGTCCGTGAGCTAGGAGGGCCCCCCGTGCACCCCACCCCAGATCCTCCATGAGTGGTATCATTTTGTTCAGAGGTACCTTCTGAATAATATTTTACATGTTACCATGGAAAAAATTGGGATGGACCCTGCATTTCCGCCATTTTCCAAAATGGCCGCCATTCGGAACTATTTTCACCTATAACCAGGGGCGTAAATACGGGGGTGTGACACCCCTCCCCCCCCCCAGTGAAAGTCAAAAGTCAGTCTCTGAGCGCCAAAAAGTCGGTCTCAAATCCACTTCAGCTGGCCTTTGTGACAGTAAACCAGACATGAACACCATTTGCAGAGCGAAAAAGCAAAAAAAAAAAAGGGTTATCAAAAAATTCGGACCGTAAAACTATGTCAATGGGAGTCGTTTCCAGGAAATGTAGTCGGTCCCAAAAGTCCCAAACTAGTTCACACCCCCTGGAAATTCATGTATATACGCCCCTGCCTATAACTCGGTGTCTGAGGCACATAGAGTCATAATTCTGCTGTCTTTACATATGTTTTCAAGGTCCAGGAATCCATTAAGAACAACGAAATTATCACTGTGTCATTTGCTGTGGCAGCTATTTTGAAATTCAAAAGGGCCGCCGAGAAAATCATTTTAGCTCATATCCCATGGGCCAGATGCACTTTAAGGGCATCCCACCCCACAATCCTCTGACCTAACATTTTTTGGGAATTTTATGATCCCCTGAATACGAAATCAATGTAAAATAGTAAACATTTTGGGTCTCACTTATTCAAAATGGCTGCCAAAAACAAAATGGCGGCAAATTATATAGATATTTGAAATTAAATAATAACAAAAATAAAGAAAATATTCTTAAAAAATATTTTTAAGATGTCTGTTCTTAAAATTTGTTCATATTTTATTAACAAAATTTCAAACTTAATTTTCAAACTTAAGTTTTGGCAAGATTCGGGTTAATCAAGATGGCGGAAAAACAAAATGACTGCCAATGTTAAAATTACATTATATTAAAATAATATGGAAAATAATCCTTGAAAAATACATTTTTCACAGATGTTCTTTCATATCCGGCAATAATTTATGCCAAATAATCACAAATTATATTTCAGAACATTTTTGCTGAAATTCAGGTCAACCAAGATGGCAGAAAAGGCAAAATGACCGCCAAGTGTATAGGTACAATACATGTCAATAATATCAAAAATAATCCTTAACAAATATTTTTACCACATTTTACCCTAAAATCTATCCATAATGTAAACTAAATATCCAAAACCTGGACATTTCTTTACCTATCCAGGTCAACCAAAATGGCGGAAACAACAAAATGGCCGCTCATTGTATATAAGTACAGGGTACAATAATAATAATAACAAAAATAATCAAAATAATCCATAAAAAATATTTTCAACTCATTTTATCCTAAAATCTATCCAGAATGTAAAACTAAATATTTTAAAATGTTATTCTTGACATTTCATTGCTAATCTAGGTCAATCAAGATGGCGGAAAGTACAAAATGGCCTTCAATAATATAACAATTGATGGACTGATTTGTTGTGTTTTTGCGACCATTTTGGAGTTTCCGCCATCTTGGTGTACCTGGATCAGCAATGTAATGGCCAGAATAATAATTCTGGATATTTAGTTTTACATTCTGGATAGATTTTAGGAAGCAAGCCATCAAAGTACTAAATATTACATTTCAAACGACTCACTAGAGTTGAAGTTAACATTTTGCCAAATCTTGTGCAATATTGCTTGAGTGCGGCCTAGCCTTCCCAGTTCCGAACACAACAGAAAGCTTCCAACATATGTCTGTGAGCTATACCGTCTCACGCGACAATCTAGTAGCAACGAAGCAAAACGTCAATTTTCAGAATTTTGACGTTTCGACGAGTTAAAAGCAACAGTGCAACTCGTCAATTTGCTAAAAATTGATGCATTGACCGTGGACAACATTCAGTATCTCGTAAAAACGTCAATTTTCCAGATTTCGTCATATCGACGAGATAACTACAGCTCTGCAACTCGTCAATTTGCAAAAAATTGATGCATTGACGAGTTCCGGCATGTTGGCAAATTGGTAATTTTGTGAATTTTGTCACATTGACGAGATAGTAGCAAATGTGCAACTCGTCAATTTGTAGAAGTTCGATGCAATGACGGAATCTAATATCACGTGAAAACGTCAATTTTCGGAATTTTGTCATTTTGACGAGTTAGTCACAACTGTGCATCTCGTCAATTTACATAAAAATGACGCATTGCCGAGATGAAATATCACGTCAAAACGTCAACTTTCTGAATTTTGTCACTTTGACGAGTTAGTCGCAACTGTGCAACTCGTCAATTTGCAGAAAATTGACGCATTGCCGAGATGAAATATCTCGTCAAAATGTCAATTTTCTGAATTTTGTCATTTTGACGAGTTAGTCACAACTGTGCAACTCGTCAATTTGCAGAAAAATGACGCACTGACAAGATCCAATATCACGTCAAAACGTCAATTTTCTGAATTTTGTCATTTTGACGAGTTAGTCACAACTGTGCATCTCGTCAATTTGCAGAAAAATGACGCATTGATGAGATGAAATATCTCATCAAAATGTCAATTTTCTGAATTTTGTCATTTTGACGAGTTAGACACAACTGTGCAACTCGTCAATTTGCAGAAAAATTACGCATTGACGAGACGAAGTATCACGTCAAGACGTCAATTTTCTGAATTTTGTCATTTTGACGAGTTAGTCGCAACTGTGCAACTCGTCAATTTGCAGAAAAATGACGCATTGACAAGATCCAATATCACGTCAAAACGTCAATTTTCTGAATTTTGTCATTTTGACGAGTTAGTCACAACTGTGCAACTTGTCAATTTGCAGAAAAATGACGCATTGACAAGATCCAATATCACGTCAAAACGTCAATTTTCTGAATTTTGTCATTTTGACGAGTTAGTCACAACTGTGCAACTCGTCAATTTGCAGAAAAATGACGCAATGCCGAGATCCGATATCACGTCAAAATGTCAATTTTCTAAATTTTGTCATGTTACTATCTCGTCAAATTGTCAATTTGCAGATTTTTGTCATTTTGCCAAGTCGGCAACTCGTCAATGCAATGTCCCTTCTACGCTTCCGTAGAAGTCCCCTTCTAGACTGGCTGAATAGAACGGCCTCCGCCAGTGAGCTCCGCCATCGTGCTTTTTACGTGCTAAACAAACGGACACGGTCAGACCAGCGAAAGGATATAACATATGGCCAACAACCAAAAAACCGAACACCAACAACACCCTCGCGCACGAAACAAAAACTACCAACACTGCTACTGAGCAGCCACAGAGACCGAAACTAAAAAACAACACAAGACCAGACTATCATCACTTAACAACCCCAAAACTGAAACACCACACCAAACTACCCTCACCCACAAGTAACTACCCCAAAGGGCCACGAGGGGTCGGGGTCCACTTGCCATATTTACAGTATGTACAATATACATACTATTTACACCCAACAAAAATTAAAGAAAATACCGCCATCGTGTGCTTTTAAAGTGCATAGAAACGGACACTTGTCAAACAGAAAGACCCGAAACCGGACCGGCAAACACCGCCATCGTAATCACGGATACTTCTGGTATAGGAGAGCTGTCGCAATCAGTACTTTGAAGCGTTCAACCAATGAAACCGACATCGTACAAGGTTTGAGTCGCAGTGAACAATGCCGTCAGGTTTCGCAGTAATAAACTTTTCCGGAACATTTTCAACGTTTATCCACGATGATGTAGGCGTGAGGCTTTCACGAAGGTTTGGAGCAAATGCTATCATCCTTTCATGTGTTTGACTTCTTGGTAAAGAAGAATTGGATTTAACGAAAAAGATACGTTGTTTTCGTACAAGAGAAGCTTGTTTTACATCCACGCTCTCCATTGGCTTAAAATTCGCAACTATATGGATATTCATATCAGATAGGTGTTCTTATTCCTGATTGGCCCTCCACGTTTTTAGTTGCGGTGCCTGCTACGCAGGCACCAGCAACTAATGTCACCGACACGAAACTACGAATTTTGGCTTTTCAAAATATCTCTTCTTAGACAGTTTGTTTTATCCGAATACGGTGTAGTCTAAGTTAACGAAATGGTTGTTTTGTTTTGGCCATGCTAATTTGGTGACCTCATGACCTTTCTAAGGAAGTATTACGGGGACATCTCTTCATTTGAAATGCGTGGGCGGTGTCTATTTTTAGAACATTTTTTGACTAGGAGACTTGCGAGTTGCCATGACAAAATATTAAGCACAAAGGGGGAATTTCCGGTTGCCATGCTACACGAAAAATTGCAACCTGCAGTGGGCCTCTAGAGGGTGATAAGTCACAGAGATCTTTTACAGTACAAATTCCGCCTGTCGGTAGCCTGCATCTGAACTTAACTTATTGCAGGAATTCCCCTCCTGTACAGCCGAGCCCTTTGTGGTTGATAGTCAACGATGACCTTTAAGTTCAAATTCTTTGATAAATGACCACTTTACTATCTCAAAGTTCAACAGTATATGGAAGCTAGTAGCTCCCTAGATAATTACCCAAAACATTGTACTGTGTGGTGTACGTGTGCAATACTAGTCAGTTTAAAGGCAGTAATGTATGCCTATAGTTGTGTATATTCGGCAAAAGTTTTTCACTTCAAATAACCAAGAATATCTAGTAAGTTTTTCAAAGCACATGCCTTGTCCCTGCTAAAGGTTTATTTCTCCTAAGAAGTTGTTCTGAAAGTGACACTTGCCTAAGTTGTACAGTAGGCCTACATGTGTGTTTTTACTCTACATTGAAGTCTAGTCATGTAATGCAGAGTGAAAGTAAATGTCCAACATTTTTTTTTGAAAAAATTTAGAAGTCTTAAAGGGGAAATGCAGTCACCCCAACTTGAAGTAGTGTAGTAGACTGTCCTGTTTCATGATTGGCTCTTTAGAGTCATGTGACAATATTTTTTCTCCTCAAATGTGAAATTTACTAGAAGTAACTGATTGGTTTACCTTGAATATGAAATACTGAAGTCTTAAAATATTATGAAAGATACTTTGCAGAGAAATAAGAAGAAAATTGTGAGATTTAGTTGTTGCTTCAAAATAAGTTTGGGGCGACTGCTCTTGACCTTTAAGCTTAACAACTTTTTTCTTGTAATAAGGATCACAGATGTAGTGTACTTTAAAGCTCAGTAATGTGTAATTGCATTCACGAAAAGAAGTTAAAAATTTTGAAAACTTTAATTTTTTTCAGGAATTGTGGTCCTTGAGAGACTGTCTAGTAGCACATGAATTAGTGTTTCTGTTACTGAGGTTTATTCCTCATTATAGCTCATAAGAAGTTGTTGTGAGGGTGACATTTGCCAAAGTTGTACCATGGAAGTAGCCTACTACCTACGAGGTAGTACCTCCATGGTTTTACAGTACATGTGTGTCATTACTTTGAAGTCTAAGTCATGTAATCCAAATTGAAAGTATGCCTATCCAAGATTTTTTTTTTTTTTTGCAAATTCAGGATTCCGGGTACTTCAAAAATATTTCACTTTGTGAAAGGAGGACATTGTACAGACACGTCATACAGTATATTTTTATTCCTTGCCGAAGGCACTGAGGCAAGGAAGGAGGAACTGTAAACAAGTGCCTCTAATCAAGACCGGAATTGATGTTGATGGTTGTAGGCCTGTTTGGCACCTGTGGTAGGCTATTTATGTTTAGTGGAAAATATAATAGGCTCCAGGTCCCAGGTTAATTAGCCTGTAAAGTATTTTGAATATAATATAGGGGTGGGTATGGGTGACTAACTGTTAGATGTGATAATTCTAGCAACTGAGGTGCTGAAGCTGTTAAACTGAAATACCATTTTAAAAAAATAAAAAAAAAATCTGATTTAAATAAAAAGAAAATCTGATTTAAATAAAAAAAAAATCCGATTTTTTTTTATTAAAAAAAAAAATAGAAAAAAAATCAACAACCCTCTTTCAGTGGGTGCAACTGAAGGGTCGCCCTGTTAGCTGAGTCTATATAACAAAATGGAAATATGCTTGACCAGCCAAATGAAACTGAGAGCATACACCAGGCTCTTCGCATAGGGTTACCATATTTATATTCTTGCAAGGTGGATATGGATCGTCGTCCTGGGGGAGGGTTTAAGGGGAGGGTTCCCCCTCCTCTTTGGAAATTTTTTCGGTTTTCAAGGGTGTCTAAGATGCAAAATGGCAATATTTGTTGCTTTAATCAGTTTCTTTAACTTGAATGAAGTATGTTTTGGTTTTGAAAGTCAAATCCTAAAAAGTCCTAAAAATGGTTAGTTTCTTTAAATGTCTCATGGATTAGCTCAGTGATCGGAGCTTGGGACTTCGGGTCGTTAGGTTATGAGTATAACCTGGGGCGTGTCTATGCTACCGGCGACTTTGTGCACAGGTTTGTCATACCTCGTGTGTGCGGGTCTCCCTTCAGTTTGGAACATGCGGCTTTCAGACCGTGCTGTTCGGTAATGAAGGTAGCAGAGGCTGTACTCATTGTACAGCAGTAGGTGGTAGGCCGCGCGATGCATTGTGCGGTCGCTACAAGTGAAGTATATAGTAAAACATGCAAATGTGGGACCTGGTTACGGGGAATGTATAGTCCTTGTATTTGTGAAGAAATACGAGGTAGGATATCGTTAGTTTTATCCACTGTTCACGGCATCGGCATATAACTTGGTCAGGCCTATAATACGACCAGTAAAGCTTTCAAAATATTTAGCCCACAAAGCAAAATTAGGGAAAACCCGTCAGATCATGTGAGAAATACATGGAATCCGGACATTGTGGACAATTTTACTAATCCGCCCGGACGCCAGCGTGAACCAGTAAAGAGAGGACATGTACCGGACGTCTGGTAACCCTATCTTCACAGTCAATCTGAACGAATCTTTACAAAGTTTGAACGAAAATCTGTGCGAAAAGCATTGTAAAACAACGGCCCCTGTCCTACTATCCCCAAAGGGGGTACTAGGAGAGGGGACGCGGAGGAAATTTTGAAATGGGGGGGGGCTAATCATCGAAGCGGTCCAATAAACTGATATATTTTAAAGAAAATAGTAGCCTATCATCCCAGTTTAAGGCGGCCTAAAATGCCCAGGGCAGAAAAAGTGCGGGGGCTCCACCTCTCCACGGTCCATGTTAAGGACTAATAAACACTGATTAGTTTATTCTTTGCAAGTATGTTGAATAAATTCTGGCGACGCCACTGAATCGCATTACTTTTGTATATTCAATCAGCCTAAATGAAAACCGGCCCTCTGAACGCCCGTCCTCTTAACTTTATTAAATAGAGTTGTAAGGCCAGTGTAGTTCACGTGTGTTTACTGTGCTAATAATATTTTTGTGTGCGAAGCGCGCCAAAAGTTTGCACTAGAAATCTTTGACTATTGTAAAAATTACATACAGGTTAGTACTGGCATATTTTCAGTTTTCTCAAAAAATGTCTCCTGCCCACGGTTGTCTTCAACTGACAATCTTCTTATAGGAAGTAAAGCTAATGAATCTCCTTCCCATTTGTGCAATCGTACTATCCTTACGATTAAGAAGCGCCCGATGGGCACTATGGTTCCTTGCTGAATGTAATGACACTGAACCATGAGCATACAAACAAAATATTAGCTAATGTGAAGTTTGCCTGTGACTCTGGTGACTGCTACATGACCTTTCAAGAAGTTGGCAGTGAATGTTGACTTCATGTACCAAGTATCCTGAAAGTCCACAACTTGACCTCAAAATGACCTCTGATAACCTCCAAATGGCCCCCAGTGACCCCAGATGACCTCTGACCTCCACCAAAAACAGAATCAATCTTCTCACCATAACACATCCACATACCAAGTATGAAATCTATCCAAGCTTCCTCAGAGATGGCGATTTTTGCAAGTCCAAGTCAAGTCACAATTCAAGTCAATGTTGGCAAGTCCAAGTAAGTCACAAGTCATTTGCCTCAGCTCCAAGTCAAGTCAAGTCACAAGTCAAGAGTAGCAAGTCAAGTCAAGTCATTTGGACTTGACCACAAGTCAAGTCACCATAAATAATAGAACAAAATGGTCGACTCTCCAAAAACTCAGTACTGACGTGTTTGCATGAAAAGTTTCGATGTATGGGTAAAATGGTGAAAATTGTAGAGTTGGGTACGGTACCAAATATGGGTGGGATATTTCAAAATAGGGGTATGCTATCAGGAAGCCTAAAAATGTCTTGGTTAAATATTTGAAATGTGACCTTGCGTGGTAACAAGCAATAGCATGGTATGCTATTGCTTTTATATATGAGGAACCTATTGACACAAACTCTGTCGGACCCGGAAATATTATTGCTGGGTAAAGGCTCAGGATTTATGCCAACACCATCTGCCCCTAAAAGGTACTCTCTGCTCCAAGTAATATTTTATGCATGATATATCTTCCCGAAGTTCCGTCTACCCTCAACTTGGAAGCCGAGGGCAGTAGCATGTCCAGACTTTTTACACTGGGGGTGTACAGTAAAGTTTTAGTGTTGGCGCCGAAGAGTGAAAAGCGAATTTTATGCATGGCACCTCACCTTAAATCCTATATCAACTCTCCACTTTTTGACGTTTTACATTTTTCATTTGGGTCCTCTTTCCCCCTGTCCTACTTTTTAATTGTTTTTCTATTTTCCTTCGCGGAGGGGGGGGGGCGTACCCCTTACCGCTTGGGTCCAGGAACGGAAACTCGATCCGTGGGGGTTGAAGGGAGAAGCTCCTGGCGTTCTCACCCTTAACGGTATCAAAGTCATAATTTTGAAGCATATATCCATCACCGGATAGGTAACGTTGTGTGGGCGAACTCCGTATGTTTTTCTAATTGGGAGGAACAGTGCATCGATCATCGGAAAGTTAGCAGTACAGCAGTGTTGACATAGCGGAGTTCATAAGCGGAGCCCACATGGGCTTAGCTGTCTGTTACGGTATTTCCATAGCCGGATCTACCTTTAGGGGGGGGGGGCCCGTAACCTATCTTATGAGGGGGGCCCTATGAGTATAATTTTTAGTGATATTATTTGTGGGTGGGACTAAAACGTGACACTATCTAAGTGGAGCGCCACCACCGTCGGCTGATTAGCGTCTAGCCTACTACTGAGAGATTTTTGGACAAAGTACCGATGCCGGTAAATTACCAGAAATGCCACTTCCAAGCCTGTCAATTTGCATAAGACTATTCTACCTTTCATGGTTAAGAAAATTTTAAACTCCCTAAAGAGAGACAACTCAGATACATTTTATTCCCCTAAGCAATTTGTGTAGGGCAGACATAGAACTTGACATATAACATCTGCTGTTTTATTTTTGTTATGTGTTATATAGGAAATCAAAGGTTATATATACACATGAAATTGGCATAGAAATCCATGAAAGATGGTTTTGAAAGTCCAAATTCATCATTTTAATTGCATCAAGAAGGCCAATCTGCAGGTAGTACAATAATCGTTTCATCAATAACCACGTACAGAAATGCGCTTGGACATTCTGATGTACGGAAGCATATAATATGTATCAAGAAAATCGATACCGAGAATTTGACCTTTCGGTGCAGGGCCATTACTTGTAGTCATTGCAATACAAAAAAAAAGTTTAAATTAAAATGTATAAGTATTCAAAACAAACAAAATTTACGATTCTGCTCATAGGTATGAGGTTTGGTCAGAGGAGACAATAATGGTATTTAGAGGAACTTTATAGCAATAGATACCTAATGCATCGACGGCACTGCATCAACTGCTGCTTCTCAACCTTATCTTTTTAATTTAATTTCCTTTACTTAGTTGAAAACTTTTCCTGCATTCTTTTCCTGAATATATTTACAAAATCTGAAAAATGTGCTGTTTTCAATCGTTCTCTTTCTCATACTAGCTGAATATGCGAAAATTCAATTCACTTAATGTTTATGAAATTGTTCGGTGCGCATCCACCATTTTGAACAAAATGTTGCTGCAACGTGTTAATGGCTCACTTCGTGAGAGTGAAGATAAAAGGCAAGAAGTGTCCGAAGGAGCCTGGACGCAGGTCTTCCCAGGAAAATGTTGAAATAAAACGCTGTCTGATGTAAATGTATCTTCACTCCTTATGAATAACAGCTGGCAGGGATTGATGATGCATGCGGGAGAGCTTGAAGAAGGAGGGGCGTTTGAATTATTGAGAGATTTTACGGGGCTAAGTACCACAGAAAGTGAGAATGGGAGTAGTACTCAGGATGGAACCGTACGAATCGCGCGGAAACTGAATTGCATTTTTAGAAATTTATAGCGACAAAGGTGACAGAAAAATAAGACAAAATACCCTCAAGGACAGGACGGTTGCCCTGCCCACCACGCTACGTGTCTGCCCCACGTTCAGAAATGGAACTTCCCGTGACTTAAAAATAACGTCCAAACATTATTTTGGAATCTCGGAAATTAACAGAGATCGATTCGATAAAAATTGGCTTTAAACAGTTCGAGGGAGGATCACTGACACTGCCCCCTGCATGCGGCTATGAGTCTAACTATGACTGTGGGTCCTCTCCTGAAAGTAAAGTCTGTCAGTCGTGAATTTCTTGCTTATGGAAATTAAGGTACGCAAAATGCATTGCATCTAGTCATGGTACTGCTAATTATTTTAAATTGTCAAGTGACTAGTATTAACCCGAAGATCTGTGCAGGTTAATTTGAACAAAACAAAAAAAAAAGTCATGGCAATTCCTTGATCGGAATTCAGGACTCCTTACACAATCACACCAATCCACATTCCTCCTCAGTTGACCCAAGGTTTCTGTGGCCTGACTAAGAAGCACTGTCCTAACCGAAGGGCCAACATAACTATCGCTAAAGTTAAAATATTTTGGGCGAAACTATCTACTTCATTGTCGAAAATGAACCTTCCCCTAGCTTAAGTGCAGATAATGATCACCTTTTGAGTATTTTGTTAATACGGCCTCAAAAATAACTTGGGCGATTCTGAGATCCTGTTAAATAAATTAAAAATATCAATAATACAGCATTTATGAAAGAAAGAAAGAAAGAAAGAAAGAAAGAAAGAAAGAAAGAAAGAAAGAAAGAAAGAAAGAAAGGAAGAAAGAAAGAAAGAAAGAAAGAAAGAAAGAAAGAAAGAAAGAAAGAAAGAAAGAAAGAAAGAAAGAAAGAAAGAAAGAAAGAAAGAAAGAAAGAAAGAAAGAAAGAAAGAAAGAAAGAAAGAAAGAAAGAAAGAAAGGAAACCTGACACGCGAAGACGCGCTCAAAAGGACCAGGCTTTGTCGGTAACTCTGCTCTTTTCCATCAAATTCGCAAAGGGATAACGGACAGCAATGTGATATGTTGCCTGTCAGGCCCCCAGGCTGTGAGCGGGGGACACTGGGCAATGCCATTGTCGGCCATATTCTGAACCAGCCCCAACAATGACGCCCTACCTTTGAGCCATAGATTCTGGAAGCTGGTGGGTTTTTCGGTATTAAGGACCATGCGTTTACATCATCACAAATGTAGTCATAGATTCAAGGGAACATTCCAATGTTCATAAGTATGAACGCCATAAGCCTAGAAATGTCCAGAGGCGATACCCAATCACATCCAATGGCAAAACTCTGAGTGTTTGGGGTCTGTCACCATGGACCATGGTTAAGCTAACTATAAATTTGCTATGCAACTGGAACCAATTTGAATTACAAAGTAAGGTGTAAACAAAGTTGAGATGAGAATTTTAGTGATCAAGGAATTTGTTAATCATCACCGCATTAAAGCTGTTAACGCCGGGTACTGGGCGGGGGGATTTAAATGATAGACCTAATCCGTCAGTCATATTTAGACATTTAACACATAGCCTTAAAACTTTTAGGGGGGTTTGAAGGAAAGTCTGGAGTCTAGGCCCCCTCAGGCCTCATGCATGGCTACGTCACTGGGCTCGGGAGTTACCCCATGTGCTGCTTTAGAGGACACATCTACAATACAAAAAGGGCATTCTTGTATAAAATTCCGATTCACTTTGCGGAATTCAACATATCCAAGCTCTAATGCTCTGCTATACATTCACTACATAATGAAAGAAAAAACAATTGTCATTAAGAAATTTGATAAAGGCAGAGGTATCGCAATTATTAATAAGAGTGGCTATGAAACAAGCGCTTAGGCAACTATCGTACGGTAGTACCATCAACTTAATGTATCAATTATCACCATGGAAACCATTTCCCTGGTCAAATATCTCATCTATGACCTCTTTCAAATGAAAGAAATTATCAAAGACATATTTGACTTTTTCAATTTCAGTAACACACTATCCGTACACCACTTCTCTACCTTCTACCTAAAGTCCACAAAAAGCCACCCGACGGTACTACTTTCAGACGTTTTTTCGGTAGACCCATAATTTCTGGCTGCAGGACCTGTATATCCAGCAAATATCAGAATTTTTAGATTATTTTTTCACCTTCTACTGGTTCAACAACAACAACCTACAGTACCTATGTGAAGGATACCAATCACATCCTTTATCTAAGTCAAAATCTAAAATTACCCGATCATGTTTTATTGTTTACACTTGATGTAGTCGGTATGTACACCAACATCAGCCAGTATGAAGCGATTAACGCATGCACCGATGCATTCTCGAAATCCGACAACGACATTTACTCTGTACCAGAATTTTAGAGCTCATTGAAGCGCAATTGCTTCAGACTTTAACAATATACCTAATTCCTACAAACAGTAGGCCTGGCAATGAATGGGCTCGGAATCGTCACCCGAAATCACCGATATCACGTTGAAATCATCAAACAAAATAGTACCCCTTTCTAAGCATATCATCCTCTGGTTGAGATATAGGGATGATATCCTTCTCTTTTTGACGGTTCTGAATCTGAACTAAAAACATTTGTGAACTATATTAACACCATACATCCTCCATTGAAATTCACTTTTGAATCATCATACTCAGAAATTATTTTGAGATTAGTATCTCAGAAAGTAATTATTTTGACATTACTATCTTCAATCGTTTCGCAGAATCAAATTTAGGCTCGTAACTAGACTTGGAAAGCAGGAGGCAAACCAAGCAGTGTCGGGGGGGGGGGGGGGGGGCTTTGAAATTATGCTATTACACAAGGGTCTAGCTATGCCCGCAGAGCAAGGGACCAATCCAAGGAGCATAGGCCTGGATCCCGAATGCCCTCTTCGGTTATTGGACTGATAAAATAACCTCGATATCTGTACCTTACTCGAAATCAAGCGAAACTTCCCAATATTTATCACGTAACTCTTGCCACCCCGAAAGTTGTTTAAAGGGCTCTATTAAAGGCGAGACTTTACGACAAAAATCGCCATGGCTTCAACGAGAACTAGTCAAATCTTTTAGAGGAACCTAATTCGGCGCAATTACTCAGAGAATATGTATCTAAAAGTCGTTTCCGAAATTAATTTCGAGGACTGATGTTAACACCTCTCAACTAAGGAATCCACACCATCATTGGTTTTTTATAGGTTCTATTTTCACCTCACATCAAAATCAAGGACTTACAAAAGTGCCTTCGTGACATTGGCACTTATTTAACAAACACCCGACACTTTAAATTCTGTTTCCGAAACCAACACTTATCGCCCCAAACTTTACTACTTGCATACAGGAAAGATATTGCCATTGGTAGCAATAATGCATAACCGGCTAGCCCTTGTTTGCGTGCGTACGTTATGGTACAATGTGAGTACTGTGTAGGTTTGTGTAGGTAAATGTCGCGTACACGTTTGCGGTCTGGGCATGCCGCGGCAGCGCGAGAAGGGGATCGGGAGCGAGTTAGTTAAACCAAAATTGGCCATCTAAATAATGCCTCTGACTTACGTTGGCGACAAGTCATTTGTTGCAAGTCCAAGTCAAGTCACAAGTAAAACAGTGCAAGTAAAAGTCAAGTCACAAGTAAATACGAAAATCGCAAGTCAAGTCACAAGTCAGAAAAATAGTGACTCGAGTCAGACTCGAGTCCAAGTCAACAAGTGCAAGTTAACAACTCTGAGCTTCCTACCTTGAGATATTGTGTTAACAAGGCTTTCAGTGTTTCACCCCTGGTGACCCCAGATGACCTTTGACCTCCAACAAAAACGATAGGTCACACCTTCTCACTATGGCTATATCTACCCTTACTCAAAATCCATATATGGCCCAGATATGGGATTTCATATCTGGCCCATATGTGGGCCAGATATGGAATTCATATCTGGCTTGTACAAGAATTGGGCAGATATAACTTGATATAATATAAAGGCCATATATGGCCATATATGGCCCAGGTAAAGTTTCACTTTTATATGGCCCAGATATGCCCCATATATGGCTACTCCATTTCTGGCCCATATATGGAAAATCCATATATGCCACATATAAAGAGATTTATATGTGGCCCATATCTGTGCCATATATGACCCATATAAAACTTTATATGGCTCACTCTTTATATGGCCCATATCTGGCCCATATATGGAAATTTATATCTGGCCCATATCTGCACCAGATATGGAATTTATATCAAATCGGATAAAAAGTTAGGCAGATATAACACAGATCTAAACCAGAACCAGATCTAAACCATATATGGCCCGATAAAGTTCTATCTGGATTAAGCCTTTATATGACACAGATCTGCTCTAGTTAAGAATCATAGTTAGGACTTATAGTCCACACTCCTCATGGAGACTTTGAATACCAGAAAACAATGTTTAAGTGCTCCATGAATTAGAATTTAATGTAAGTATTAGGTTGAATTGACTTAAGTACATAAATTCAACTTATTTCATAACAGTGAACAAAAAAATGCCTTGAAATTTCCTATTTTATGTAATCACAGTGATATGGGCTTCTTATTTTAAACTTAATTACGTATTTGACTCTAAATTTTGTTTACTGCGTGGTGCATATTTTAATTTCAACTTCCTAAATCATGAAAATGTAGGTTTAGATACAAGCTCCGCCCAAATATGCAAATTATTTGCCTAAGTTCACTTACTACACTGCGGTATTAACAGAAGTGTAGCCACTAAATAACTGCAATGCCTGGGAAGGTTATGCTGTATCCAAAACATGTCCTAGTTTGTAACAAGCATAATCCAAGAATCAAATCAAATAAATAATAAAACAAACTAACAAAATGCTCATTTGCATATCTAGCATATCAAGTTATATCTGGCTTGATATGGCCATATCAAACTTTATATACATATCTGGATCACGATAATATCAAGTTATATCTGGCTTTATATGGCCATATCAAACTTTATATACATATCTCGATCGTGATTATATCAAGTTATATCTGGCTTTATATGGCCATATCAAGCTTAATATACATATCTGGATCACAGTTTTATCAAGTTATATCTGGCTTTATATGGCCATATCAAACTTTATATACATATCAGGATCACGATTATATCAAGTTATATCTGGCTTTATATGGCCATATCAAACTTAATATGCATATCTGGGTTATGTTTTAATCAAGTTATATCTGGCTTGATATGGCCATATCAAACTTTATATACATATCTGGATCACGATTATATCAAGTTATATCTGGCTTTATATGGCCATATCAAAGTTTATATACATATCTGGATCATGATTATATCAAGTTATATCTGGCTTTATATGGCCATATCAAACTTTATATACATATCTGGATCACAGTTTTATCAAGTTATATCTGGCTTTATATGGCCATATCAAACTTTATATACATATCAGGAACACGATTATATCAAGTTATATCTGGCTTAATATGGCCATATCAAACTTTATATACATATCTGGATCACGATTATATCAAGTTATATCTGGCTTTATATGGCCATATCAAACTTTATATACATATCTGGATCACGATTATATCAAGTTATATCTGGCTTAATATGGCCATATCAAACTTTATATGCATATCTGGGTTGTGTTTTAATCAAGTTATATATGGCTTTATATGGCCATATAAAGTCTTTAATCAACCAGATATTTCCAGATATAAAGCCAGATATGGATTTTGAGTAAGGGTATATACCAAGTTTCAGTTTAGTCCAACTTCCCCTTATTGAGTTACAGCGTACCCAAGCAAGCGTCACAGACACAGACAGACACACACACACACACATACACACACGCCAACCTGACTACATAGGTTCCTTTTGCTAACGCAAGGAACCAATTAAACAGTGGTGGCACTATGGGGTAATGAGGGGGGATGGGTCACCTCAGATTTTACCTTGCCCATATAAAGGCACTTAACCAAACATATACAGAGCCACAGGCTCCTTGTTCGGGCCTACTAGCAAGAACTGACGATAAGTGCATTAGGCGGTGGATAATTAGGCCTACCAACTTGCCTTTAAAATGTTTCAGTTTTTCAGTGCCCTTCGCGCACATCCGTAACAACTTAATACGTGGTCCTACCATTACGTTGGACAGCTTTCATGATATTTTCCCAAAGTGTCATGCAACCCTTACGGTTATTGATCTATCCCTCTCACAATCAATCCCCATGCATCATCAAACCGATCGGCCTTTGCATGGGTTAGGCTATGATAAAAATGTATATCAAATTGTTATATTTGTGGTCTAATATAGTGTACATGCAATTGGAGATATCTTAAATAGCACCTGAACACACACCAAATACCCAAGACGGACCCCTGAGCCATTCCATTTCTGTCACAAATGATTTTTTTTTATCTACCCAGCAGAGTACTAAGAAAGGCAGCCTAACCCGGTAACTACCCTTGAGGGGAGGGTGCAATGTCGCAAAATGCAGTGAATCCCCGGCAGTGACGTAGCTGGACTTTTTTCAGGGGGGGGGGGGCACCTAAATTTTCCGATTTTCCTTTTTAAAGTGTGAGCGTTACTCTATTAGGGAACGTTCTGCATTCTGTAATGTAGGTTACAAACATACGGATTACATGTAACACATACCAAACACATAAGTGACATTATGCAAATGTGCCCTGGCCGCCAGGGTCTATTTTGCATAAAGTCACTTAATACTTCAAGAGCCGAGTTGTGCACTGATAGTGTTCTTTTAAATCTGAATCATGAAATCGCGCGAAAATTTTTGGTAGGCTTACACAAAAACCACATAAAGAACAAAAAGAAAAAAAAGGAAAACTGCAGGGGTTGTAGACCATATCGGGGATAACATACGTACCTGGACTACTCGATGACATAGCCAAACTTTGCTCCGTGAATCGCTCACCAACTGACGGTACGCATGATACACACAAGAGAACAGCAACTAGACTGCGATATGGAATAAAATTACGACCTCTGCATAAACTGTGCACTCTGTCTACATTTTACTTGGTAAGGTGGACAGGAAGCTATGTGGAATGGAACTAATGAAGAAACTGGAACGACTCTACAGCGCGCGTAGCGCGCCGAAAATTTTGGGTTCATATTAGAGAAATTGGCTTCTTGAGACCAAGAACAGGTAAACTGTCGGGGCGACTAGTCGCCGTCAGGGACTGCATACTTAATCGTAAATTTCCGAATTTTTCATTTTCAAGATTCTGGTGGGGGGGGGGGGGATTGCCCCTGTCCCCCTGTACCTACGCCACCGACCCACTGGTTAGCAGGGGACGTGTCACCTAATTGATTTTTGAACTGTTTTTGTTTTTCTTATAAAACAAAAAGGGCTCTACAGGATTTTATTGCCCCTTTTTTAACGCGTATCCAAGAATATATGAGGAGTATAAAATAGCTTGATCTCATAAGCTAATGTCCGTATATTTTCAATGCTGGTTACTTAAAATTTGCGAGGAAAATTTTGCCCCTCTGAATCCTCACCGAGGAGGCGGAGACAAGCACCACTCTAGGGATCATATAGTGTGATATACAGTGATGATACCTCCATGATAAGAAGTAGTACTTGCACCAAAATTTCTCAAACACAGTACCAGCATTTTCTGCATGCTTTACGCGTGCGCCAGGGCTAGTCTCAACGGACACTAGCTGCCCATTTCTTAATTATTGCTGAAAATGCAGGACATATGTTTTAAATAAATATACAACTTTAAGGAGCAAACATTCCCATAAATCTCTTTAAAGGGATTCTTCTTTCAAATTTTCTCGACGATCCACCGGCGTAGATGGCATATAAGATTTTGTATGTGAGGGCGCCCTCAATCGTTACCAGGAAATAATTAAATGCTTCATTCTAAGTTCACAATTTTGTAAATACCCCAGAGCCGCCCAGGGTTTCACTTTCTGGATCCCCACCGGGACGTTGTTCCAGGACCCCACAATGGGCCCTAATAAGTATCCAAAGAATGAATATTACAAAACATGTTTATTTATCACCTACTCCTTTTGTTAAACCAGGGAGTTGCACGGAAGAACGTTAATTGTGAGACATTTACCGTTAACGTTTGAAGTGGCACTGAAGAAATGTCGAAGTCAGTCGAAAGCGGGCACATTTTTTGCAGCTAGTGTACAAAAAAGAAAAAGAAAATTAAAATAGTAAAACCATGTCCACAATTTGTTTGTAAAACAACCTAAACCATCTTCAAAACAACCTACACCATCTTCCTTTACAGACCTGTAGTAACTCTTGGAATCATTATATATTCCATTCGACAATACCTTGCCGGCACCACTGTAGGAAAAAATTATTGTGCGATCGATTTTTCAAATGGGGAAACAGTAGTGGCCCGCATGCGAGTTTTTTTTTTTCGTGGGATGGAAATGGAAGATCAATGCCAATGGACCAATCAGCTTCTTGGAAATAGGCCAAAATAGGCCACACCTCCAATTCCAAAATAACTGCTTTTCGACACCGTTTTTGTAATTCTGACACCGGATTATGAAAGAACACGTCAAATATTCACATTCCACGTAACCCTAACCCTTACCACGATTTTGAAACAAATTTAAAAATTTTTGAAAACATGAATTTTCCATAGGCATCCTACGATTAAAAAACTAGCGGCCCGCATGACTACAGGCCTGAATGTCACGGTGTTTTAAGACGGAGTGTTTCGAGACGGGACTTCACAGCTATGCATATTACCTGCTGCACAGTACACAATAGTATACGTACAACTTAATTTCTATTACGAAAGATACTCCGGTGCAGGCTATTATATCCTTCACTTGCAGTTGAAGCAGCGGCTGTATAATACGTACTGCACGTACGTTCACCATTGACTTTCATGTTTCACGATCGACACGCCTCATTTTGGTTCTCGGCAGGAGCGTTAGATGTCACATGTAGTATCATTTCTATTTTCCTAAAATTGTGCCACAAGGAATTTCGATTTTTTGTTCATTTTCCCTTTCCATTGTTTCTTTCATATTTTATTTTGTAGGTCACAATAGGGGGAGGGGTGCATCTGCCACTGACTTTTTCAGATGACCGAGAATTTGAAATGTTCAGAGCTTGCAAGGGCTTAGAACCCTACATCTGGGCCCATCCTCCGCATCTAATCACGTTCCCAAATCCAGAAGATGTTCAGTTTGCAAGAACATGTTTTTCTTATAACATGCAATTTGTATT
The DNA here is from genome assembly GCA_029531755.1 of Holothuria leucospilota. Lineage (NCBI taxonomy): Eukaryota > Metazoa > Echinodermata > Holothuroidea > Aspidochirotida > Holothuriidae > Holothuria > Holothuria leucospilota. Next base: position 233,818 of record CM055965.1, on the reverse strand, counting down.
TCAAGTCCAAAGTTGCCACAACATCGAACCCCAGTCTCATCTTGTGTTCTTTGGTCGATTGGCCTAATTGAAGTTTTCATCAATACTTGAAATCTTTACTTTCCAGCTGGAAAAATTGTAAGGAATTATCTGCAAAACATACATTCACCGATATCAGAACTGAGAATTTGACATTTGAAACTTCCCTTACTTCACTCTTGCATTGTTTTTGTGGGCTTACTATTTCAACCTTGTGAACCTAACATTTTTGCGGATGGGGTGGGGTAGGGTGGGGGGGGGAGGGGCGTAAGTTACCCTTCTACTAATTTTGGCCTTGGAGGGCACTTACCTTTGATGCATAGTGGCATTGAATATGGGACTTAAATAATGTGGGACTTATGAAGAATAACCTCACTTAGAGTGGCACCATTTCAATGTTCTTCCAAATATGCTATCTTCCAACTCATTGAGGTCGAATCAGATGGCAAAACCATTAATTCACTTTCCTTGGATAAAAACAAGCCAGTGAGCCACAAGTGGAAAAAAGGCCGTGGCTGGCTTGACTTGAACCAGTTGGTTGGAAACTGGGCTGTTAAACCTCATCTAACTACCTTGGATAAAAACCCCCACCTTACTGTGACTTGGCCAGAAATCGAACCCCTACATTCACATTGCTTAACGTCCTTTACATTACCCACACTGAAGTACAGACAAACAAATGCAATGATTTTCAGCAACTGCTGAAGTATCTCAAGCTTTACTTTTCCACTTTTGGAAACTACAGGTGGAAGTTACTTTTTCTGACTATCCTGGTTCTCTCTACTAGGTAACTAATTAGCGACTTTCTGGTATTTTAAAGATTGCAAATTTTTGATTGATGTTGTGCATGCCATTGATTATGAGTTATCTGTAGAATGCCAATACTTTCTAAAAAGATAACAAAGGAAAAAGGCACAAGACGCAACAAATCATATTTAGCATCATTTGATATTAATTACAAGTTGTCATCATATAACCTTTCCCAATAAAGACAGTAATTTGATATGCCCATGACAAATTACAAAACAATACCAAGCATATTTGAACAGAGAAATTAAGTTTACTCAATGATGAGACTAAGAAACTAAACAAGATAAATATACTACAAAGATGCTCCAGACTTTTTTACAATGCAGTGATCAATCCTTTGGAGAGTCTTTCAGATTTCATTTGCTCATAAACAGAGAACTCCCTTAAGTTCTCCATTCACAAGCATCACAAAGTTGAATTGCTCTCCATGTGTGTGGAAAGAATATCCCATTGGAAAGCTGACATTGTAAAGAATATGCTAGAAAATAGACATATTTGGATTTCCTGGATATTTTCTTACAGATGAGATTAACACTGGGGTGCAGCTTATAGATGTAGCAGTTATTTTACTTTATCAAATTAATTCAATGTTGTGTTTTAATTCTCTTCAACAAGACAAAAACAAAATTTCAAACTATCCAAAGGACCTGCAGATGCATGAACTACATCACCAAGAGTACCACAGTCAAGCCAGAGCCAAACCAACTTAAAGGTACAGAAATGGAGGCTACCCTGTGTACATGCAGGTTTGGGATGGGGACAGCTCAATTGTTACAGAACTTTGATCTTGTCTTTATATAGACACTTAGGTATGGAGGGGAGGAGGCTGCAAGATAAAACAGGCATGCTCATTTCAATGAATTAGACATGTACTTCCAACAAGGGAGTGAGTAACCCACATTGTAAACAAACACTGCATTGTGGGACTTCTCAAAATCTCAAACATGATACGCTATGATCAAACACATATCATTCGCATATTTTATTGTTTCCTTTGCCCTTGAACATGTAGCTGAAATGATGACATCACATACCAACTTCAAGAGACAATACCACAATCTGACATTGCATTTATTTCAGGTAGGGTCAGGATGTACTGCAACTGGACATTTACCTAGTTTTGTATCAACCTTTGTGTAAAGAACATTTTCAAAATATTAATTCTGCTAATTTGTAAACCTACAAGGACAATAATCTAGTATGTTTATGACAGAAATCCAAACTAGCCCACAATATCAACCCACACCTCCCACACCATATTTCACAAATCTGTAAAAATTGATAAATTAAGAATTAACTGCACCAAATTAATACAATACTCCCTCCCTCACTTGTATGCAATGATTACACCTTTAACAGGTGAAAAACAGAACAAAACAGCCCAAGATTACTCCAAAGGCAAAATAAGAAAATACAAGTATTTTAATATAAACTTTCTGTCTTTAGTGAATACAATAGAATTATTGGAAGAAATGCAACTGAGGTGTTTGACAACCCCTGTGCAATAAACAAAACACAGTACAGTATTTGATAAGATGCTTCATAAAGAATAGTCTACAACAAGTGGGTGAACATAAAAGAGCTCTTTAAGATTGATGACAATGGTATTTGTACTTTACTAAATCTGCAAAGAAAGCACTTATGTGAGTTCACCTTGGAACTTGACATACAAAACAAAACCTTTCTATACCAAGATATTTCACTTGAAATGTGACTTTCAAAACTTCAATTTGATTTCACAATAAACCCTCCTCCCACGTTCAAACTAATCACATTGATTCTCTTTTCCAAGATATTATCTGAAGGATATCTTTTACCATATATATTAAGCCAAGAAGAACAAAGCTTATTCCTGACCTCATAGTGGCTAACTGATGCCTGGTGGGAATTATAATCTATCCTTTGAAAATTGTTTGCAATCATTAAATAGCTCCTCCCCATCAATTTTTGACAATCAGATAGTTACTAGTATGATTCATTAGCATGATAGTAGAAGACATAACAAGGCCATTACAGACACTCAACTACATGGTAAATTATGAACAGAACAATAATAGTGCTGATAGTTTAAAGTAAGTAATCTTTTCCCAACAAGCTGTTCCTTTCATCATTCAGTTTGGCCTACAAGTTTTATGTGATTTATTATATCTTCTACATAAAAAACCCTGCATATTCAATGGCAGTTGCATGGATACAGGTTTTACGATTTATTAGCATCATGGCCATGTAACTCAGCTAACCCTGCAGGAGCTTCTGTCTTGTAATTTTCCCAGCTGGCAATGACAGCACAGTTTAATGTCTGCTGTGCTATATAAATATCCAAGAACACTGAGCCTTCACAAAATACATATTCATCTAATGAATATCCACGTGTAATATAACTATGTGAATGCTAACATTCTCATGGCCTTTAGAATGCAATGTTCTTTTAAAACCAACACTACAAAGTTTCAAAGACCTTGATTGACTGAAGTTGAGAACATATTTACTGGAAAATTGTTTACAATTCCTACATCATTGACTGGGGCTCCATTGACAGAGTAAGTGAGACGATACCTCATCTTGAGAGCCAGACCCTGGGGATTACTGATCTTCATAATTTGGGTTAACAAACCAGAGTTGTTTGGAGGGATACTGTTACCTGATGGTGTCATCAGTTTCAGCTGAATTGCCTGCAAAGACAAGATAAACAGCAATGTAGTTTTGTCTATTTTAAGTTTTGGACTCACGGACAACAATATTTATAATTTTCTTTCCTCCAGAGAGAGAAGTAAACAAGCACTGAGTGAAGGTTGTGTCCTTTTAAGGTCACAGTATCAAAATTCTATCTCATTGTACCTTACAGGGAATGACCTTAGACCAGGTCACTGAATTTTCATCATTACCCACGAAGGGTAATGTACAAAATTACATAGCTCAGTTGCTTATAGCAGGGAGCTGTTACCAAAGGATATAAAGCACATAACCCTCCCTTGAAATTATATGGTTTGCTGACAATAAGTTCCTGCTTGTCTTGCTCTTGAAAATTCTATGTGACTTGAAGAGGACTAGCAAGTGATGAAAATGGTTCTTGTCATCTGCTAGATCTCAACCAGTTCTTGGGATGGATTTAACAATGCCAAATGTCAAGACAAACAAAACAGATTTCTTTTTCTGTACACCAGTGCACTTCTGAAAGGATTTGATACAGGTTCAAATAACTGATCGAACATGGATGCATGTTTTGTTATTTCAGGAACAATCTGGATTTTTCTCAAATTTCATACACAAATGTTAGACTGGCATGCTTTCACAAATGAGATGAATAATGGAAGCAATTAGAATAATAAAGGAAGTGGATCACTTTAGAGAGCATTTACAGTTGTTAAGACTAAGAAGGTGACAAATGTTTCTAAATCAAATATAATTTTAAAGCATTGTCTTTTTCAAGTCTTTGTTTGGGGATTACATTAGTATGAAAGAATCAAACTCTCATTGGGAATGTTTAGAAGAGGAAATAAAGGACCTGTCAATCAAAGTCTCTCCTCATAATGGGGATTTAATTATCTTTAGTGTGTACTGCATGATACATGAAATTTGATTAGGTGCTTTATCTATTTCTGTAACAGCTCCCTGCTGATAGCAATGAAGTGCACTTGCTCCTTGAAAATAGTCTAGACTTCAATTATCCAATGGGAAGTATTGGATATACCACTATACTTCATAGGCAGTAAATTAGCCACTAGTAAATAGAAGACATCCTTTGGCAAAAGTAACTCATCTTTAAAACAGGCTATCTGGATATGTGAATGATGTACTTTCTACAAAGATTGGAGGACATCAAGTGAAATTACTTTCTTTCACATAAGAACCTTATAAAGTGTCAATAAACAATGCCTTCACTGCTTTCCATAGCTTCTTGAGTGTATCAACTCTTAGTAATACTGCTGTTTATTAAGTATAGGTACAATTTGTACAGTTTATTTTATCTTAATGAAGACAAATACTGTTAGTAGGCCTACAATACATGCAAATCCCTGAGTCAGGCACTAAAAAGCAACAAATTCTCGCCTCAGCCAGTACAAATTCTCACTACCAAGTTCACTTCAAGCCTCTCCTCCAATCCAAACAAAAATACCAGTCCAGTGTACCTCCCAGTTGAAGCTAGAGAAGCTAGCACTGAGTTTAAACTGCTACAGGTCATATCAGCATTACACTGTGTGCTAGCTTGATTGGGAACACAACTGACTCAACCAGAGTGAACCTACTGTTTGAATTAATGTCTATCAAAGTGTTGTAACCAACTGAATTTTGTGATATGATCATAATCCTAAATATACTTTGGGGTGATTCTATAGACCCTGAAAGGACAACCATGACCACATCTTAAAATCCACTCCTATATGAGGAGGAAGTAGCAATTGCAAAACTTAAATGTCCCCAAATGACTTTTGACCTTAAATTACTGAACACACCATGTATGCCAATACCTATGGATTACTGAGTTCAAAAAGACCACATGTTACTTGAATGAGGAATTAGGTTGCATTATGAAACAATGACCCCAAAATACCCTGAAATAACCTAACTTTATAAAGTACTGAACAATCTGTGTGAGCCATGATTTAACCCTAAGAATCGTTCTATCCCAGTTTCAGTTAATTCTATATAAAACACATCTTTCTGAACAAACGTTAACAAGCAGATAGGTAGAAAGATGCCTCTCATTATATTTCACACAACTATGGTATGACAAAACAACCATTGACCCTTTTCCAAATAGCGATTACAAAGGATTGTGGGACAGAATTTTGGTGTGCGACGTTCTTGTCAATGGCATTTTATTGTGGCCAAAAACGTGTACTAAAACTCTATCCCACAATCCTTTGCAATTGCTATTTGGAAAAGGGTCTATGGTATGACACAATGACCATGGTGTGACACAACAACCATAGTATGACTTGTAACAGGTAATAAGACAACTTAGATAAGGTAAACAGATACAACCGGGCTCATGCACCATTTTGCATTTCAATATCCTTATTACTTACAATAATTTCAAATGATACAAGGGCAACCTTTTTGACCTATTTTTGATATCTTTCTGAATATTGTATCACCATTATATTTCAAATTTTTTTTAAAATTTGTCAGACACAGTTTGACAAGTGTAATATCACCTGTTAAGTAGAAATATTGTTTGCTTTTATTCTCTTGTAATGTTCTGTGAAATGTTAGGCTTACAGGCCTGTGGTTGGGAACTGAATGCAAAGAATAGTGTTTACAGGATAACATTCTTTCTTCACGGGTTTTGGTTCCTTTAAAGAATTAGTTCAAACTTATAACAGACTCCCCTAAGCCCCTTACAGGACTATATAATGACACCTCATGGTCTAAACACTATTAGCAACTACTTACTTTGGGAACTGCTGCCTCAAAAAGGAAATTTTCAAAAGGAACTCCTGTTGAATTGCTCGCCCTCATTTGTATGTCCACATTTCCAGGAAGGCTATCTCTTTCAAATGCAAATTCTATTTTGAGGCCTGCTTTTTCTACAGCAGTAATAGGAGGGAAGGCTGGAGCTGAAAAATTAAAGGAAAAACAAGTGATGTTTCCAACATTAATACTTTTTAAGTTTAAAGCAAAAAGTCAGAAAGCTTAGTGACTCTTTGTCACTGGTATAAAGCAGATTCTTGCATTTAATTTTGAGAATGACATGCCACATAAACTGTCCAAATGTGCAATAAATTGTGTTAACCTGAATTGAACATCTTGACCTCTGGAGACTTCAAATAAATTAGACCTCCAACACAACTTATGATATTCAGTTAACCATATAGGCATTCCTATACCAACTCAGAGATTTACGTAAGTTTCCAATCTTTACATATGCTTACAAATTTTTGACAACTTCACTACAAGTGACCTAAAATGACCTTTAATGTACATCAAAACCACAAGAGATAATGCACTCATTATGAGCCATCCACATGTAAAGTATGAGATTCATGAAAATTTCCATCCTCAAGATACTGTGTTTACAAAGTTTCCACAGTTTGACCTCTGGTAAGCCCCAAATGACCTTTGACCTAAAAAAAATTATCAACTTATGGATGACTTCCACAGTTTCTGATACAAGTATTAAATCTCTAGAAGGAGAATTGGTTCATTCTACAAAACTTGAAAAATGAGCTCCAGTGACTCCAAACAACCATCCACTAGCAGAAATATTTACAAGTCAAATCTTTGTTACATATTCCATTTCCTACACAAATTTCAGATCCACACCTCTTAGGACCCCCAAGAACACAATGGAAAGACAAACGTCACACAATTGCTTTGCACAACCAGCTGATGGGAACCCATTACTTTATCTAGACAACCTAGAAGAAGTAACCCCATATCCTACTGACACCATGTATAAAGGGTAACAACTTTTTGCTTTAATTTTTTAAACATTTGTAGCTCGATCAGCAGAACCTTGTTATTGCTCAAAAGTGACATGTACTAACGAGTGAGCACTGCGGTTGAATGATCACAAGCAACTACTTTCGTTACCCTTTCCATTAATGGAATATGCCCAACAAAACCTTAATAATAAACAAAGGCTAGAAAACAAAATCCACTTGACAACCAAGGTCATTTAGGTTGATATCTGTTGGTGCAGCAATTGGCTTTCTTAGTTGGACCATGTGGTAGACTTTGGCCATTCCTTGTTACACTTATCTCTAGAATGGTGCAGTAGGCAAAGAGTATAACAAATTGTTTAAGCTAAAATGTGTATCTATCTAACACTTCAACTTAAATTTCAAATAGAAAGAGTTGAATATTAAAAGAGCTAAAAATATTTAGAAAGTTTAACATGAATGCAAAACTCCAGAATGCCAAAGAGTGATGTTTGTGCATTACCATTTATCAACAACAAAAGGAAAAGAACTGAATCCACATCAGAGGTTACCTACCAACATTGTTGATTAGTGAGCCACCCATGAAATCTGGTACAGCAGGTTGTGTCTGCTGCATTACAGTAGGAGGTAAGGCATTCAATCCATCCAACAGGTTCATTGCTGAGGTTTGTGGTTGCATGGCTGGCATTGTGTTCAATTGTGAAGGGGTGCTGAAATCCAAATCTGTAGCAATGATTTACAACAAGAGCATCAATGATACTGTAGCTCAACTACAGTCACACAGTTAATGTTATGAAGTTTCAATAGGGATCCAAACCAAGGAGTCATGGACAGTCATGATCTAGCACCTTCAGTGCTATAGATGTCAATGGTCACAGTTCCGTAGCCCAGCTTGAGACAACTACTTCTAATGTTTGTGGACATAATACTGTACATAAAAATCTGCTAACAAAATGAAGTGCTATTTATACCCCAATTTGTCTGGCTCATCAAAAAATGATTCCTATGGCAATATATATCATGCAAAACCAAAACTCTTAAGGAAAAGCATTGGCATGAATTTCACCATCTGACCCTTTGTGACTGCAAATGGCATTTAACATTAACACCAAGTACACATATGAAGACCCATCATCCACTGAACACTCTGGCCAACTTTGATAAGATTGTGATAACCCCTAGTAGTTGTAGGCTTTTGCTTGATTCTACTGTTTCACCTTTCTCTGACACAAAATGACTTTTGACCTTCTTCAAAAGTACAACTTTGATGACCTGTCACCTACTAAACACTGCTTAACTTTGATAAGATTTGGATATAACCCCTAGGAGTAGAAGGCTTTTGCGTGATTCGAGTGCTGGACCTCTGTATGACCCCCCAATTGACCTCTGACTGTCAAAAATATAAGTTTGATGGCCCCTTATCAATTGAATACTCTTGCCAAATTTGATAAAATTCGGACATGACCACTAGGAGTTGAAGGCTTTTGCATGATTAAACCGTTTGACCTTCTTTTGTTTAACCTTTCTTTAACCCCCAAATGTCCTTTGACCTACTTCAATAGTACAACTCTGATGACCCATGATCTACTGAACACTACTGCCACATGTGATAAGATTCTGACATAACTACTAGGAGTTGAACGCTTTTGCATTATTTCACTCTTTGACCTCTCACCATACCAAATGACCTTTGACCTACTTCTTGTTGCTAGAATTACCAAACCTGTGAAATTTGATATAACCTTGCCAACTTTGACAAGGAACAGTCACAGAACCTGCAGTCGCAGCCTTAAAAGCAATGTTGGCAGACAGACAGACACACAGACAGACGCATTGCAATGACAACAGCTTAACTTAATGAGCGAACAATGACATTGCAATCCTTACTTTGTGGTAACACTCTGAATAAGCTCTTGCAACTTAAGATGAAATTCATAAAGTTTTCTGAAAATTTGCCAGCACCAATGTCTTTCAATAGGTTTAAGTATATCTTCTGCAGAAATATCTTCCAAAGTAAAGGATATTCCAGTGACAATTTAAGAGTATCTCAAATGGAAGATAATAATTTTTCATCACATGCCCTTTAAACCCCACAACTCCAGATATTTTTGTTTGAATGTATTACATTCCTGTCAAAAACAGGCTTCCAGTTGCTTCAATTTTACAAAATATTATGTGATACCAGCAGATGCTTTCCAAAATCTTTTGCTGTTCTTTAAAATTACATTAATTTGAGCTTAAAACATGACACCAGTGAAACATTGAATAGCATCCATTGTAGAGTGAGCTTAAAGTTTTTTGACAATAAATGTTAAAACTCTGAAAGTGTCTGCATATTTCATTGAACTGTGTCAAGATTATAAAGAAATACAAAAGATGTTCAATTAGTCTGCCTGTCTGACATCACAGATATCCCATAATGCAATGCACTGGTTCAAAGGGAATATTTTCTTGAAAATTTTGAACTTCTCAATGCAACATGCTGCTGAAATGCTCTTTGCACCAATAAAGAAAGAAAAAGTTCCCTGATTTTCAAAAACTTGTATTTTGTCAAAGAAATATCCCTTTAAAGTAAGCAGCATTAATTATGTTTTTGACCAAATCCTTCCTTCTGTAACATGCATGGAACCACTGATGCGTCCTTAAGATTAAAAAAAATACGAGCAAATCATTTTAGAAACAAGAATGCAAAATTGCAGTTTTTGATGAATTTATTGCAATATACTTGTTTCTTCACCACAAACAACTCGTACAACAATGAACATTATACCCTAGACCATGTTGCCACACCTTGGGATTTTTCCCAAGATCTTGGGAACCTCATACCTGGCTTTCTGCCTGTCATACATATAGCTGTGTCCTAAATGTACGATCTCAAGTACTGAGCTGCCTGCCAACCAAACACCCAAACTCCAGATCTCCAAAACCTGTCCACCTTAATCCTCCATCTACCTAAGCAACACATACGTACATGCTTATACTTCACTGTGCACACATCATTAACTCCTCATACCTGTTAGCACTGGCAGACTGCCTATATTGAGGAACTTGAAATAATCTTGTCAGGCTATGTTAGCCTAATGTTAACTGTGTCACACACGGACTGTACATAACCTAAAGCTGTCCACAAGATATCCCTTGCAACTGTTGTAACAAATTACCTCTTCCCAAATCTTAAGCTTCATTGCAGATAGTGTAGATGAAAACTCTAAAAACAATGGAACCAAAATGTCTACTGTGCTCATGACTGTGCACTTACAGTATGAATGCAGACCTGCCAACCTTTCAATTTCTAAATGTAAGACAAACTGTTGTGGTAAGGTGAAAGTGCATGCTTCACATTGTGCGCAAAGCATGAAACCCCAATGAGTGGGGTCCAGGGGCCTGCCATAGGGTCCCTGGTGGGGTCCAGGGGCTGCACCCTGGTGGTGGTCCAGGGGGCGAAGTCCTGGAAGCTCCTGGGTATCAACAGTCACAGGTATGTTAGGAAGACTTTTTGAGCCCTCAATAGCAAGTATGTTTAAATGCTGACATTCACATTGAGCTTGTATTCCTGAATCATACAAATGGGTTGTCACTATGATTACTGCATTTGATTAGACACCAATAAGATCAAGAACTGCAGGCCTTAACTTTTCTTCAAGAGTTGCAAGAAATTTTAAATTATTCTCAGCTTTTGTTAAGAGTCTTTAATCTTTAAATATTGCAATATTTCTGGGATGTAAGTGGCCAAAGGTGATTTTGCAGGAAAATCATACATGTCACGGCCGGGGTGCAGGGCCCGCTGAAGGGCCCTGCCGGGGTCCAGGGGCAGCGCCCCTGGAGCTCATGGGTTTGCAGCTTATCATACATCTGTAGATGGGGTCTCAGAAGACTTTCCTGTATACGACTATTAGGCTATGTTCAGAGTACCTGTACTGCACGATAAAGCTGCCTTGAACAAGCCTTATACACAACGTCCAGAGCAGTGTTGTTAACCATGGAATTGGTAAACACCCTAGGATACTGACACTGTGTTTAGTGTTACAACATTTTCTGCATTTGGCCTAGGCTACCCGATGAGAAGATAGCATCATTTCATGGAGTCAAAAATGAAGCATTTAATTGCTTCACATTTTCTAATTTTGCAACACTCACGTGTCTCACTCTCAGACATACTCTCTTGATACACATGCTCCACTACTAACGTTACCGTGAACTAAGTGATAAGTTTGTTGGAACTTGCAAATGATAGCCTAACCTTACATCAAAGTTAGCTTGTCCTGCTAGTGCTACGTTTGTATGTACTATGTAGCCGACAGAAAATATCCCTCACCGTCCTTTACTCCCAACCACTGCCACTTGAATTTATTCTTCATCCCATCAACATCTTTCAAATCCACATTTCTTTGAACTTCCACCTTTTCTTTATAAATAGTCAAAGTCTTCCGTTGTCGCGAACACTAAATCCCAATGAGCATCCACGAATATATTGCATTACATTACATACAGTTCATTTGCAATGTGTGCATACCATATACATATAGGCTAATGACCTCGGAATATGTACGTACCTAGCCAACGTTAGGCTACGCTCTTTTACTATATCACAAGGCTGTTACGTGCAACTGCTTACGTGCACCGTCTGTTTAGAATCTGCGTACGTAGAAAAACCACAAGCTAGCTGTGCATGCAGTACGTACAGATTGCGGACACAATCTTCACACAAACGCGAAAGCTTCCGTAGTGACGCATGAATGCCACAGTATGATCATACAGTTTGCATGTGGTTGCATAACGCTAGGCTTTTTTGTGTACACATCGCATGGGAAAAGACTGGAAACACGCGATGTTTTTGTAGTACACCCTCTCAACAAAATATGAGCAATTACAGTACCCCCTATCCAAAGAATATACAACAACGCTACTGAGCATGATCGATCTCCGTTTAGGGCATAGTCCAACGGAGCTGCCCATGTGCATAGCGGCTACGTTTACACATTATGTCCTCCTCTATGGTTGCTGAATTTGTCCACGACAATGCATTTGGCTCAAGTTGCAGGCAGCGGAGAACTCGCTTTCGGTTTAGCGAGGAGCCATGTCAACAGGGCGGTCATATACTGTATAATCGGCTCTGAATATGATCGCGTTAATGAAGAGGCCTTCTGGAACTAGAATTTCCAGACGTAGTCAGAAGTAATCAGTACAAACAGTTCTTTCTTTTTTTCGCGGCAGGCTAAAATTCCTTTGTCGGAGATTTTTTAGGACTACGCCAACATTTTTTTCCGGTCGCCAAGTTACGGGCCGTTGCCGGAGGTTTTTTTAGGAAAAACAAAAATGCCGGAAATCCGGCAATTGCCGGAAGTCTTACATCCCTGAATATTTGGAAACAGAAGGTGGTGTTATGCTGTTGTAACATAGCTCAAAATGACCACTAGATAACCACTGACCTACTATTTCTGAACACCCTTTATGGGACTATTGCATCAATACACACCCAAAACTACCTGTACATCACTAGGATGCAAGGTGACCCCTAGATGACCTTTGACTCTAAATCCCTAACCATCACTGATAACCAATTATCTATTCATCAATGTGTTTAAGTTTCATTAGAATTGGTACAAGCACATGTTCGTGGGGTTTATCTTAAGTAGCTTACTTTCTCATAACAGTGTTATATATGGGCAACAGAGACAAAACTTACAATAATAACATGAAATTTAAATAAGCAATGATGCCATCTCCGTAAAGGGAGTTGCCTCATAGGAAAAACGACTTAAGTGAAACTTGCTAATATATATTAGATAGTTGTTTGAAGGACTTTTGTGCATCAGTTTCATGTTTACAGGTACCTTGACCTATAAGTGGTTTGTGCTGGTATACTTACAATGATGATCTTGCCTCATTGAGACATATTGTGTAGAGTACACACTGTATGACGAGCATGGTAGCTTGTCCGTGCTAGCTAATTGAGATTTCTGGGACTGAAATCTATCCCCTTTGGAAGATGATATTTGTGTATGTATTCACAGACAGGTTGCAATAAAATCTCACTGAAAGAGTACTTACTGATGGCTTTCTACAAAATCTTTCGAATCGATAATTTTAAATTGATATGATTTATGTCTGGATCAAGATTCCAACCGTTTCACTTTGCCACCGAAACTTTTCAAGCTGTAGATACTGGGTAGATTGACTCTTTAGCACGATTTAGTTAAAGCAGTGATAAACTGAAAAAGAATACTCTTGTCAATTTGAGTCCATCATGCCAGAGACAATACAAAAATTTTAATGACTAAAGAGGCTCTTGCAACATCTTGAAAGTTATCTCTCTGCAGGGTAAATTAAGCATACTGTAAGGTAAGCTTGCATGGTGGCTATTGCCATTCGCCACAAGGGTTGCTACCTTGCAGATCCAAGCAACATTTGCAGTACATCCCCAATATACTGAGGTGCAACTTTTCGCAGTGACTATGGCAATAGGTTGCAAGCCCTTGCATGTATTTTATGAACTGCTTACCATACAGAAAGAGGGCCTGTGGATCTGTCATTTTGCACGGAATAAGGCCACTGCAAAGGTACCAGTGCATTGGGCAACTAGCATTTTATAAGTGGGGAAACCCTACTCAAGCGCCTCCTTTTTTCATTTTGAATTTATCGCAAAGGATTCTTCTTTTTGATTTCTTCAGATTAGTATGCTATCATTACGAAAAACTGGAGAAATAAGGATGCCCTACTTTTCGCAGGTTTTAAGATTGGAAATCGGGATTGTTCTGCCAAAATCTGGACTGTTGGCAGGTCTGTGAATGTAACACAGGAATGTTCACACTACTAGCAGACACTATCAGGAGTGTGAGCTAGCCACAGAATGCACACACAGTGGATACTGTACTGTACAGTAAAAAGTTTAGCACAAATGTCAAAGCAACTCTAGGCTTCATGTTTCAGTCATTCATTCACTTTTAAAAAACACATAACTATGCAAATACATATTTCCAGCCTAATTGTCAAAACAGTATTTTCAGACAAACTTCAGTACTTCCATAATTAGCTATTCTTTCTGTACAAAAATGAGTACATTTGACAGTGCTTGCAAAAATGCGAAGACGTCTTATTTCCTTCAGTTTTGAGATGAATTCTGTTGGAATGAATTGGAAAAAAAAAAAATTGATGTCACTATTTGACATTGGAAATTCTTGGCAATTTTTGCATTTGACCTCCAGTGACCTCATACGACATTTCACCTCCAGTGAAATGGATAGCCTTCTTCGACTTGATAAAATACATCACCATGCTCAGTATGTCAATTATCTAAAGTTTCCTGACTTTAGAAATGGTGTAAACAAGGCTTGACCTCCAGTGACCTCCACCAAAATTTACAGAGTTCTTCTTGTCATAATGCATCATCAAGCAATCTGTGAAAAGCATCCATGCTTGATAACTTAAGTAAATAAGGTTTACAGAACTTAACTTCCGATGACCTCAGATGACATTTGACTCCTCCAAAAACTAAACAGTTCTTCCTCATGATATAATGCATCAACAGGCTAAGTATGAAATGGTTCCGTGTGTCTTATCTTGAGATATCATGTTAACCAAGTTTCAGACTTTGACCAATGGAAATCTCAGATGACCTTTGACCTCCACAAAATGAGTAGGGATTAACCTCCCAATATGATTAATCTGTGTGCAAACTATGGAAAGAATCCATTGTTCCTATCTTGAGATTTCGTGTTAATAAAGTTTCCAGAGTTCAACCTCTGGTGACCAAAAATGACATTCAGCATCCCACCAAAACAATAGGGTTCCTCCTCTCAATATGGGGTATCCACATACAAGTATGAAAAGTGTTGAAGTTTCCCTTCATGAGATATTGTGTTAATGAGCTGGGTGTAATAGACACACAAACCCAGACATGCCAGCACAAATGCACAGGTTTCTCCTTCATTGAAACCAAAAACTTCAAGCAAAAAGAAAATTCTATTACTACTGAGAGATACAACATTTAAAATGAACAAATGAAACATCTTGCAAGTAAACTGGCTTGCACTCCATACAGAACACATTATTTTGATTCCAAGATGACTTACCACTTAATAAATCCAGTATAGCTCCCCCTCCTGATGCTGGTGCAGGATGTGGTTGTTGTAAACCCATTGAGGGAATGGAAGGTGCGGAACTGGTGTCCCCAATCAAATCAAAAAGACCATTACTCTGCATTGAGAAATGTCACAAAAATAGCAATGTCTGTCAACAAACTGGGTTCACACACAAAGTGATGTAACATTTTTCAGGGCTTTTTGCCAAAGATTTTTTCTGAGTCATGGATTGCATTTTCAAGACTCAAGGACTGTTCAGAAATTATTTTCTGCATGTTTTCATGAAAACAGAGCCAGTTTAAGGACCTTTCAAGGCTTTGACCATGTACCAATCAAATTTAACAACTTTTTAGGTTTTCTAAGATGCATACAAACTCTAAGCAAACTTAAGGACAGGTAGCAAAATAAATTGTTCCCCTTATGATTTCACACACATATTGGTAAGGTTTGTTGGAAGTAAGACCCAAAGACAACCACTGCTGTTTTTGGTTTCCCGAAAGGGAATACCTATGTAGTCGTGCAGACGTAACCTTTGCAAAACAAGTGTAGGTTCGTGCATTGCGGTGTCGTTTCCAACTATAGTGCCAGCCTCATTTTAAACTGAAACTTTCTTTTTCTAACCTTTGAACATTTGGCTTCGTGTATGAAGCCAACGTCTTTCTTTACTTTCTGCCCGTACCATTATGAGTGGAGAGGTTCTTTGGATATGGTATGTCTCAAGTAATGTGTTTACTTTGAGAAGTAAACATTTTGGTTGGTATAAATGCATCAAATAAATATTTAATGTCTTCTAATTAATCTAATTACGAATTGCTGAGCAGTGCAACTAAACTGTGCAATTGTATTTTGGGACCAGTCTGCATATGACACCTACATGTTTACGTGTTAGATATGTACATATTAATAGGGTCACACATCCGGAAAATATTCCCAGCCTTGGGGATCGAGCTGCACTGCTAGCTAGCAGCATGTGTGAGATTCAAGGTGTCTCATTCCTAAGTAGGCGGTACAACGTTGAATTATCTGAAAGATGACGTTCGAAAAACAGAAAGAAGGCGGGGCTTATTTGATTTGTAGGCGCGTTAAGATTCGAGGATGGAATGAAATGCCTTGACTATAAACTCGACCTCTATAGGTAGCTATACCGCACGACGTTCGTCGTGAAGAAAAGCAGAGATGGTAAATTTTCGGTAGTCAGCTTACGACAAGTTTACGTCAATTATCCTTCATCAACAATTAATAAAGATTTATAATTGAATGAACACAGGCCTAGGTCTAACGTGAAAAACGTAATTAGCTAGAAGTTTTAGAACTGTAGAGGACTTCCTAATGTTCAGTTAACGTTAGGCCGTTAGAATGTGAGGCCAACTTACTTCGGCTACTGTAGCCTATGAAAGTTTTCACAACATTGGCAGATTGAGACTAACGCTAGTGCTGTAGTGTAACCGTTGAAAAGAGGGTATTGTCAACATTGACAGATTGAGACTAACACTGTAACCGTTAAAGAGGGCATTGTATTTGTAGCCACTTGTGTACTCGTTATTTGTAGCCTTACCTAAGTATACAGGGAGCTGCCACTCCTGCCTAGGCTAGGCCTATATTATCGTCAGTATATTGTAACTGTAATTGTAACCGTATAAACTTTATTGGCGACTGGTTCGTGGCTAGCTTAGGACTAGGAATATCGTCAATATTGTCAGGCCTTTGTTTTTGTGACTGTAATAACCTGATTGGCTGTGGTAAGGCACAATTGCAGAATACCCCACCAGATTGAAGCTCTGCTTTTTAACGTGCTATGCAGTCACGTATCCTCGAAGCCTCTTACAATTATATCTCGAAATTCTGACTGCTTATCCTCATAGCCTTTTAAAAGGTAGAACTTTATCCTTTCTTAAAGAAATTCTGACTGCGTATCCTCACAGCCTTTTAAAAGAATAGCCTAGTAGCCTTTCAAAAGGATAGCCATCCTTTTTTAAAGAAATTCTGACAGCGTATCCTCGTAGCCTTTTAAAGGATAGTTTTCCTTTTTTATCCATTATTCAAGAAAATGCGACATTCCCTCTGCATATCGTCGTAGCCTTCTAAAAGGATGGTTTGACTAGGCCTATGTATCATTGTAGCCCCTTATCCTGAAATTCGAACTGCCGGCCTGTAGCTTCTTACATTATATCCTGCATGATTGTGAGTACATATCCTCGTACCCTCTTATGATTATATCTTGAATACGACTGCATATCCTCGTAGCCTCTTCCCATTGACAATGAGTTGTTCTCAAATAAGAAATATTTAACATATAAAGTATGAACTGTTTCTGCCAACACCTGACTGTGTATCCCTTTAGCCTTTTCATGGGTAGTTACGTAAATACCAGTACAGCCTATTGAAAGGTAAAGTAAGTAAAACAACATTTTCAGTACTAAAGGGTTGACCTCTATAAGATGTCAACACCAACTTAAACTAGTTTCGGGAAACTTCTCACAATTAAGTTTTGATTTTTAACTTAAAGAGCATCCATCGTGCACACCATTCACTCCTTCTGGAGCACACTAACCAAACTTCCATGAACCACATCTATCAACCTTTCACATATAACTACTTAGCTATCTTTCTGTACTATAACTTCATATGCTACAACATATTTTAAGGTTAAAAGCCAAGATATTACCCAAGTGTGTACTCAGAATGCAAAGATCTAAGTTCATTCGTACCTCTCGCTGTTGGATACTGCTGATATGATCTGCTTTCTGTGCAGCTGGGTGATCATCATCAAGTAATTCACCATTATTCCTAGGTGCCTCATCTTCATCCACCTTCTTTTCAATTGGTGGCATCTTTTCCAGCAATCCAGGCCTGAATAAAGGCACATAATAAGATAAAAATGTTCAAAGAAGCCAACTATAAACATGGTTTCCACTCTTTTCTGGACATAAAATTCTAGACTTTTGTAAGGCTTTTTCAAGGTATTTTACCATTTTTCAATTCTCAGCATGTTCAGTTCTGATACTTTTAAACAAAATTTCACAGCATAATTGTACCTAGCAGGTACGTTCTTAGCCAAGGGGGGGGGGGGATGCCAACCCACACCCTGGAAGAAATTTTTGCCCCCAACAAAATCTGAGGGAAAAAAAATCATTATTGCCTTAAATGCATCACATAAGTCACCCTTCTGAAAAATATCCCCTTAGAAACTGTTCCCCACCTCCCTTCAGTACTCTTTCTGGCTACAGACCTGGTCAGGTATACTCAGGTCAGGAGTTTTTCACTAAGCCAAAATGCTGTTTGCATTTTAACCTATTCCTCTTGTATTTGTCAATACAATAATGAAGAAGGCTTAACTTTGTAGCATGATACCGTTTGTGTTCAAACATTGCTGGTCCACTCCTCTATCAATTGCTATTACAGACAGTAGCCTACACACTACAATAATACAGTTCTGTACGTGCACAGAACGTTGAACTGTTACTGTGTTAGGCTTAACATATACATCTTTGTAACACTATGCTATGCTGCTTAATTACAAGAAACTGTGGCCTGCTTTGGAAGATAGATCTTTCAGTATTTTTCATAACTAGACAGCTAAAATAAGAGTGTGGCAAAGAAAGTTAAGAATGTGATCCTGTGGTTAAAAAGGTAATTCTTCTGTCTTGATACCATGAGTCTGACGGATATGTTGGCTGCATAGGCCTACTCATCCATGCACTATATCACTGTTAGTCTGTTCCATTATGCAACGTGGTATGCATGTATGTACACATGCAAGGAGCAGCAGCTTTAGTATTAAACGTGTATATGTGTGGACAGCATGCATTGTGAGCATTAGGGACGAATAATGTAAATAACACCCATAGTGCTAGACAGATGACTTTGAAGGTGATTGTAGCAGTTTTTGACTCTGTGTGTATATCACAATGTGTAGACTGCATTTGTTACATGTGTTAGGCTGTAACTTTGCCGCATTTCAGTGTCATAACGGCCTCCATAACAGCTTCAAAATACGCATGGTGCTGCCCAAACAGTGTAATCTATCTAGCATCTACATTGCTATCTATATGATTGGGCCGGATATGTATTGTCCGTACAGTAAAACCTCGTTTATCCGAACACATCGGGACAGAAGACAGTTCGGATAATAAAAAAATTCGGATAAACAGGGTCCCAAGTTTTGGCCTCAAGTATGGTAGCTGGGTCCATAAGACAGTGTGTCAATACATTTCCAAAATAATTCTGAAAAGGCTACAAATTGCAGACAAAATCCCCCAAAATATTTTGTTACTAATGTTTTTGTGACCGATGATATGACATAAATTTTATGACTTCTGAAACAGAAATTTTATTCCTAAAATTCAAGCCTTTGCTCTTCTGAATGACCAAAGCTTTCTACACACTAAATAAGTGTGTATGCTGAAGAAAAGCTGTAACGATCTGGAGAGGTATCTAGACTAAAAATTCTGCATAAATTTCCAAAAATGTTAGAGACACATGTGTAGGAGACTCTCAAACAGCAATTCTCAATGTTTTTGTAAGGTCTACTTTTGTTATTTTTAGGTATGAAACTCACTACGATACCAAATTTTCAGATTTAGTGAAACTAGGACCTATGCTAGCCTAACGTATTTTTGTACAAGAAGGTATTGGGCCTATATCGACTCATGGCTCCTAAGAAGAATTTCAAAGCAAACAGGTACAATATTTCTTCCAAATTTTGAAAAAGAGATAATAGATTGTTTTCTGTGTCCACATATCTGCTGTTTTAGTCATCGTGACGTCTTTCCATGACTTTTAAAGTCCTGAGAAAAATTAGTGCATTTTTGCCAAAAATTTCCTTGAATTTTGCCTTGTAAAGCACTGAAAACTTGGTGGATACTACTGTACTTGTGTTAAATATTACTGCTGTTAAATCTGACAGCTAGTTCGGATGAACAGGGTTTTACTGTATTCAGGAACTGCATGCATAAAGTATGTTTGTTTTCATTTTTACAATTTTCCTGGTCCAAATGAAGTTTTCCTGGCCAAACATATAAAATTCCCATTTTACTGACCAGGAATTTCTTTTGTCAAATTCCTGACTTTTTCCCTGTAGCATGAGGACCCTGTTTAAAGTGTGACCAGAAGTTAACAGTCTAGCCGGAAACCCAAATGGATTGGTATGATTCTTTTAACTACATTCATGTTTTTTTTTTAAATACTGTGTTTTCAAATTCACTTAGTTTCAATGTGCAATTATAAATCCCTGCCTTTACATTAAGGAAGCCTGTTACAGAACCATAGGCAGAGAGTAATTAGTTTGATGTCATATGTAACATCTTCTGGTGTTTAATTCTGGTTATTACTGTACATTTCAGATATAAGATCCAAACGTGCATGTGTTGTGCTTGATAAACCACACTTTACAAGGTTTTCACAGCATGACCTCCAGTTACATCAAATGTCCTTTGACCTCCATCAAAACTTAGAAAGACCATACATACAATTTGGGTTACCCACATTCTAAGTGATTTGTATATGTTTGCCTATTGAGATATCATGGTTTATTACATGAATTTTACAGTTTGACCTATAGTGAACTTAAATGGCTGGACTACCACCAAAACTTGAAGAAATCCAATTTAATGTGGAGCACAACTAAGTATGAGATTTGCACATATTTGCATGTTTAATATGTTTACAAGATTTTTGCACTTAACTCGATTCTGGTAAACTCAAATGACCTTTAACCTTCACCCAAAACAATCCTGGGTTGTCCACTAACTATGGGCCATCTGCATGCTTAGCATGAGATCCACTGAAGTTACCATTTCTTACAAGAAGTTTTTAAAAGGCTCTGACAAACTGAACTCAGTTGACCCCAAATGACCTTTTACCTCAACAAAAACAACAGGGATCTGGTGTTCAATATGGGTCCCCCCACATTCTAAGTCTGAGGTCCACCAAGGTTACCCTTTGTGGGATATATATTGTTAACATGGTTTAGCCCAATAGACCTAAAGTACCACAAATGAAATTTGATCACCCTTGCCAACAGTAAGCATCGTATCTTCAATATAGGGCACCAGACTGCTGAGTATGAGATCCATCAAAGTTTCCCTGCTTGAGATATAATGTTCACAAAGTTTTCACAGGTCAACCTCTGGTAATCCCAAATGACTTTTGACTTCAACTAAAACCAACAGGGATGGTTTACTCAAGAAGGTTTATTAATATGCCGGGAATGAGACCATTAAAGGTTACCACTTTTTGAGATATTTTGTTGAAAAGCAAACTTTGCCACATACAATACACACATGAGACACACATCACAACACCATCACATAGATTTCACTGCCTATGGGAAGGAATCAGAATGTTACTGTTTCAACATAATTTATTTTACCTTTTAAATTTATAGATGGACAATGTCCTTTAATAAGTTAAGATTTGGGATTAGTTGTAGCCATCCCATTCTTAAGTGTTACATCAAGGAAAATAAGTAAAGTGTAAAGATTCATTTTCCCCTTTCCCTGAATATATTGTAAATTTTTGGTCTGTCATTATCAGAATACAACTAACAATACAACTCAGCTACACATACTGCTTCAGCCACCTGTCTCCTCATAGTTAGATGAGGTTTTACGGCTCAGTTTCTAACCACTTGGTTAAAGTCGGGCTGGCCACAGCCTTTTTTCCAGTTGTGGCTCACTGGCTTGTTTCCCCTACTCCACTGCTTATGCTGAACACCAAGCACAATGGCAGCAGGTTCCATTTTTAAAGTCTGTCTCCTCATAGGGTCCCCAGTATGGGAGTTAAAAATACAAACATCTAATTCAAAAGATTTTGAATTAGATGTTTGTATTCTTAATTCCAATAACAGGGACCCTATGACGAGACAGGTGGCTGAAGGTGTAGCTGAGCTCAATCCTATGCTGAATAGAAATGAAGAGTGGTCTACAGTTAGGATTATCAAGGGAAGCACAAGACTGTAAGTCTTGGTCCCCTGTAGTTCTCCTTGTGTGGTGTATTGCTTGGCTTTTGTTCAATTATCCATTTCTAACCTTCCACCCTCTGGCAGCTTGTTGTTCACTTGCCTACTTCTCACATGTACTTCTATACAGACTGACTTTTTTTTTTGTTGAATTGTTAGTTGTATTCCAATGATGGTAGAGGACAGACCAAAAATTTAAAATATATTCAGGAAAAGGGGAAAATGAATGTTTACAATTTACTTACTATCCTTGATGTTACACTTAGAGTTGGAATGGCTGCAACTAATCCCAAATCTAAACCTATATCAGCCAGGTCTATATCCAGGGTCAACTGGATTCTTTGGATTCAAACTAAGGTCCTAAAATAAATTTTCAATTATGACACAATTTATCATTGTCTTTGAATCTAAAGATGAAATCCTCAACTTTATTTATAGTTAAGGGTAGGATAATGTATGCCAATATGGTAAAAAAAAATATAAAGCCCTCTGAACACTGACTGTATTAATTATATTGGCATTGTAAAAGGCTGAAAATGTAAAGAATTAAGAGCCAGTATGCATAATTCATACCTGTACATGTTGGTGATTCAATGCAAGAGTTGACAAGCACACACCTATAAGCCTACAATTTAGCACACTTTATACACCCCAGCAAAGAGCAAACAGAGGTATAATATCCTTCATTCAGAGACTATCTGTACTTCACTGTTCTGGTGTTGCATAAAAGCCAATATCTGTGCTCTAACTATGAACAAAATGCATTAGTATTCTACTAATTAACAGGGAGATGCAATGATTACCAACATAACCTGAAATTTTCTTTACCTACTAATTTTTCCCACTAACAATTTCTTCAAAAAACTTTGCTCCTTCATTAGTAAGAGGTGGCAATATACAGCATTCATGTGCAAACTTTAAGCTTTTCACATTCACTTCAGCTTGCAGTATTACCTATTCACATATCACTGTATGGTTTGAACAGTGTGACATGAAGCCTTTTAATCTGGAGAATACTACAGTAATAGTATCAACTCAAATCATTTCAGCCCTTTTCATTTGTGTTGAAGGAGAAAAAGTTTGGAGAGATTGGAAACAAATCTCTAATGTCTCTTGGAAAATGCTAACCAGTCACCTTATATATTTGATGTAAACTTTTCCTTGCACTACATAGAACATACGGTATTAAGTGTTTTGATATTGCTATTGTTGCTGTTTTATGTCTTAACTTATGGTGGTGTGTGTTTTTGTTCCTTACATCCATTTCTATTTTCTTGTTCTTTCAGGTTTTTGTTGATATTGCACTTTATTAAATCTATAATAATAACATGGGACATACAGTAAAATAATGTCACACTAACCTCATATTATCATGGTCCCGGATTAAAGCCTGGAATTCTACTGACCGTTGCTGGAGCTCCATATCCAAGCTCTGTGTGTATGGCATGACAGCCAATTTAATCTTCCTGAGGGGGAAAAATAACCTATTAGAGTGACAAAGATTCATGAAAGTACTCACAATATGACATGAAAGGAATAGCCATTAGGATAGTATAGGAAACAAATCTGTGTTTCAATCAAGAACAAATTTTTGTGAAAATTACCTAACATCTAAGTTATTATGGTAGCACAGGATTATTTTACACCATCTTTAATCACATATATAACTCTTCCAAGTTATCTGTCAATGAAAAACATTTCATTTATCTAACTTGATTTACATTCTGCCATGTGTAGACATGAGGTACATTTGAAAATGATAAAGCACTGAATACAAGAAAAGAATTGCTTACTCCTGTGACCCTGTGAAACGTGCACTAAGTTTCATAACGGCCAGTATGACATACTCTTTGGTGGTTTGTGTGGCTGAAGTGGTCATCAAGACTGACTCAAGGAGATTGATAACTTCACTCTCAGACACCTGTAAAATCATAAAATTTTTACGAACATAATACATGTGACTGGTATACCACTCCAGGATGTATGCTTGCACCTGACAGTAACATACATCTCAGTAACAAATGTAAGGCTATACCTTATTAATGGTGAAGGATAACATACACCATCTGGGTAACAAAGTGCTACACATCAGGGATGTAGCTAGCCAAATTTGAGTGTCAGATAATTGTCTGAAATCTGGAAAGCACCTAACCCCACCCCATGTCATCTACCCCATTTTCAGCCATTAAATTTTCGTTTTTCCCTCATTTTACTTTAGGGAGTAAATTTGGGGCTAGTTTTGGTCTCAGTAGGCAGTTTTGTGGTGGGTGGGGAGACGTGTGTTTGCCTGGAGTGCCGGGCGGGAACTTTGAGTGTTGGGTGTGGCCGCCCAGCGCCGCCCACTATAGCTACATCCCTGCTACACATATGACGTAACAACTTCATTAGGCAACAAACTTTACTTACAGAACTAGATTTAAAACTAATATGGACTACACAATGAAAGGATACAAAACCTTTGATGCCTTGATGTTATATTTGTAGTCTATCACTTACATGCCAATTAGAAATACTTTGACAAGAAGATTACAGCTAAAGATGCAAAATATTAAAGACAGATTTGCATCACCCCAAGTATGACTTTAAGTTGGGGGTTAGCAAAAGTCCCAGTTGGTGACTACTCTTTGATTGACATCAGAGTTACAAAATTCAAAAGATGCAGAGCAGCTCATATTACACAGCATGTACAGAGAATGTTTTGATTTACACATGGGGTCTTTTCAGCTCACCAGGATGTGGCCTTGAGCAGTGAACTATGTTTGTGTCTGCACAAGGAGAAGCAGTAAAAACAATTATGGGCAGGGCTTACCACCAAGTAAAAGTCATACTTGGGGTGATGCAAATCCCTCTTTTTTAAGTTATGACCAATATTTGACTTATTTATACTTTTCTTTATTAACCCGGTCTCTACAAGTTAAACATACATTTAAGTACAGTAACAGCATTTTCAGTACTATTAAAAATTATGGTCTTCTGTTTCTATTGGAACATGCAGAGCCCAGCAACTGCTTTTGTCACAGTTTCAGTGTGTGTCAACTTTTCATTTTGAGGTTAAACATCACACAAGCCTTCATTTTGAGGTTAAACATCACACATGGCTTGATATAAGCCTTACAACAAAAAGAATACATAAGTTATAAAATTTTCAAACAACAAAGAAAGCAATGGTGAAATAAACAGCCACCTCAATTGTAACTGCTCTATCTTATTCTTCTTTCATTCCATAATCTCATCCTTTTTGTAATGTGAATGCAAGAGAGCAATGGCATTTTACTTAACTTCAAATTCCTATGAACTTCAAGGTCCGAAAAGGTAAATCTCAAAGAAAGCAAAGCATTATTCACCAACATGTGATCACATCTCTCCTTCTGGCATCAGATTAACATTGCACATAACTCAATGTTGTACTGAATCACTTAATGACATTTTAAGGAGCACATCTAGTAATTGAAAAAAATCACTTAACTGTACAGATTTAAAATTCTTCTTTCATAGATCAAAATAAAGTTTGGCTTAAACAGCTTCTTTTTAGAGCACGGTTCTTCAGGAAACTACTCTGAGCATACTCCTTTCTATAATGAACACTACGCCTAAACATGTCTGAACTTAATCTCATTAAATGAGCAGAATTTACATTTAAATTTATTCTGAATTTCAGATTTAAACAAACTGGAATAGCTGAACAAATTGTTTCACCAGTTTCCTATGAATACAAATGTTTTTAACAGACTAAAAATTCAAGATGGTTGAAAGCAATCCCACACAGAGTGATACTGTACTGTCCAACCAAGTTTGCTTGTTTCAAGTACTTTAAATTAGTATGGCTGTTCTAAAAAGCTCTTATAAACATTTTGATAGACTAACAGCTAAAGCAGAAGTGAAAGTTCTTTCTTAACAAACAAAGACAGCTATGAACACACCTTTGTGTTGACTTCTATGCAACTTTTTCTTTTTCTATGAGGTAAGGAAGTTCACCACGATTTACAAGTTATCTTAAATTAATGTCACTGCTCCTCTAACCGTATTTTTGACTAACATGAGTACAAAATGCAGAGTATATTTTACTTCTTATTTTACCTATTAAGAAAATAAGCGTATCTTTAACTTTCTGCTTGCTTGGAGTATGTGCAAGTGCACATGACAGAAACAGTGGTATTAAAGTTTCTTTTTACCACAGAAGGTCTGAAGTAAATGTGAGAAGATCACGGCCACAAGGATCTTGAAAGAGAATGTGGAAAGATGTACAGCTTGCAAAGTACATGACTGGTTACTGGTTAAAAAGTGAGAGATACAGTAAAACAGAAAAACAAATAATACATAGAGATCAACAGTGCAGCAGAGAAGTTGAAATACTGAAAAGAGATGGAACTGCTATTTATAGAAGAAATCATGGTTTTGATAGGTCAAAAGTTCACTGGACTAGGCTTAGCTTTTCCCAGAAATGGTGGTTTCCAAGAACAGAGGTTACTGGATAAAAATTATGCCAACACTGTTAAACTGTGAAAGCCTGTTGCACATGAGAAGCTGGCAATCTTCAGTAAGAATTGTCACGGATGTGACATTACACACAATGACTGATGAAAAACACAGGTCACCTACACAAAATTTTAAACACAACTGCAAACTTTTCAGTTTCTAAAAGTGGGACAAATTGTTGTGGTGTGGTGTTGCACCCACACAGAGTGCAAAGTGTGAGACCCTGATGGCTGGGGTCCAGAGACCCACCTTAGGGACCTTGGTGGGGATCCAGGGGGAAAAGCCCCCAGCAGGTCCTGGGTTTTAGTAGTTTCATGTGTAATTAAGAAGATGTATGTTTTAACACTGACATTCACATTGAATTTGTATTGCTAAAGCATACAAAAGGGTTATCATTAAGGCTGGAAACCCAAGAGACCAAGAACTGCAGGATGTAACTCTCCTTCAAGAGTTGCAAGAAAAATTCAACTTAAGTCTCAGTTTTTGTTAAGAGTCCCAAATCATTAAGCATTGCAATATTTGGAAATGAAAGGTGGTGTTAAGCCATGGTAACACAGCTCAAAATGACCACTAGATGACCACCACCTAAAATTTCTGAACACCCTTTATGGGGCTGTTACTAAAGTTATATTTCAACAATAAACAACCAACCCTACGTCATTAGGAGGCAAAGCTTTTAGTTTTTGTTTTTCTATAAAGGTACTCTGAAATGAACCCTAGATGACCTCTGATTCCAAATCCCTGACCATCACTGATACCCAGCTATCTATTCATCAATGTGTGTGAGTTTCATTAGAATTGGTCCAAGCACATGTTCATGGAGTTTACCTTAAGTTTTGAATACTTTTTCGTACCAGTGTTATATATGGGCAACATTAAAAATCTTACAAGAAATTTAGATAAGCAAATGATGCCATGCTGTCAAGACTTTCCATGCATTACACAATGTTAGAGAACTTATAAAACATTCTAAACACTTTGCAACAAGACCTACTGAAAGATACTCATAGCCCCCCATAGCTATGGCTCAAGCCTTTGCTTGTGTGGCACATTAACTGCAGAGATGTGTAGGTTAGGTTCTTGGTGTACATACATTACACGTTATGTAAAGGTGTAAGTGCCAATCCTCCATTAAGGAAGTTGCCTTGTAGGGAAAACATTTTAAGTGAACCTTGTGAATATATTTTCCACACTTGTTTGAAGGATTTTGCATTCTGCCATTTCATGTTTACAGGTTTCTTGACCAATAATTGTTTTATTCTGAGTGCTTTTGACCATGATCTTGCCTTACTGAGACAAACTGTAGAGTAAAAACCTGTATGAAGAGAGCTGTAGCTTGCCTATGCTAGCTAACCAAGATATTCGGTACTGACACCTCTCCTCTTTGGAAGATAATATTTTATGTGTATTCATATCTTATTGCTAGAACACTGATGACATTCTACAAAAATTTCATGTTTGCCAATTTAAATAGATATGATTTATGTTAGCATCTAGATCCCAGCAGCTTAGTCACCAACAGTTTTCAATGTATAGTACGTGAGAGTATGCTTGCCAGCTGTAGATACAGGGTACATATGACTCATAACCATGACTTCCAGCAGTGATAATTCAAAAAGAATACATCATGTTGGAGACAATATGAAAATTTTAATGACTAAAGAGGCTCTTGCTACATGTTGAAAGCTATCTCTGCAGGTCAAATTAAGTGTACTGTAAGGTAGCTCAAGTAGCGGCTTTTCCACACAGGTTGGTAGTTGCAACAAACATTCGTCAGCTCTGCAGAGCAGCATTTACGGTGCATCCAGAATATTTTGAATTGCAACTTTTCACAGTGACCACAGTGATAGGTTGTGGCGCTAACCATGCAGCAGAAAGCGGACCTTCCGATCTGCCGTTTTGTACCGATAAGGCCATTGTGAAAGTACCTGTGCATTAGACAACTGGCATTATGGAAGTAGGGAAACCTTATGCATGCTATCTTTTTTTCTTTTTTGGAGTTTTTGCAAAGTATTATTTATTTCTTTGGAGTAGTACGGTGTCATTCTGGTGCAATCGGAATGTCCCGCTTTTTGCAAGTATTTAAGCTCGGAAATGGGGATTGTCCTGCCAAGATCAGAACAGTTGGCAGGTCTGAATTTATACAAATGAGACCTATCATCAACAGCACACACAACTGGTAAGAAAAATGAAAAGATAGCACTGCAACTGAATAAGAAAATCACAACCTACATTAACTGACAATGTCACAAGGTAACACCCAATTTCCACACAATTATGGGCTTTCACTATAATTCACCTTTCACAAAACATTTCAGAATTCAATGCTAGTCTAAAATGTAACAGGACAATAATGCAGGAATATATAAATGCAACTAGCTGTAACACTGTACACCTTTGCAACAACTATGCTTTCATGTAATGGAGAATACCAGAAAGATGCTCTTGATGCAATGTGTTATAAGTGAAGGGATGAGCTTATGAAGGCTTTGGATGGAGGAAAGTTAGTCTTGTTTGTAGAGCCACAAACAGGGGGATGGGGTTAAGTCAAGGAAGAGGGTACTCTACTGCAGGACAGGTGTACACACCTCCTCCTGAGCATCAAGGTGTTTGTAGGACTGAAGTCTGGCTTCTTCAATGGACTTCGCGTAGTAGGTACGTACCTGGATGGGTTCTTCCTCGTCAACCACGCCCGCCACCAACAAGTCTCCATACTCGCCAATACACCAGGCAGCTACTTGTGCTAATGGTTGCTGTAAGATTGCAAACAGGGTTAGGGTTAGCACATAACCATCACTTCTTTCACAACTTTGACTGAGTCTTTTCCAGAAAATGTCAAATTAAGAAAGTTTTCCAGAGCATAAAGTGTGAGTCCACAATAAGGTGGGGCAGTATTGCCAACATAAAACATGGATATATCAGTTTGAAAATATTGATAATATTGATATTTTCACAGAATAGGTACATACACTACCACAAATATGTAGAAATGGAGTATGGGAAGGTATTGATATGTACCGGATACCTGACAACTTAAATGCCAAATTTTTTATGTAGGAGAAAATAATAGATCAGGATTTTTGATGACAAAATAAAGAAAAAACTGTCTCTGCATTTAATGACTGAGGAGTTGCATTGCCAAAGTGTCTTTCAAATATTTCTTTACCTCAGCATACCCCTCTAGTAATTCAGCTAGGTAGCAGCAATCCCCATACAGGATTAGTTGAGCTACATAATTGTGCATCAAGACAGACTAGTTCTGATAGTTACTATACATCTAAAATACTGACCGGTATTTTTGATATCTACTATTCACAGTTATTACTATCAACTACTATATGATCACTATTGATGGCTGACCTCTAGGTACCCACAAACTCATGCCGGTTGCTTCCTACATTTCACAAATAAGCATACCAACACACTGACTGCTGTTAGTAAAAATCCAGGCACCTGGTCCCTGGATGTCAGAATTTTCTTGAAACTTAGAAGCCTAACTTTTAACAACTTTTAATGTAGCCATTTTTTCAGGATCATTCCCCATCCTAGTGTCAGCAATCTTTTTTAGGTAATGAAAAATATTGCTGTCAAAACTGCTCGCAAATCCGGCCCAAACAAACAAAACTTGTATCTCACAAATATTTCAAGCACCCCTCGTATCAAGTACGCAGATCTAGTCAAAGGTCACATTACTCCTAGGTATATGCTAACACATAGCCTGTTTGGAACTTGGATTCAAGAACTATCTGCATGTAGGGAAGGTGTACATTCTATACATGTGTTGTATGAGTGAACTGGGTTTCGTGTCCATACATGTTCGTACACCACTACACAGTACATTTATAATGTCCCAATCAGTAAACACTGCAACTGCCCAGCCCAACAAAAGATTATGTTAATGCCGTGCAGTTAGTTAGTTAGATGAGGTTTAACGTCCCAGTTTCCAACCAATTGGTTCAAGTCGAGACGACCACGGCCTTTTTTTCCAGTTGTGGCTCAGTTAATGCTGTGCAAACACCTGTAAGATTGCATTCACATGCAATACAGTATGTTTACCCACACCAAAACTCAAAAGTATCTGTGAAAATATTACGTTACTTTCTCTCTTTTTGGAACCTTGCTCTTTGAGGTAAATCTAACTAAAGTAAAGTTGATTAACATGAAAAGGTTTCTTTACTTGTTTCAGAATAAACTTGAAGTCAATACTGTTGTAGAAAAACTTTGTTTTGATCAATATGGTTTATGCTCTCTTAACCTATCCAGCCATTCCACTACCCATGTGCAAATTGGCACTGCATGCAGTAAGGGCAGCAATCTGTTGTATCCTATGCTGTGTGCACAGTGCATTTAACTACATTCCACTATGAGAGAACTTGCTGTACAGCATGCCTGTACTGTAGGCTCATAGTTTTGTGATGAATACTGTACCTCTCTACTGTTGTGATTGTGCAGGTCACATGAGGTGAACCTAGACACTACAGTATGTGCAGCAGACTAGGCCTACGATTTGTTGGAAACTTCGATACTTTGGAATCAGTCAGAGAGTCTTATCAGTCATGATTCACAGCTGTTAAAAACCAATATTTGTCTAGAATATCACTATTTTGGTTGAATCTGTATTCGAGTGAGTTGTAGAATATCGATAATAATTCTATATACAAACTTTACTATGTATCGATATTTTTGAAAATGCATATCAACGATACTACTAAGGTGGAAATAACGACTAACATCCATAATATAGATATACCGCTACAGCTTAGTCCACAGATGATAAAGTGTCAAGTAAACTAGAAAACCAGAAAGCCGAAATCCTAAGTGACTCCTTGCCGAAAGGAAATAAAAGGTATCAGCCTTTCACATCTTGAGCTATGGCATCTACCGGCAATTTCAGCCGTTTTCACTGTTGACCTCTACAAAAAACAATGGGGTTAATCAACAATGGGGTTCACAAAAAACAATGGGGTTCATCTTCTGACTATAGTGCATCCAAATGCCAAGTAATGAAAATTAAATGCTTCTACCTTGAAATGTTGTGTTCACAAGGTTTCAGCTTTTGACCTCTGGTGACCTCACATGACCTCTGACTTCCACCAAAAGCTATAGCATTCTTCCTCTTAATCCGATAAATTTGTATACCAAGTATGGAAAGTATCTACTATTCCTATCTTGAGGTATTGTGCTTACAGTGGTTTTAGCTTTTTTTGTATTTTTTGTATTTTAGTATTTTGTTTTTGACCTCTGGTCACCTTATACATATTCTATGGTCACTAGCTTTGTTGACAGTTTTCTATTTTTCTGGTGCCCTTCATATGTGTTTACGTAACTTTTTACTGTGACTTGTTGTTCATATGAGAAATAAATTTGAATTGAAATGAATATCACTTACAACCCAAGTGTCACAAACACACACACACATACAATCACATGCATATACACACACCACTGTGACTGCATTGACTCCTTTTGCTTTCGGTAAGGAATCAAAAAAGGCATGAAATTCATCACTAAGCATACAGGACTACTGTAGTTGGGACAGATTAATACATTTGCCATAAAAAGGCCTTTATTTTTGTCCCAAAGGGCAAACTTTGTCCTAAATGGGGGAAGGGACTGCAGTACCCCCTGCCCTCCACCTCATATGCCTATGATAATGAACATCATCAGCAATAAATGCCAATAATCATTCAATTCACAAAGGAGAAAATACTCTAAACATACAAAGTGAGGCAAATTATTCTATGATACAGACCCTTTTCCAAATAACAATTACAAATGATTGTGGAACAGAGTTTTGGTAAGCATCATTTCTGGCTACAGTAAATGCCATTGACAAAAATGACCTACCAAAAACTATCCCATAATCCTTTGTAACTGCCATTTGGAAAAGGGTCTATGGATGAGACAAAAAACACCTTCCAATGCATGAACTGTGATGCTAAGAATGTTATTAGAAGAAAAAAGAATATCCACCTGATTGATGTCTTCTTTCAAGGCTTTATAAAACTGCTGAGCAATATATGGGTGCAAAGAAGAACTTTCTGAGATCATCTGGATTAACATGGAAACTGATTCATCTGGAACATCATTGCGAGCAGCACTCAAGACTCTCATCATTGTGTCTATATGCCATCTTTTGTTAGGTGCATACCTGTCAAAAATAAATACTATAATCACGTATCACAGAAAATTTATATACCTCAAATCTTATTTTTCTTCATTAAGGTAACAATTCTGAGTTACACTGCTACAAGCATCCTGTAACTGTACTGATTAAGAATCTAAATTCTAATTGTGACATTAGGTTTAATACCAGGGGTGCATATGACCAGGATGGTTTTACTGAATGATACCAATTTCTTCCTTATTCTTCTCTCTGATATTCAAGCTCTATTATTTGTCATCCACTCCCTTCATCACTACCTAAATTGCTTTCATTACATATATTATTAATTACCCTCATACTCATATTGCTTCATAATGTATCACACTTGCATATTAAAAGAAGGGTCTACGCTCAAATCAGTTTTGGTATGTTAACGGGTACTTACTCCAAGCATTCTGGTTAAATTTGCATTGAAATCATATGTGTAGTTCTCACGACAGTAGCAGTTTATTGTTGTCACATATTGAAAACAAAGTGAACTTGAAGCAAGCACATATGACATCATAGTCTCACATTCTGAGCAGTCTTTTGTTTTTCTTTGAACTTTACAACCAATTTTCTCCTCCACAATCACATGTTATTAAGATGTCATTGTATGAGAGGCATAAGAGTTTTACAAACTTCACATTCCACATGGTGAGGTCCTATCCCTATAACCTTCAAGGTCAACACAACAGACTGAAAAAACAAAGCATTTCTCATCAATGTGAGGAAGTGATATAACCCATTTGCCTCAAGCTCACTTTGGGTCACAAATGTAGTAACTTCAATTCCTGATATCTTTAGTACTACATGTCCGACTTGAATGGAAGTTTCACCAAATTGCATGGATTTAGCTCCTCTTTCACATATGAAAATTAATTTTCTAATAAAACCCTACCTTTAATATCAAGTAAATTATTTCATTCATATGTATTGAGAACTCTTTGACTATTCCACCCTCCCCCCAACCTGCTCCCCCACTGCTTCTTCCCACTACTGAGATACTACTTACAGTAGATTCCATGCAATCAACTATTCCAAGCTTTCGTATCTACATTATTTCATTCCAGAAGCTCAGATACATAAGAATAATTAACATTATGCACATTTAGTACAGGCAATGAATAAAAAGACTCACTTTTCACATGCAAGGAGAATGTTTGATGAAACAAATGATTTAAATTCAGGGTCACACTTATCCAGGAAGAAGATCAGTTCTTTAATCATTGTCCGAACATTGGATGGGTTGGTGAGGGCAAAGCACAGTTCCACAGCTCGCCTAATGAAAAAAAAAACGAATGCATGACAATATTGTAACATGTAGAGACTCAACCATTTTCTTTTAGAAATTATATTGCTCTTAAACCTTTTAAACTGATAGACGGGAATATCTCTTTGAGTCCTGATCACCATAATATTCTATGACCTTTGGTACAACAAAAATAAAATAACA
Organism: Holothuria leucospilota; assembly: GCA_029531755.1. Classification (NCBI taxonomy): domain Eukaryota; kingdom Metazoa; phylum Echinodermata; class Holothuroidea; order Aspidochirotida; family Holothuriidae; genus Holothuria; species Holothuria leucospilota. Next base: position 199,488 of record CM055965.1, on the reverse strand, counting down.
GTAAACTTCTAATATATTGGCATCTCACAATTGACAAGCCAAACCAATGACAAAGGAAGGATGGACTATACTTTAAAGTACTGTGCTTCAACACTCCTGCAGGTTATGTGAAGATATGCAAATATTACAACAACAATATCATCATAACTTGAATTGTTCAAAATTAAAAGGGTCTATAACCTTTTCCACTATAAGAAGTCATACTATTTAAAAGCTGTTCATTCATACTTAGTTAAAATCCTCAACTTCTATTGGTTCATTACGGTCAGGCGACCGTGCATTATCCTAGGATAACCCACGGTAAATTAAGAATAAAATCACTGGCGGATGAATACAATCCCGTACTATTACACTGTACTAAGATCACCTAGCTTCAGATATGGCTGGATTGACACACATAGGCCTAGTTGAGCATGATATGATATATCCAACATTAGGCCTATGGAGTAACACTACTCACATCAAGGCCTACGAAAACGCTTCCATTTCTAAGCAACGTTTTTGTTCCCAAATCTTATGTGAAACCCTTAGAGGCAAAGTATCCATATATGGTTATAATTTAAAGTCAAATAACCTAGGCCCAAGCCTCAGTAACATTACAACTTACATAAAGGTTCCTTGTCGAGCACTGAATCCTTGAACGAAATCAACGTTACTAACGTTATCGCTGTTAGAGCTGAGATCTCTAATATGTCCACATTTTTCTCCTAATGTACGTTTCAAATGATGTAACTGTCTATCTCTCCAAACTAAGTTGAATCCTAGGCAAATTCCATCATTTTAAGTAACCTAAAAGCTCAAGAATACCTGAATAGGTCCATTAGGGTTTGAACAAATGACAACCAATTTTAAAAAGACCGCGCTACTTAAGCATACTGGTGGATATGTCACTGCATGCAGTTTATACGTACGTCACACGCGCATGTTGTTTATGTACACAGCAAGTGCGCCCACAACGTACACAACGTACCATGACAGGCCTAGTGAATATGCTGTCTGCAGTGCAAATGTACATGGTACAAATGCAAGATTTCGTGGCTAAGGCGTTGCCATGGAGTCATAATACCTCTAGTTACATTACCAACTTTTAATTTTTTGTCCTTTTCGGCTGTGGAAGTCTTTAAAGAAGAACACCATTTCTCAAATTTACTCCACCGTTGTTATATTTAATGATTTATGAATATTTCATTCAATTCATTTTGTTTAATAGTAGGCTTCTTTATTAATATAGCACGAACGATTTTGAAAGGTTGTGAATACGTCTCATCTTTCCTTGGGGTTTAGATTTCAATAAAAATGTGGTTATCTGCAAACACAAATTTTCTTTCTTTTTGGTCTTTTCCATCAAATTCTTGTTGTGTATGAATGAACAGGGTTAATCAACACTGGACCATGCATTCAATAGAGGATAATGCACTCCGTTGTTAATGCTATTGCTAGATGCACTCGGGCTGCACCCTCGTGCATCGCTTGCATTAACCCCCGATCGTGCATTATCCTCTACTCAATGCACGGTCCAGCGTTGATTAACCCTTTATTTAATGGTGACCCGAAGACAATTTAAAGGTATCACACAGGCACTACTTCCTTGGCCCTAGTATAACTAGTACTGTTACTCTTTATTTTTGACCTAGCTTACTGGAAGTTGCTAACAATATAATACACCATTATTTCAAAATACTTGATTATGGCTATCATGACTGCATTTTCTGTCCTTAATTTTATTTATAAGCAACTTTTCAGGTCTAAACAGGGTTTAACTAGAGCACCAGCAGTTGCAGAAGCTCACACCAGATAAGTTTTAAGAAGTCTGTTTCCACAGTCTCTTCACAAATGTACAAAATAATCCTAGAAGTGCAACCCTTTATCCCACTAAATGCATCAAAACTTAAAATGGAATACCATTTATAGCTTTGCTGGTATCAGCTAAAAATGGGCCATAATATGAAAAGAAAGCTACTCACTTCTGAATAGAGACATCTGGATCTTTAAGACAATCAACTATTGTGCTTCTGTGCCTTTGTACTGCATTTATGTCAGCTTTCACTGTTTTCAGCAATGTGTTGAGAGCAACATACCTGGTATCAAAGAAACAAACTCAGCGGGGTAAATGTAACTCAGGTTCTCACCATTAAGTGAGTCGATAATTCATATGCCGACTGGAATTTTTGGATGTATGCAGAATAAACAAACTGAGTTCAACACCTAGTGTACTGTATTACCTATGTACTTATTTATCGTGCAGTACATACCTACATCATTAAGCCTGTTTCTATTTGTGGCCAGCTTAAGTGCATCAAAGTACAGGTCGCCATCCTTTTTCATGGCAGATTATAATATGGGTATGGGTGTGTTATCTTTATCCTGACAGTTTGAAGGATGTGTGAGTTGTTGAACTCTTGTATTACACAACTGTAAATCAAGCACTACCCATTCTCCAAGACTTAGTGAGTCAAAAGTAAGAATGCTTACTGATCACTTGCCAATATTTTTAAGTACTGCTGTTTTACATTGACACAGTTCCATCATAATTTGTTTTAGCTAAGGCTGGGTGATATACAATGTATATATCAACTAGAGCACCAAGAGGTACAGAGCTCATACCAGATAAACATTTCCGAGAAGACTGTCTAAGCAGTCTCTTCACAAATGAACAAAATGATCCTAGAAGGGCAACCCTTTATTCCACTAAATGTATCAAGTTAAAATGGCATACTAACCTTTACCGTAGCTGGGCAATTCCTCATGGAAGACTTAAGAAAGGAAAATTTTGAAAACTAACTCAAACGAAAAAGTTGAACTGATTCTGAATCAATATGTTAGTCGAAACAAATCACTAAATGTATTTTAAAAGGGGTAAAATATCCATTTTGGGGATAATATACATTTTTTGAAAATGTTGATATGTTTTATTTTTACCTTTAAAGGTAAAACATGAGCAACTGGACTGAACAGTTATCAGTTTATACATGGATCAATAATAAACATCCCAATGATCAATCTACAACCACATTTGCTTGGATTAATTTTTTTATCTCACACAGACAAAAAATGGTAAAATATTGATAAATAAGGCATGTAATTCCATTACTGTAAAAACACCAAAAAGTTGAGTTTTGCTCATTTTCTATGGGATTTTTTCCAATTTCATATTTCCTAATTGAACAACATGACTGATGAGTTGTAATTAGGGCTGTGAACATTTAGCAAAATTACTAAACGTTTAATCGCAAAATTTTGCGATTGTTTAGCGATTAATCACAACTACCTACTGTATGATGATCAACATAGAGACTTTAAACTTGCCCTTGAACATGATGAATGTGTAAAATGCCTTAGTGACGTCCGGGGGACATAGTTTCCATGAACCTCAAACACGGATCCTCATATAAGCTCAAGTTTGATGTCGTATGTTTACGTGTGTGCCATTTGTATAATTATGTATTTCACTTCTTTAAAAAGACTTAAAGTGAACATCTAATTTTCTGTAATGACTGCAGATTGTTTTTTTTTTTTATTTTGTATGAAAAAACGGGTTTTGCGAGTTATCGCTGGTAGCTTTGTACTAAACGTTTATTACACATGCGATCGTTTAGCGATTAATCGCTTAACGGTCACAGCCCTAGTTGTAATCCCCCAAACTCCCCCGATCTGGGAATCTATGGGCCCCAATACTTACCTCCTCTTATACTTGTAATACCAACTTAGCTGCTGTAAGTCCCTGGCAATCTTTAATAGCAAAGTGGTATAGGGCGGCCTCCGGTAGAGGGTGCCTAGTCTAGTCCTCTTTCGCTTGCATGTCAACCTCCCAAGCAGAAAAATCCATGGGGAACTTCCCTACACACCTGATCTAGAACTCTAGAAAGGGTAACAACCAAAAACCCAATCTCACCTTCATTAAAACTTGGCCTGCTTTAATCAGAACACTCTGACCAGACCTCACAAAGGGACGGTCAGGTATAATAAAATCCTACTTATCTGTTCTGTTCTTTGTTGTAAGAAACCACTCTCACTTTTAGAACAACACTCCCTGACCAGTGAGGAACTGTACAGCTGATTACACAACAGATAAACTATTGACATGTCCTCTCACTGCACAGTTAAATCTTTTGTGTAGGGTATATACACAGGAAGTCTTCACTTACTTAAAAAAGGACTGAGATAACACCAGGAATCAATCAACTATGTAGGCAGGGATCAAGTTTAAGTGGATTAGGTAACAGGTACAAAGTTTATGGTTCGAAAAAAAGGGTCTGGATCTCTAAGTTGATGAGTGCCTAATAACGTAAGAATGGCTGAATTATGTGTCCCATCAAAGTAAGTGAGATGATGATGCCTGCAAAATATCTATGTAGGTGAAGTGTCCATGTAGATGAACAGTCGATATCAGCAAAGAGTCCATGTTGGTGAAAGCCTGAAAACCAGGTAGAAGCCTTAACAATAGTCCCATGTGGAAAAAGATCAGCCATTCCAAAACTGCGGGTCTGGGAGGAGGAAGTGGAATTAAGAGGTAAGTAATGGGGCTAATAGATTCCCAAACCAGGGAGTTTTGGGATATCTACTTCACTCCTAACTACCTCCAATTTCCACATGTAATCTGCTCTAGCACAGAGACAGTAGTGGCCCCGATCTGAAGGATATGAACCTTGCAGGACAACCCTGGCAAAACCAACTTTTGCTGAGATGACATCATAAAGGTAGCACAAAATAAAAATTGAAGGGGTCTTCCAGTCAGGTGCATGTAAAATATCCTGAAGTGGAACGCCTTAGAACCATGCCGAGGACAAAGCGTAAGCTCTGTCATCATGGGCTCTGACTGACTCACCCAGAGAAATAAATGAAGTGATTGCTTTAACCACCCATCTGGAGATGGCATCGTTCAAAGCTGGATTATATGTGGAATGAGGAAGGATGAAAAGTGCATCTGCTGACCTAAGAGCCTTAGTCTTCCCCATGTACCATTTCAATGCTGGAACTAGGCAGAATAAGTGATCCTCACTTATGGATGAAGCCAAAGACATTGTTGGTAGGAACACAGGGCTCAGTGTGAAGGACTCTGTTTGGTTCTTAGACAAGAATGCAGGGTCTGGTTGGAGATAAACACCAGCAGGACAACAGCATATGAACCCTTGTTTGACAGAAAGGGCATGGATCTCACTTTTCCTACTAGGAAGACTGTTTTCCTGGTCAGCACATCAAGAGGAGCATTATGCATAGGCTCATAAGGGTGTTGAGTCAGGTAAGATAAAACCTAGTTGAGAGACCAGGAAAGAGCCAAATGATAGAGAGGAAGTCTTCTGTTCAACATCCCCTTTAGCAATTGACAAATAGTTGGATCCTACTGAGGAGCCAGCGGAAAATCAACATAGATCACAGCTACGGCAGATCTATAATTTCTTGATTGTAGATACTTGTTTACTCTCATCCAAAAGGGATACAAAAAAGGAACAAAGCTGGTCTCATGTGGAGTTCGTTGATAATTTCAATGCAGTTAAATAGGTTCAGCGATAGCAGGTCTGGAAATCTGAATGGGAGGTCTACCAGTACGTGTAGAATGACAGGAAACCAAGGCTGCTTCAGCCAGAAAGGAGATACTAGGATCATGTCAGTCTTGGAACCTTGTAACTTTTACAGAACCCTCTAAAAGGAGGGATAAAGGTGGGAAGGTGTGGACCATGGGTGGGGAACCTCTGGTCTGCAGGCTGTATGCCGCTCACTAGACAACTTCATTAGGGCAACAAGGCAATTCACAAATGCAAATTCAGAATCACTTGAAAAGTAATTGATAATACTCTTTTGCCTAAGGTGCCCATCGTCAGGCCACAAAATTCACAACGGCCATTGCAGCTATGACCACCATAAATTTTGTTATGGCCTCCGACAGCAATTTTCCATAGACTTATTGAAAGCCACTTCTGGCCGGCGATATATCAGTTAAGATGCTCCGCATGTGTTCTACTTAATACCGAGCTCAGTTCCTTCATCATTCTTTTTACACAAGCATTCATGATGCAGCATGCCAGAACCAATACGTTTTTCACTTTCAAAACGGCTCTGTTGATATTGATTTGCATGCCAGATGAACTGATCAGTTAGGTTTTGTTGCAAAGATAATCTACACAGTCTAACAGAAAGTACTGTATAGCTATGCAGATCATTTGTCGTAATCACTGCTTCCAAAGCACCTCACCATCAAAACAGATTCCCACACAAAAGGATATCCACTGACAGCAATACACAATGTCGAAGTATCACATTGACCCAAAGTAATAGGTCTAATCGCAGTTCTCTGCCATACAGTATTTGTGCTACTTGAATGTAAGTATGTACATCCACTATACAGCAGAACAACTTTTAACTGTACTGTGATAATGTCAGGCTTACACTAGGGCCTTTCTGCATTGAACCTGTACATTAAATGCTTTGAGTTAAGTCCTAGTGAACTGCATCTTGGCTCAATATTCTTATTTCAGTTGTATTACATTTTGGCCTTGGATGAGAGAGTTTTTGGCCTACAGTTAACCCAAAAATTATTGGTTACCATGGCCATGTTTGGCCTTGGACTAGGAAAACAAATTTGTGGCCTGATCGTTTATCCTGCTTTAGCCCAATGTGCCCATCTTTTATCCTGCTTATACCACTTTCTGGATATTTCACGTACAACTGGTCCAAAACACTATCAGTATATTACTTAAACTGATAGTATGCACAGTATAACATGTCCACTGTTCCGTTAGACATGAGCCAGGTGCAGAATCCTTGTACTTCTGGTGGTTACGGATGCTTTTTGTGGGAAGCTACATAGCATTAATAGTTGCACTATCATATGTATAAATCTATTACAGTACGAAACTCAGAGGGCACTGTATTTATTCCTGCATATTGGGGGGGGGGGGGGTTAGAACTGTCCTTCCAAACAGTGAATTTAATGTTAAAAAGTGGATAATTATGCAATTTAAAGTGAAGAAAAATAACACTGGTCTCATCATACAAGGTTTTTTCAACGCGCTTCGCCTGCACTGTTTGTCCATTATGACTTAATGCACAAATAAAAAGGCAAATGGTCACGTGTTACTCCTGGTCTGGGTAGCCTTGCACACTCAATGCCATTTAAATATTGTGGATGAACATTTTATTGCCTACACATGTGTAAAAACTCCATAGCCTCTGGGGGCTTCGCCCCAGTTCCTTAACTGGGATTTCCCCTAGACCTCAAACAGGGCCTGTTTGGGGCCCCTTAGTCTGCCCCCTATAGGGAAAGCCCTGGGTGTAGTCTGACAGGCAATCCCAGTTGAAAGCCAGTACATCCGAAAATTCGAAAGAAAAAAATTGCCCATAGCTGGATGGTCCAGGAACCACTCGTTTTGGCTGTAAAGACCCCTGGATAAAACATCCCAAAAGACATTCTGTTCCCCGGCTAGGTGAGTTGCTCTGATGGATATGTCCCTGGTCTGGCAGTATGAAAGTAAGAGGTGTCAGGTCTCGTGACACAGACGAAGGGATACAGTTCCCCCTGGCAATTCAGATAGGCTACTGTGGTTGAGATGTCCGATAGAACTGATACTACTGATCCTCTGAGGTAGTCAGACCAAGTCTCCATGGCCTTTCTCACTGCTAAAACTCCAGCACTTTAACGTAGGTTTTCTCTACTGGAGACCAAAGACCTGCTGTAGAGTGGGTGCTCCAGGTGACACCCCAGCCAGAGTTCGATGCATCTGTCATGATCATCATTGTGGGTCTGTCATACATGAAAAATCTTCCCCAGGACAGGTTGGAGGGTCGAGTCAACCAAAGTAGAAATGGAAACACTCATTTCTTTAGATCCAAAACCCATCAGAGCCTTTCCAAGATAAGAATCACGAAGTCAGTTGACTCTTGACTCTCTTCTTTTTCCAACATAGCCAGAATTAACCAATTGTCTAAGCAGGCAAAGAGCCTTACACCATTTCTTCAAAGAAAAGCTAAAACTACCATTGTGACCCTTTCAGGGATGAGCCTGAGGTGCAAAAGAAAATTACTGAACTTTGTGGGCTGACACCACACTGACACCGAAGGGGTCAGTCTGAGCATGAAGCGCGAACCCTTTTGGGTGGGGTCCAGGGGCCCGCCGGAAGCTCTTGGATTTTTAAGATTATATGAAGGCCCAAATGGGCTGATTTTCTATCAAGTTTCAAAGAAACAGAATTTTCATTAAAATTACAAAAACAGCCTAGACCCTGGGCTATACTTTAACATAAGGATCACACAGAGCTAGGCCAACACTATCATGTCTATCCAAAACCTAGTTCATACCAACTGGCTTGACTTCAATTAACCAGTGTCCAACATTATATTAAGTTTCATCACCATTAAGTTTGCACTTTGCAGGATATTTTGCAGGATATTTTACAGGCCTTTTGCTTAGGCTTAGTACTGCTTAGGCCTAGGCCTACTACTAGTAGCCCATGAACAGGGTTGTACATCACAGCATACAGCTAAGGCATGTACCTTGGCTGTGTTCTGTAATGTAAGACACATATCCAAGGGCTAGGCTACAAATGCAAAAGCCTAGGCTACTGTGACATTTCCCCCTCCATGTTGCCAGCCTAGGCCTATAGTTAGGCCTTGGTCTCACTTTTTGACTATGGACCTAGGCCTGTGCTGTTCAACTTCTATCTGATAGGCAGCACTCTCTATGTGCGAGCATCAATTCTGAGCTCCTTGGATGAAAATTTGTACCAGTTTATCAAGAACTTTTAGCTAAAAATCCTGAAATAGATTCCTTTTGAGACTTATGGGAGTATAGACTCGAAAGCAATGCACATACATAGGCCTAGGCCTACAACATGTTAGGATAGGGAGTCAAGACAAAGAGTAGGCCTAAAGGATGTGGTACTGAACGAACAGAATATGCAAAAAAACTTTTGAAAATGTAATGAAGGGTGTAATGGGAGTGTTTTGCACACGCCCCATAAAATTAAGCAAGGTAAGATTACCTTTGGCAATCTTTCTGTTCACCGAGTTACATCTACTGTAAGTCCCAGTACAAATCAAGTTCAACAGTACACATCCCATTCAAACATGCAAGCACTGCAGACGTACGTACGTAGGGACTGTGTGCTGTACCAGTGGACGTACGTACATGTATTCGGAACTTGCATTACATCAGAGCATCATACTACTCAGTATGTACACAGTGCATACATGTACCAAGAATGGATCTGACTGTCTGCTTCCACTTTTAAGCAGTACATATGACCATGGAGCCATTATGACAAGGAAAGGGGTTATACTGATTACGTACTTCCAGCTGCAGTGTGTTGTTTTATGTACAAAATGTGTGGAAAAACATTTTACTGAAGACTGCAGCAAAGGAACTTCACATTTTTCTGTGGAAATGGGAAATGTGTAACAGCAGATTTTTGAAAAAAAAATCACAGAAATCCTTGCATTTGCGGAAAAAGCTCATCCCTGCCCTTTGAGATGTGACCGACCTGAAAGGAAGTGGCTTGAACTCGTGGTGTGTCTGCTTGTACCGGATCGAAAAGAAGTGTGGATGGTCTGGATGAATCGGAATATGGAGGAGGGCATCTCTTAGGTGTAGTGAGGTGGTCCACATTCCTGAGGTGAGAGATGGGATGATGGAAGCAAGAGTTCCCATCCAAAATTACTTTCACTTGATGTACAGTACTTCTTGTTGGAGTGTTTCAGATTTGAGAATAGGTCTCCATGTGTCAAGTTTCTTGGGAGCCAGGAATAAACTTGACATGTACAGACAGCTGGACTGTTCTGGAGGGACAGTATGAATGACTTTTTTAGTTACAAAGCCATGGATTTCCTTCTCTGGGGTCCTGTTTCTGAGGATCTGACAGAACTGGTGCTACCTTCATGAGACCTTATTGTGGGGGCTGCGAGGCAAACTCTATGCAATAGCCTCCTGCCAATCGTAAATGCCAATACTAACAGCATTAGTGGTATTTCACAGAGGTATACCCTTATTTGTTTTTCAAGGTACTGCAGGATCCTAGAGTAAACCTACCTTAATTTATCACAACTTACAGCTTTTTCCTACCCTTTTGTTACCAGATCTGTTTTCATTTCCTCTCTCTTCCTTAGATACCTGTTGATGTTTTTCTACTTTACCTGGAACCTAACTCCAAAGGTGAAAACTTTCAGGTTTCCCCTTACTTTGCATTTAACTTACAGACTATCACCTTGTATAATGTATTTAACTTGTATATAGTTTTATGTATGCATTTGAGGACTTTTGCATAGAAAGAAATAAACTGAACTGAATGCATGTTGAGCATCTACATGACAAGTGTGGGATCGCTTAAAGTTATCTTTCTTAACATATCACGTTCACACAGTCTTCTAATTGACTTCTGCTGACAGCCCTTTGACCACCACCAACAACAATAGCCTTCTTCAACTCCATGTAGAGCATCTGGTGTGAGAAAACCCTCAAAGCTACACTTCTTGATGAATAATGTTTATTAGATTTTCACAGTTTAATGACCAGTGATCATAGAAACCATCAAAAACAACATGGATCTTGAACTTAATGTGAAGCATCTACAACTTAACTATGAAAAACATCAAGGCTACCCTTCATAAGATACTGTGTTTACCAGGTTTTCACCATTTGACTTCTGGTGACTCCAAAAGACCTCTGACCAACAAAAGCAACAGGTTCCTATTACTCAATATGGAGCATCCAAATGCTAACTCTTCACAAAGTGTAAAAGTTTACCCTCAGTTTCACCTCTGGTGACCTTAGATAAACTTTGTTCTCCACTAAAAACAAAGGTGGTTTGCCCTCAATCTGACAAATCCATACACCAAGACTAAGCACTGACCATTGCTATTTTGAGATATGTCTACAAGGATGTGACTATGTTGCAAAGAAAGAAGAACAAAGATGATCTGATAGATAACGTTGTTTAAACAATGCTCAGAGAAAATTTTCTTCTTCATTAGCAGTCTCCCCTTCCAAATTTGTTTTAAAAATATAGCAAACTCTAGCAAATCTCCTCTTACTTACCTTACAAGTTTGTATGATGATGGTTTAGAAGATGAATATTACAAATAAAAGGCAAAAAGAGGCCTTATTCTTCATGGATGTAACAAAAATACTGTCACATGATTAAAAAGAGCCACCCATGGATCAGGATGATGGGGTACACTAATTCTAATTGGGGTGACTGAATCTTCCCTTGAATGTTTCACTTCACAAGTACTGCCAGTCCTTAAGCTGGTGGAGACACCTCAAGCTCATATTTTATTCAAGAACTTCTATAAGTACCCCTTTCAATTTTTGGTGTTTTACATCTTACCTCCTAATTCATTTCATGCTTTTTTACTTTTATCAGTTTTGATAAGGATTTTAATGTATGTATTCATTTTACTGTTTGTTAATTTAAATTGTTGCTTTGAATCACATTTTCCAAATTTTATGTTTGAGTAATCTAGCTTTGCATTCATTGTATAAAAAGCTCTTGGAGAATTTCTTTTATGTAAAGGGGTATGTAGATATACTTATTTAAATTTTGTTGATCATGCTTCCAAAGCAGTACCTACAATAAGCTTTCTAACAACTAAGTATATCAAACTAATTCACATATTAAATTTTGCTACTCCTCAAAACTCCTTTTGTCTCTCCAAATCTTTCCTTCTTGTGTGTTCTTCAAACATATCCCTTTGCTGCAAGACATGTTTAATTACCCTTGAATCACCATTAAATGCCTCTAACAAGTTCAAGTCAAGTTCCATAAAACATTGCAAAGACAAAACTCACCTTATGTTCTTATCTGTGTTTAGCAGGAATCTACCCAAAATGTTGACAGCAAGGACCCTAAGGCCACTTTCTGAGTTTATATCCATGATGGTTAAGACTGTTTCATAGAGAATGGCATTGCCCACATTTTTACTGGTCTCTGTGTTAGTAGCAACCTGTGCTAGGATGTCATTCATTGCTTCACTACAGTCTGCGTCTCCAGACCCCAAAATTCTGAGCAGTTTTACAATTTTAACCTGCAAGAAGAATTAAAAATGCCCAAAGGAAAAAGAAATACCCTTGTCATATTTCCCAACCAAAGCTTCAAACTGGTACAATAACCAGCCATAATTTCACATGTTGTGGTCCCACATGGGTTATAACTTGGATAGGTGGATGTGGACAAACTATACCACCTCATTGAGGTCCCTTGGGATTTTGCTTAATTTAGCATGGGAAAAATAACGGAATATGCATGTAAAAACCATGTGGATCAGCATGAGCAATTGAAATTTGCATGGACAGGGCATACAATTCTGACAAGGGTCCTATATGGACTGTATGAATGTGTGTTCCACATGGGAACAGTCATATGGGATGAGCATGGAATGCCGAAGTGGGCGGAACATGAAAAGAGCACCTGCCCATCATAGGAAGAAGATGGGTACTGTGTGGGCATACTCATATGGACATTTGTTTTAACATGAGGAAATGATGTGGGCTGGCCCGTGTGAAGTACATATGGGCAGGGTAAGTTTTTAGAACATGAAGTTTTATTCTCTGTGATATTTGAAGTTACACACAAGTTATTCATAAAGCTACAGTTAAAGTTAAATTTGTCCCAGAGCTTAAAAAACAATCACATGCAATGTAATCATCAAAATGAAAAACTTACAAAATGTTTTTCAGTTCAAATCTAAGTATAATGATAGTTATGCCTCTTCAACCTCATGTTTAAAGTTAAGTTGGTTGAAGATGTCAATCCAGCCAATGCTTGGACATGGTCTATCTGTGAATGGGCAGACTTACCATAATCCTAACACTGAACATAGCTGGGTGAGGTAATTTTACATGGCCCAGATCAAAGTCACATTAAGCCAAATACGGAATAGTCACATAAAACTATCAAACTGCCAATGTAGGCCAATAATAAACACCACAAACACCCAGCAGTTTCACCTGTCCTGTGTGGGTCCAAACTAAGTGTTCCCTTATTTCCAACTTGGGTCTAAAAAGGTCCAATCAGGATCCCTCATGGGTTTCTTATATGGGACCATTATTTTACAAGCTAACAAAATAAGGTGGGACCTGCATGGGTTGTAAATGTAGGACCTACACAGACATACCTAGTATATCACATAAAGATACTATGCAGTCCCCACTTACAGGCAATGTTCCTTTATATTAAGGCTTGTTCACTTGTGCCCAAGGAAGGCCCAAACCTAATCCCTCATGGCTAGGTTTTCTATATGTGCATACCATTTTACTCCAGCCCAAAGAGAGTGGGACCCATCACAGTGTAATGAATAGGAAGTATGCATGATCTACATTAGTTACAGTTAAAAGAGTAGTCAGTAACATTTCAGTTTATTGTACATACGTCTGTAACAGGCAAAGAGCATTTCCATTACAATTTACATATCTATGCACATGAAAGGCAACAAGTACTTTCTAGGATTTATGGTTTATGTATCTATGTGTGTAACAGGCAAATTGTAACATTACAATTTAGGCATCTTTGCATGTGACAGGCAAAGAGTATACAGTCAACGTCCCTAATAATAACACAAATTACACCATACCAGAGTGGCAATGCAAAAAGCCTACCCCTTTGACTGTCAAAACTGAATTGGGAGACATTTTCCATCAAAATGATCCATTCAAGGTTTTTTTTTTACAAAGCATTGTTCAGAAAGTTGAAATTTATTACCTTACTTTCTTCTGCAACATTTTTTGTACCAAACCGTAAGACGTGTCAAAAATCCAGAATTTTTTGGGGCAGATAAAATTTTTGAGACCTATCAATTTGCAGTCTGTTCACTAACATACTTGCTCTTACATAACTGAATGAATCAGCCTCCTTACTTACACTACCAATGCAGGCCATCACTTAAATCTGAGGTGCCCCAAACTAGGGAAATAATAACAAGGAATCTTCCCCAAAGAGCCTATTGACCCCTGTGGGCTAGGGGTTGTAGAATATGCCCATGGTATTCCCCCCTCCCCCTTGTCGTAAGAGGCGACTAAAGGGGAGGACTTGCACTGTATCTGAAACCCAACTTGTGTTGGTGTGTCATTAAATCTCATCTAACACCCAAAGAGCCTATATTCAATGGATTATAACTTCAGTTTCTGTCCCTCTGAAGTGTGCTCTATTTTTAATTGCGAAGGAAGAACTAAAGATTTTCCTAGTTATACTTTCTGGCCATAATTAATGGTAAGTTGACAAAAATATTTAGAAAAAAACGGCAACAATTACCCAATATTCCATATAAGCATTCTATTTAGTAGCATGAAACTTTATGTACCTAGAGTGTGACAGGCAAAGAATACTTTGTAACATTAGTTTGTGTATCTATGCATATAACACACAGAGTATGTAATATTATATTTTATGTATCTATGTGTGTGAAAGGCAAAGAGTGCTTTGTAATCTATGCGTGTGACAGGCAAAGAGTGCTCTGCAACATTATAGTAAATGCATCCCAAAGCAATGAAATCGTAAGCCTGCATACAACACAATCGTAAGCCCACAATTAGTATTTAAAGGTACACACCACCAACAAGAGGAGTATTCCCTTGGCAGCTGAAAATATAATCCCCAACATGAAAGATCTGTTGGTAATATTTCAATATCTTTTACCGTCCTAATGATATGTATCTCTTCAAAGTTTCACAATTTCTGAAATTTCAAAAATGATGATAAGGAGTGTTGCACAGTGTAAGCATTTCTTTTGTTAGCCCTGTATAAATGAGTAAATTAATAAAAATCTTTTGTGAACTCTATATAAATTATCTCTCAATCATTAATCAGTGCACTTTGGTGAGATATATTGTATTGTCTCCTACGATTAATCCCTATTTTATTGTAGGGTTTTATCGTCTAACCCTAAACCTATTAAACCCTAAGGACAAATTTAACTTCCAAAGTAAATCCCTTATGGCATACCAATGCAACTGTACAAGTGTCATTGAGATGAAGGTTGAAAAAATGAAGAATATGTCACTCACAAATTTGCATACTGACATCATGTTTATTCATGATAGACGTGTAAAATAGAAATAATTGTGTACAACAGTCAATATTAATGGATTTTGATGGGAATTGCAGATATTGTCTGGATTTTTAATGCTTGTTACACCAAATAGCCAACTATGCCATTTTCTCATCACCAGACCTATAAGAAACGCAGCTATCATATTGGTGGTGATTTTTGATAATACATACGTACATACAATATTTATAAAGCACTAACTCCATAAGATCAAAGCGCTGAAAAAACTGAAAAAGAACACAAAAGTACAGTTAGAACAGGTGAGACTTGAGGAGCTTTTTAAAGTAGTGACTGTTTCCGATTCCCTGATATTTTGCGGGAGTGTGCTCCAAAGTGAGGGGCCAGGCTACCGAGAAAGCTTTGTCACCGGTATGTTTTTTTCAACACGGAACTGCTAGGAGTGTTGTATCTCTGGCAGACCTTGTAACAGAGCCTACAGAAGGCAGTTGGTTTTGTATCAAAGAGTTTGTAAAATATATTGGTCCACGGTTATTGAGGCATTGTAAATGTGAAGTCATATTTTAAATTTTTGACAGGAAGCCAGTGAAGCTTTTTCATGAAAGCTAAAAGACTACTGAGTCCAGAGGCAGAAAAAATAAATTCAGCCGCTCTATTTTGAAATGACTGCAGATGGTTTAGGTCTCAAGCATTAGCACCATATAGGAGGGCATAACCATAATCTGATCTAGAAAGTACAAGTGCATGGAGGATGATATGACGTGTCTCGATCATGAAAACGGCAAATGCGACAGATATTAGGGAGTTGAAAATTTCCAGCTGATATGAGACTATTAATTTGCTTGGTCACAGACATGTTAGAATCAAAGAAAATTCTTAGGTTACGTATGTTGCAGAATGGCTCAATTTGGTTATCACCTACTGTAAGATTTAATTTATGGAGCTTTAGGAGGCTTTGTCTAGTTCCAGCCATAAAAAAAAATCAGTTTCATCATTATTTAATTTAATTTGTTCTGATTCATCCACTGTTTGATATCATTAATGCAATGTAATAATTGTAATGCCCTTTCAGCAGCACCAGCTTCCTTAGCATTACATAAAACATAAAGCTGAGTATCATCAGCGTAAGAATGAAAAGTAACATTATGACTACGTATAATATCACCCATTTGTTGTGTTTACATTGTGAAGAGAATTGGTCCAATACCAGAACCCTAAGGAATGGCCATAGATGAGTTTAGACCGCGCAGAGAAAACCTTTTCAATGCAAACACAACTCGATCTACCATTCAAGTAGCTTCTAAACCAATTTAGAGCAGTACCGGACACATCTATATCACAGCAGGCTTCAAAGTGGTTCATCACAGAAATATAGGTTTTATAGGAATATATAGGGTTTTATAGGATTTTTCAAGGATTATATAGAGTAAATATAGGAATGTCATACACTAGCAGTTCTAATTATCTTCAAAATTCCTCAAAGTTGTGGATGGGAAAATACAATACCTTAAAAAAGTAATAAACTATACTGTATAAATGGTACAAATGTGATTAACAGTATCACATGTGCGAGCCATGTGGCAGAACAGTGTGGTTCTAACATTAATGTGGAATTAAGAAAACCACCAAAATATTTTGGTGGAAGGGAAAGGGTAAATCCCCTGACGGTAGTGTATTTGCATATTTTAAACCTGGAATAAATGTTAGGTTAGATGAGGTTTAACGTCCCAGTTTCCAACCAATTGGTTCAAGTCGAGACGACCACGGCCTTTTTTCCAGTTGTGGCTCACTGGCTTGTTTTCCCTACTCCATTGTTTATGCTGAGCACCAAGCACAAAGGCAGTAGGTTCCATTTTTAAAGTCTTTGGTATGACCCGGCCAGGATTTGAACCCTAGACCTTCCGGCTGCAAGTCGGATGCTCTAACCACTTGACCACTGCAGTCAACCTGCAGTTAAACCTGGAATAAAGTATCCATTAATGTTATTACTTGTGCATACCAAAAAGGCACCAAAAGTTGCAATACTAGAAGTTGAGAACATGGAATGTGACCATGATGGTGCTTTGAATGGATGGGTAGTTAATATGGACAATAAACTGTTGCTAATGTCCTAAAGTACACAGACAAAATTCACCTCAGCTCCAATAATAATGGGATTAAGGTGAGGAAATTTATAAATTTTTTGCTGCTTAAATAACAGGAAAGTCTTAATACAACATTTTGCTACAAACTATACACTGTATTGCTAGTCAATCTTGAAAAGTGTGACATATGGGTGATGACAGTAAAATCATAGGCCTATGACAACTGTATGGTTGCTATGAATACCTTCAAACTCACTTCCCAGTGGCATAGCCAGAACTGTCTCATGGGGGCCATGTGGTTTATTCTGTGATTGCCAGCATGGGGGAGGGTCTGAAGGGAGGGTGTTCTCCTCCCCTTTGAAAATTTTTTGAATAATTGGGTGACTTACATGCAATCTGGTGCTACATGTGTTATCTTTTACAAGTAAAATTTGTTTTCAGAAATTTACATAATTTTAGGTTACTAAATTAAAAAAAATCAGCATCAGCGAAGGAGAGAGGGCATGGCCCAATGGTCCCTCCCCGTAAAAATGTCACTGCTCACTTTGAATCTGCACAACTTGGCAGAACAGTGTAGTCCACATACGTCAAGATGCCTACAGTGTGTAAAACTGTCTATGCATTAACATACTTAACATCTAAAATCTCACTTGAGGAAATTACATGACAAAATAACGGAGAGGGCAACTTGGCAAGTGCCCCCACTTGCCACCAATGATGGGCACTGCAGCACCAGATCCCATGCATGGATTAGATTTCCTCTTTGGTTTGTTGGATAAATTGATGTGGCATCCAGAGACCTGCCATAGAGCTTCTTGTGGAGTTTACTGAAAACCTCCCTACAGATCTGCACATTGTAAATTTGTAACAATTACAGTGAGACTCTTCATTTTCTCAAAGCACTAAGTTCTTTTTCTACAGGGGAGAATTGTAATTGTATGACACTTTGAACAATCAACTGATCTAATGGCTAACTCAGTTTGAGGAAAGATGGTAGATGACAGGGAAAACATTGGTATTTTGAACAAATGTACTACAATATTTTGAATTTAAGAATTAGTTATATCACAGACCAGCTACCTGTACATGCAAATCATAGGTAAGGGTTTTAAAATGTGGAGAACTACAGGGGATGCCAGGCAAAGGACTCTAATCCACCCCCTTGACAATACCACTACAATTCGCTCAAAGAGATAAAATCATAGAGTACTTAAAATCACAGGTGTGAGAGTGGAACATTTGTGGGTAGTGAAATAAGTGTTTATTAGTGAACTATGCAGTTTCATATGAGAATATTTCTGAATCCTATAATTGGCCATTGTGTACTTGCATCTAATTAAGATACCTGGCATCTATACACTGCTACCTGTCTAAGCCACTTTGAGTCTATGGCACTCTGAGTCTATGACACTATCTTGGAAAAGAATACATCTAAAAATTTCACCCCAAAACACCATATAAAAGAACAAAGTTTTTTGGCAAGATCTGAAAAATATGGGAGAATATAGGAAAACAAACCCCAAATCATACAAATATAGGAAATATAGGGTTTTGGGGAATTTATAGGAAATTATAGGATCACTTTGATGCCTGCACAGCGCAAGCGCTTCAGTAGCAACTCATGGTCAACAGTATCAAATACTGCAGGCAGATCAAATAAGACAATAAAACAATTTCTTGTTTGTCCACAGCATCCAAGATACTGCTTCTGACCCTTCTTATGTGAAAAACCACTCATATAAAGTAAACAAACTCGAAAGGTAATACTGCTGTTTTAAAGTTTCATCACAAAAGAAAAAAGCAACTGGTTTCAAAACATATTACAGATGATACATTTACCTGTAAGAAAGGGTCACTAACTCCTGACACATCATGCTCTGGGGAATACCCTGACATGATCAGATTCTTCAGTATCCTCACTAGATTTGGAACAAACTGTTAGACAAAAGCACAAAGAAAAGAAGAAGTAAAATTTCAATGACAAAATATCTGCAAGCACTCTCTCACTCTCTGAATAACAATTTTCCTTTCCATGTTATTGAGTAGATTCTGTTGAAAGTAGAAAATTAAACAAAGATTACGTTAGTACCAGCAATGTTTAACAAAAGCACACCAAATCTTTGAAATAGGTTTTAAAGGTTACAGCAAGTAAATCTCCGTAAGGTGTTTCCATAGTACAGGGCTATCCTTTAGGAGGAAATCTGTGACTCTTTTCTTTCTTATCTCTGATGTACATCTTTCCACTTTATGCATCACAAGAAAAATATCTTCCCTTAGCCTTAGCAGCACTGAATCTGCCATGTCTTAACTTCATGCAAAAATAAGAATCCTTCGAAGCCATGAACAACAAGAATGCAAAACTGCATTAAGGTTTGAATGATTTTTGGTATGTTGAAAGTCTTTTGGGGGAGCTGGCGGGGGGAGGGGAGGTAGGCTGGAGATACTGCACCTACAAGGGTGTGACATACTGACCAATGGAACTTTCAGGTGATTTTTCATCTTAACCCACTCAAAAATTTTTTGCTCTTCTAGGAAAATAAAAAAGATTGCCTTAAAGTCTGGGTTCTTAAATGGTAGCATGTGGGCCACATCCAGCACACATGGTGATCCAATTCGGCCCATGAAGATACTGAGGTTTAAAAAAAAATGAGGTTGGAAAAACAAATGTGCCTGCAATAATCACATATCTTTTCCAGATGTATTTTTGTAAGGAGGACTCACTTTTGTTACTGAATATAGAGTACAGCATAACTAAAATGTGCCAAAACATGGTATTTTACGAAGAGTAGCTTTCAGCAATCTCATACTTAGCATGCAGGTTCCGTAAACCAAATTAAGGGTCCCTATCACTTTTGCTGGGAATAAAAGGTCACCTGAGGTCATTGGAAGTCAAATTGTGAAAACTTTCTCAACATCATATTTTGAGAAACTTATTTGAGGAATCTCTCACTTAGCCATTGATGCGCAACAGTCTGAGTTATTTTGGTGGAAGTCAAAAGTCACTTGAGGTATTAAATGCGAGGTCAAATTGCAAAACCCTCATAATCATGACAACTCAAGGATAACTTCGAGGGGTCATCGCACACTTTGCATGTAGATGCTCTACACTAAGCTAAAGAATCCTCCACTGTTTGGAGGAGGTCAAAGGTCATTTGAAGTTACCACAGGTCAAACTTTCAAATCTTGTGCGTATAGTATATCTCATGTTCTATAAATAGTAAGTGCTAAGGTCTTTCATCCTGCAATGCCTGGAATCTCCCAGACTAAAAGTAGTTGGAATGTACCATCATTACAGAGTGGTTGTTCTGGTTTTATCATTAGACAGTGTAAACAAGGTAAGTGCCAAAATACATACACTTCATGAATAATTTCTCTATCCTTGGATGCAAGAGGTATGCTTTTTGTATTTTATTTACTTATTCTGTTTTTTGAGAGTTTGGCTGCTTTGCAGGAGGAGATTCACATGAAATTATTGCAGTTAGATTGATTGACTCAAAAGGGAGATAAACAACTTAATTTAGTGAGAACTGATACAGCACAAAAAGGAAGACCTTTCTCCTTCTGTCAGTAACTAAAGCATCACATCAAATGTCTTGAGTGAACAGTTTTTCATGAGATAAGATGGCTTGAAACTAAATTATGACACAACAAGCTTTTTGTTATTCAGAAAATCATCCAAGGAAAAGGGAATTAGTAACCACCACATCAAAGTAACAGATATTTATCTTTCCAAACACATCTTAGAAGTTTTGCAAATTACCCCACCACCAGCACCGCCCACAACAGTAGAAAATAGTAGCTACAAAGTACATGAGTGTTATAGGTTTCATATAAATGAAAAATGTTCATAGATAAAAATGATATCTTACAAGGATTATGCTCACATAACAGTATACATTCAATGCATTCCTACACTCATAATAACACATTTTCTCAACTTTCTTTCAGTGATAACATACAAATGTTCCACTATGACTGTTAGGTACACTCAAAAAACTGCCAACTGGCAAAAACAAATCTGCTGACAATATGCTTTAAATGGGAATCTTTTAAGTCTGCAATTTCCAAAATATACCTTAAAGAGGCAAATATATGATAGTCAGTGGTCTAAGTGTCATCTCCATACATATAGCTGAAACTTACATTATTCACAACCATAGTTTGTACAATAATTTGTAATGGCTTCCTTGCACTACCCACATTACCGTATATGCTTTTGTTTCATTATAAAATGATCAATTTAGAAAATGAACAATTCCTTGCATTTTACCTAGAATGGAATTGGTAACACACTCTACTGTATAGCAAAAGGAAAAAAGTCAAATTGTTGACGGAGTTTTTTTTTTTTGGCTACAAAAAAAAAAAAAAAAAAACTTTGTACAAGAGTGAAGCATATTGTGCAATCTACGCTTTTACGTAAACCTTATACATTTTGACATTTTACAACTCAACATAGATGGAACTTGGGCCAATCAAGTTTGTTTCTACAAATTTTGCAACACATATTTTTAAAATTGCAAACTTGAAGTACCTTTGAAAGCTTCCTGCCTTATGCTTTATGTAAAAGGAAACTACAATGAGGAAAAGTTTACACAGTGTTTGCTATTGGTTCAAAGGGACATGATATGTGATTCCACTGTGGAAAACACTTTCCAATATATATATTTGCTACAGGAAGGGCTGCTGCATGGCAGTATGTTTAATCCTTTCAAGAAATACCCCAAGAATAGGCAATGGTATTATTAGACATGCTTCCAATGCATTCAACATAATTGTTAGCACAAAGAATGCAAAACAGTACTAACAGTACTATCTATATTGCTGTTTTAAGCAAAAGTCTTCATTTGCCTGATAAAAAAGCCCCTCTTCAACGTGTGATTGCATTAACAAAATATCTTTAAAACAGCTTCATCCATCCTTCATCCTTCATATTGTTTTTCTTTTGCAGTAGTTGACTTTTGCAATAACCTAAGAATAACTGTGTCTTATTTCTATCAAAGCAACATTCTGAGGCCACAGAATAAAAAAAAGAAAAAAAAAAAATAAGGAAAGTAAAATTCAACTTTGGTACAATGACATGCACCAGAGCCCTGAATAGAATTTGTGATAACATGCTTTTGGAGACAGAACACACAAAAAGAAAGATAATGAAATGGAATAAGTAGGGAAACAGGATAAACAGATTACCTCGGTGTCCTGAGGGTAGACACATTAGACAATGCAAGAAAACAAAGAAAGAACTTGTGAAGATTTAGGAAAGAGCTTCACTATGCAACAGACAGTTACACTAGGGTATCAAATAAACATCACACATTCTAGGGTATGACCTCTGAATTATCACAAATAAACATCAAAAATCCTAGGGCACAGCCCTTGGATTACTACAAATTTAGACAAAGCATCAATCAGTGTGGCTGTGGCTAGTTTGTAAACATATGGAAATTCTCATGCTTTTAAGTCTACACTTCAAATATAATTTGCTTCACCACTTGACCATGTTTCCTTTATTATGACCCTTGGAGGATTCACACTAGGGCTGTGATGGTTAAACGGTTACCTGGTTAACCAACCGATCGATCGGTTAAACGACTGCCAAATGTTGCTTCGTTTAACCGTTTTGTTTCCTAATAATCTGTCGCTGCAGTTCACCTTTATACCTAAACTTGTTTATGCAGTAAACCGGAGAAGTTCCTTGCCCAAAACCACGTAACAATAGGCAAACTTTGGATGAAAAATTACAAAAGGTTTGAAAAAGACCTTTATAATGCCAGTTGCACAGTCTGCCTTGCACAACTTTGACTGGTATATCAATCCGTTCTCCCCATGATCTGGGAGTGTTTTGCCGAAATAATGTGACAATAACTCTTTCATGCAAGTTTTGAAAAGGATCAAAGGTGCAGGGATTAAACTATGCGAGATACGCTACAACAATCCAACATACCTTTAAAAGTATGGAGCAACGTAAACTTGATAGATAAGACTAAAAAGTTACTGCTAGACGGCAGAAAAATATATGCTTAATGTTGTTCATGATAAATGCACTTCGGGAATTTTCCCGGAATAACTTCCAAGGTTACGTGTTTACAGTTCATCAATCTCAAAACATTTGCAATCTGCACCAAATAGTGACCAAGCTATGTAGTCCTGGGCTTAATTATGCAACCCTGGCTTGCAAGCCTTGTAGGTGCAACTAAAATATTGGTAACTAAGCCTCCCCATTTAAGCTGACTTAATAACTTTAACAAAAGATGATTAAACATTTTTTATAATTTTTTCAACGGTAGTATAATTTCTGGAAAAGTTTCAACCCTGAAAATTTGCTAAGATGAGTGAAATTCTTTCCGCTATTTCATTTATTAACCCCAAATTATAAAATATGGAGCATTCCAATGGTGAACTTTTAAGAATAATCATATTATTTTCGAACATAATTAGCACAGTTTGCTGGACTTGCTCAACAAACTGGCACACTGTACATATGTGCATTGTACAGTACAGTACAGTATTTGTAATTAGCAGAGCTGTTGGAGCTTGTTGAATGAACTGGGCCGGCTGGCCATGCGCTTCGCACGTTCTATGAACGATCGTTCATGACATACTGTACGTACATTGTACAGTACAGTATTGTGTCCTGTTAAAACATACAGTATGAGGGTAGCTGCCGTTATCGAGAGTAGTCGCCGTTCATAATTACCAAGAAACTGGTATTTTCAGTAGGTATTAGGTAAAAAGGCATGCGATGTAAGACAAGTTAAAATTCACATCACACTTTTTTACGGAGCATACAGTTATACATATGGGTAAAAATTTTCACACCATTACGACATAATGGTGCTGGAATTCTTAGCAGACACACGTATATTATGCATGAATTACAGCAAGGTCACAAGGCACACTATATTACACTGAATGTGGTACTTTTATACTCGACACTGCTCTATGCGTGTGTGATATACTGTATCGCTGTAGCCGGAGAAGTGCGTCTTGAACTGCGATAATGCCAGTGATATCCATAGGCTTCTCATCGTATAGTGCTATGTTAGACCGCAAAAATCTCGAAAACGGTAATCAGTGGCATAATAAAAAGTATGCATGTTTGTGAAAGTTTGAATAAATGCGTGACTCGCCCTTGCGTACGGACTGCTTGCCGAAACATCGCAAATAATGCAAACGTTTTAACTTGCATGCTACTTTGACGATCATCACTACCGGCGCCATTTTAAGTGTAGAAGCTTTGGTATTTCAAGTGGTGGTGCTCTTCCGAAATGTGTATTTTGTTTATATACCTTGACTTGTTTTTATTTTCGGTTAACCGTTAACAGTTCGGTTAACAAAAACGGTTAAAGGGATAGTGAATTAACCGGAAATGCACAGCTCTAATTCACACATCAGAAATACTGGGCAGAACATATAAGACACATATGGATTGCAAGCAATGTTTGCATTTCTAAAAATAAATGGACACAGATATGGTGGTTGACTTTTAAACTTTTATGCAAGTTCATGTTTTTTGGTCGTTTAGTTTCAAAATTCAAAGCATAAATTACTATATGGTACCTGACTCAAAATCAACGGCTACCCATTGGACACATGGGATTTCAAAGTCTAGTTATTGGCTCACCTCTTAACAGAAGTTAACTTACTTAACTGCAAAAATACATGATTGGACGTATTTATTTGACATACCTTTCGGAAATGGATTAAGGTATCTGGACTCTTTAAACACATCTCTGTGACCAGAACAACTGCAGTTAACTGGACACCTAATGATAAAAAGATTACATTAATATGAAATCACACACTTTGTCCACCAGGAGACTGTAATTTCACTAAATCATATCAACCTTCTCAAATTTTATAGATGTTCTCACCTATGATACACTTTTCACACAAGTTTTGTTCCTGCTATGATCACAACTACAAGAATATTTTTAAGGTTACATAAGTATCAATCACGCTAAGATTACTGAAAGATCTGTTAATCTCTTGCAAGGTAAATATTCTCACACAGGATTTAACTAAAACTATTTAGCAGTAAACTAATTACACATAGAAGGAACCCCAAAAGTGTTAAAAGAAATCCTCAAATTTAAAAGCAAACTACATTGTGTACTGCCTCAATTCTTACCATGATTTTTGTCATTAAGTAATGAGCGTACAGCTGGTATAAACATCTCCAACAGTTCTGGTACTTTGCGAATGATTCTTGTAGCACATAGGGCAGCCTGGAAAGGAAAAAAAAAAAGGGCAATAGAAAAAAAAAAATCTTCAATAGCTTTCCAAATAAGAGATACAGTACAGGAAAGCTTTATGTGATAACAAAACATTACAAACATTACAGCATAACAAAACAGAGTTTCTAAACCAGAATGCCAGATCTCTACACTCACTAATGCAAAGTGCAAACTAGTGAAAAGAAGCCAAAAAGGAATGTAGTTGTATAAATGATAATTTTGTAGGTTTGCAGTCACAACTCTAGCCCCACTGAAAGATTGGAGCAGCGTTATGTCCACTTGTCAAGATCTTTGATCACTATATTTACATTTGTCACCTTTAGTACACCTACTTTTGGCATACCCAAATTCCATGTTGGACCGAGCACAGGTGGCCCAAAACAGATCCACCTCCATAAGAATTATTGTATAAAGATAAAGCAAGTAACAGAAGACAAAACAAAAATTGATTAAAAAAGTCTGAAGAAAATATCTGTACAAGCAATGCACATGGGCGATCAAACTCAAATTGCCCTCATTGCCTATGTGTTGAAATAGTTGGAATTTTCCACTGTACCATGATACTTTTTCAACTCTTCAATCGTTTTTTTACTATTTTCAACTCATACAACCTTCATAGCATGCAATTTTTTTAGATAATTTCAATTAGTATTGCTAATAAATGTACCAGAGTCATGCTTGTAAAGAGGTAAATTTTATTCTCCCTAATTTGAGATCATACAACAGTACAGCCCTCAGTTTCTGGTGGTTATAAAGAATGAGCCTTCAGCATGAAGTAAAGAATGCTGATGCTGGACATACACAAGCTGATATATGGCTGTAGCATCACAGTGACATTTTGTGATGTTTGGACCAGAACAGTGAGCTCTGGCATGCTGCACAGACTCTTGATGGATGCATATGATGCAACAGCTGTTATCCATACATCACGTACAAGTACGCAACTTAGTTTCGTACTAAATACTCCAAAGCAACATCCTGTTTCTGTGATTGATAGCATTGGTTTTAACAGTCAGCCTTTACATGACTGCAATACACAGGTATTTCTCTAGAACTAGTTGTTCAATGTCATTGTTCAGTTCTTTATCTAGTAAATGTTGTTGTTAAGGGACAGTGACTACAGCATTCTACTAAAATGGTTAATAAAGCTCGGGGCTATGAGTTACACTGAGGATAGTTGCTATTAGAAACAGAAAGCAGATGTTGTCTTCGATTAGTCAAAAGTACCTTTCTTTGCCATTGAATGCATAAAATATTTTAACTGAAAATAACAGTCTTGTATAACAACTAAAGACAGGAATAACACAAGTGATATCACAATTTGTGGGACTTAAAGCCTGTGACAAGTCTAAAACATGACAGACACAAGTGCTTTACTCTTTGCTTGTGAAAATGGCTAGTACTGAAAAAATATTGTAAAAGAAATAAGTAGTCAGTCACTCCAACTTCATTTTAAAACATCTACTAAATCTCCCAAATTTCCTTTTTTCCTTAAGTATTTTTCATGATGTTTACAATCATAAAATAAATTGAATATTATAGGTGGAGTAAGGAGTAATCCTACTTGACTTTAACATTTCAGTTCAATTGATGTTAATTTTGTCATTTTGTTATGGGCTTACACGCAAGGCCCACTGTCATTTGACCTCACTCCTACACTTGCTTCAATTTCTAACCCACTTTTGCCCACCTATGGCACTCTCTATGCAGTACTTTCACTGTAAGGCCTTGTTAGCCACAGTAAAGCCATTTGTCATTTGTGTTCTACTTCTTTACTCTGTACTGTGTTTAATCTCCGTTTTGTGAATTTGCCACATTAATAGACTTATCTGAGAGAGAGAGAGAGACTTCAATACATGGGTCAAATGTTTATTTGCCACCTTATGATTTCCTCACTGTCAAATTTAACAGCATAATTCTGGATCAGGGTGTTTTATAGCCTGTTACAACTGAGGTTAGAGTAGTGCAGAAACTGCAGCAAGCAAAGCACTATAAACAATTGATGAAATGCATAAAAGTAACACGTCTTCCTGCTCTAAAGGTCTATAAACATGTAAAGGTGATACCTGCCTATTTGGAGTAAAAGTATTCAAAATATTAAAAAAGGCCCGAATTTGCATTAAAAATCCATCGAATATTGACCATTTTACAAGGCAATACTGCTCTTAATTGACATCATGAATAAACATGAGCTACTTATGCAAATCTGTGACATGCAGAGAGGGACCAACTAAATAAGTGTTATGTTATCTTTTGCTTCTTTAGCCTTCAATCCAATGACAACCGTAATTGGTTTATTTTGGCAGTAGCTATATTAATTCTTTGAAAATATCCACATTAAACACCAAACTAGAAAGTGGCTAGTATTTACAGATAATTTATAAAGGACTAACAAAAGAAATACAGACACTGTGCAACACTCCACATCATATTTTTTGCACAGCTAATGAGCAATCTCAGATATGGTCAAACACTGAATATCTTTAAAAGAGTACAAAGTATTCAAATAATCCCTGTGGATTTTTGATCAGGGAATGTTAATCTAACTTTGTTGAGTAGAACAACTGGTTTTGTTTCATCTCCACAGACCATGAATAGGAAGTCACAAGTGTAAAACATATTACACTAAGTAGAATCCTTGCTTTCCTAGGGAGAGCCATAGGGTAAACACTGGTCTTGATTCCCACAGCACTGATCTCTACCATGTACAGCGGAGCAAGTTTCACTAGATCGAAGGTTCACTAAACCAAAAATCCTAACCCTACTTTTGATTCTAACCCTACCGATAATCCTACTGAGACTAATCCTAAACCTAATCCCAAATCATTTTCCATATTTTACCTGAATTCAGGCCCTACCTCTAACCTAAAGCAGGTGTTTGGTCAAGTGAATCTTTGGTCTACTGGACCTTTGATCCAATGAATCTTTGGTCTACTGGACCTTTGATCCAATGAATCTTTGGTCTACTGGACCTTTGATCCAATGAATCTTTGGTCTACTGGACCTTTGATCCAATGAATCTTTGGTCTAGTCTACTGAAGCTTTCTTTCCATGTTGGTTTATAAGCTAAGGTGATACATACTTAATATGCACACACTCACTCACTGACACATGCCAACACAAAGGTACACAATTTTCTTGAAGCAAAACCAAAGTACGTATTGCCCACATGAACAGAAGCCTGGTAATACTTAAAGTCACCTTACAGAACCAGGGTGTAGGTCAGCACTGACATAATGTGAGTTCATCATTACAAAAGGATTCTGCTTATTATTTTTGACAATTTTCACTGATCCAGTATTTTGTTCGACATTTAGTCTCATGGTATGGTAAGGAGGCTTCTCCAAACCCCAAACTGAGTGCCTTCTTGACACAAACTCAAACCACTATACAAACCTTTTTCTTGAGGTACGTATTAGACACTTTCAGCATCTTCTCCACCTCTCCAGCTAAATCCCTGCTCATCTCAGGAGAACAGATACTACCCAGACAGCTGAGAGACAGTCCTGCGATGTACTGAGTATTGTGGCCCATATCACTAAGACAAGAACAAGCACCACAGTCACACAGTTGTCAATCATGATTTATACACATACTTCATTTTGTAGTATTTTTTCACAGCAATATTTCTGTGACTTCTCTGGATATTCTAAATGCCCTGTTTTCTGTTCAATGTTTAAGAAAAAAGTCAGTTCTAGGTACCAAATATTTGCTACAAAGGATGAAATGCAAGCAGTTTTGATCACTGCATGAAGTTAATGTGATTGAAAGCATTCTTTTTAAAGTTGTTCTTTAAAAGGAGACAAAAGTTGGGTAACACCATGCTCGAGTACTGTGATTGGTTAGGGTTAAGGGTGGGTTGGGGAACAGGGATATTCCAACAAATACCTAATTATACTCAAGACAAGCATTACACACCACCTCTAATAAAACAAAATTTAAATAAAGCTTCCAGCCTCTGTGATGCAGAACCACTTTCTTACTTTTTCATTGAGTTGGTGATGAGAAGATGGACATCATGCCTTTCATCCAGCAGGAGAGTAGCACCCAGGTAACCAATTCGCTTGTCAGTGAACCTTGGAGATGCAATCAACTTTAAACATTCAAGCTGAAAAAAAAAAGTTACATTCAAAATTTAAGATGCTGTTATTGAGTCTTGATTTACTTCTCTTGGCGATGCTGCTTCATGGAAGTATCACTTATTAAGTATAAACAACACATGACAACCGAAAATGTAATTATTTGTTACAAAACAGTAGCTGCATCACACCAACAAACCATAAACAGACTGGTAAAAAGCCACCATTCCATATACAAAGAACAGCTTCTGAGAAACCAAGAAATTTACAGCCAACTTAAGCCCCACAGTCCCATAGCTGGATGAGCAGGGAGATATAATATCCTGTCTGTCCATGCAACTCTAAATAATTATGCAGTTCAATTTGTCCATCATTCTTGCTTGATACAAAGGTACTTTTATTTTACAATCAGAAAAGAAACTTCACCTTTACTTCCACTTCCTTCAGCTTGTAGAAATTCTTAGGCCCTCAGACTTGTAGTGAGTACAAAATCTTACTCATGGCTTTGCACAACTGCTTTACTGGATTTGTGCACTTACGATTAATTCACTATCCGTTATAACCACTTTTATCATCCAAACGGTTAACCATTAACCAAAAAAGAAATGGAGTCAACATATATCAACTAGAGCACCAAGAAGCTCATACCAGAAAAGTTTTAAAGCAGAGTCTGTCTCCACATTCTCTGCACAATTGTACAAAATAATCCTAGAAGTGAAATCCTTTATCCCACTAAATACATCAAAACTTACAGTGGCATATCACCCTGCACTAAAGATGTAGTGCTAAATGCCCCACCATGATGTACACTCACACCAGGGGGTGTGATAACAAAACCAACATTTTTGAAGAGCGCCATCACTAGAAATAATAAAGTTTATATTCTCAAATGGCACCACAAGGCACGTTTGCTGATGTAGCATGCATGTCAAAATGTTTGCATTATTTGCAGAGTTTTGGCGTTCAGTCCATAAGCAAAAGTGAATCAGGCATTTATTCAAACTTTCCACAGAGATGTGTCCTTTTTTTACTGAACTGATTACCATTTTCCATATTTTTGCTGTCTAATGTTATGCAGTACAGAAGGTATTTTAATATAGATCTACAGGGATGCCATTTTATTGTTTGCAAGTGAAAAATTCATTCCTTTTGCCCTAGATCCCCAGGACCCTTCCTTCCAGACATTCAGGAAATTCCCACACCATATCTCAAATGTCTAGCATGCTTAGTTTATGGGTGTGATTTCCCAAATCTTTTACCCCCTCTGATTAATCAATCCTTCCAGCCTGTTTATATTCATATCATGCAGTGCATGTTTGTTAAGGATCAACCAGGTGCTCGCAAACTGTATTACATGATCAGGGATGTAAGTGCGGGGTAAAAAAAAATACTGAAAATAGTAGGTTGTACAGCTGAGGGTTCCCCCTCCCCTTTTGAAAATTTTTTTGCTGTCAGGAGGGAGCTGAGATGCAAAATGGTGCACTGTAAATTCATTATCTGAAGTACAGTTATGCCCCAGAGAATACCACTTTCATGGTATTTTTGGTTAACTTAGACTGTCAAATGTAAGATGTAATTTTGTTAAACAAAAAAATGAAATTAATTCTGTCCACTTCCAGTTCCATTTCTTCTTGATCCCTTGATCAATCTTCTCAATGTCTGCTGTTCTGTCGAGTTCCATTGTTCCTTACACAGTTGCATCAGACCTCAATGATGTGCAAAAAGGCCAACAAGAACAAACACAAGGAGCTTACAGCACGTAAGTTCGGTTATACTGTAGTGTAATACACGTGAGGGCCTAGCCTCCTAAGTGCACAGTATCCTAACATAGTACTCTAGTAGGCTACCACACTACCACATCTTAAGATGGTTGCCAAGTTCAAGGAGCCAGTTCCATGGTCCAACTAAAATGTACTTTAAGAACGATCATAAACATCCTTCTTTGAGCGTTTATCACTGTAATTTCTATCTCTCACCTCGAAGCAACTGCATTTGTATCGTCAAATACAACGTGAAATGGCAACGAAGCAGCTAGCTACGTTGGTTATGTTTATTGATTTAACACTAGCACGCCGATATTGTACACGTATGTACGTACACAAAGCCAGCGTGTGCGCGCCTTTTAAGGTAGTGCTAGTACAGTATATCCTACATGGCTTGTGCACTGGAGTACGTACGGGTTTAGCTTTTTTAGAAATGGACAGTCGGGCTGGGGCCTGCCTACGTAGCAGACTCTACAGCATATTCCTTATTCAGTCACGTACTGTTCGTTTGGGAAGCTGAGGAGCTGAGCAAACAGAGCTCGCTCCATGGGGTAGGCGAGCCACAAGTTACTTGCAGAAATTTTGCCATGCCACAACGTACAGCACAGTACGGAGTGATTGAACTGGTATCGGCGTGAGCGGTACAGACATTCATTTTACATGATGCAGAAATAGAGAAACACCGCTAAGTTTGATGTTATTTTTACGTATTTTTCTGTTTGGACTTCAACAAAACTCCTCCAATGTTTTCAGATTAGTTTCTGTATTTCCAGTCGACAAAAATACAGCAGGAATACGGAGACCTCAGTCGATTTTTTTAAAAATACGGAATTCCGTATTAATACGGAAAACTTACATCCCTGCATGATAGTAGTAGTCACTGTTAGGATCAGAGCTTCCATGTGTCTGTCAGGAACAGGGTTTTTCTCTCAATATGAAGTAAGGCTGTGCTGGTTAAACAGTTAACTGACTGATCGATCCGTTAAACATCTGTCACGTGTCATTTCCTTTAATTGTTTTTGTATACTAATTTATACTCAGTTGCCACGGGTAACCTTTATACCTTTATCTGTAAATGCAATAAACTGCAGAAGTTGCCTGCCCCAGATCGTGTAACTTTGGACCAAAATTTCTTCAGCTGTACTGTACTGTACTGTATGTAGAGACACATTTTTCATTGAGGGAAGACACCTTACCTGGCCAAAATGGGCTTGGTAGCCCAACATGTGAATGTAGAGTACTTTTGCAACATTACGGCATCTGTATGTGGAATCTTCATCACGAAACATGTTTCTGATTAAAGCCATCTCCTTCTGCACAACTGCCCGTTCCTCTGCAGCAGTCCTGGCAGAACGGATGTTTCTGATCAGGTCTTTAAGCCTTATGGGGGCTGGCATCTTAGCAAGCTGTTAAGACAGGAAAATGTTTCATTGCATTTAACTTCACAATACAGTACAGTCTTTTACATCAAAACAGGCATTTGATGCTGAATTCATGGTCAGTAACATCTCTTTCTGCTCATGAAACATGGGACAGCATGCACAATAAAATGAAATTGTAACCACATTAACAGACCATCTTTCTATTTAAAAAAAATAACTGCATTTTTCAAAATGTGTAATTGTTTTCAATTGCAATGCAACTCTGAACTTCATCCTGTCAGACATTACAACAATTTGTCATGGCCTACACCAGGACTGGCCAACATGCAAGAATGGGAGTGGGGATACAACACTGTACAGTTTAACTCCACAATTCTGTCATTTCTAATGTAATTTTGTACCTTAAAGACAGGGAAATAAAGCACTTTTAACTGAAATGGGGGCACTGCAGTTCCTCCAATTCCCAGCACCCCTATTTCTGGTGGTCCCTGCCTACCTAAAATGTTTGAGACTAAATTGCAAGAAGAACATCCATTCTATGCTTCCTTGAAGAAACAACATACAGTAAGTACATGTAAAGTTTTCAGTCTGGGTGGTGCTGGACAATGGTGGAAGTGCAAGATTTTAAACTTTGACCCCTGTAACTTCACATGACCTTAGACCTCCACCAAACTGTGTGGAATTCTTTAAATGAATGTGATCATCTACTGTACTGTGCTTCCAAATATGACATCTCTCAAAGTTATCATTCTGGAGTTACCATGTTTACTGTTTCCTCAGTTTGCCCTCTGGTTGCCTCACATGACCTTTGAGCTATACTAAAATCACTTACTTTCTTCACTCAATGTGAAGTATCTACGTTTTACCATTTAACTCCAATCTATTTATCATGTTTATGACTTCTTCACAATTTGACTTCTGATGACCTCAAATGACATTTTTACCTAGTGAAACTGGTAGGGAATTTTTATTGCATATAGGGTATCTGCATGAATAAGTATGAGATCCCTCATTAACATTCTTGAAATATGGTACTTATGAATTTTCAACAAACTGACTTCAGGTGATCTCAAATGACCTTTGACCTCTGTGAAACACATTCATGGGGCTGCTCAAATTCCATGTGGGACATTCACATACTGTGAGATCCATCAAGATTTTACACGTTCATGAGGTTTTCAGTGTGCCCTCTTGTGACCTTATACAACCTCTGACTGCCACCAAATAATGGCAATATTCTTATTCTACATGTGACAAATTCATACATTAAGTATGCAAACAATCCATCATTCCTATTGGCCTTGAGTTATACTGTAGTGTTTAACCAGGTTTTCAATTTTGTAATTACAGTAAGGTGACCAGGCTCAAATGACCTTTGACTTTCAGCCAAAAAAGTAGGAACCACTCTCTAAATGTATACAATATACATATATAGGTAAAAAAAGAAGTAGTAAATAGTGCTAAAAGTTTGTGAAAAATTCCACAACATTCCAGATTTAAACCCTTCATTAGGTGGTAAATAGGCAACTGATTGTTGACACGTACAAATTAAAAAATACACAATTTGTACGCCTGGCTGTGTCAGCAATCAGTTGCATTTTTGCCACGTGATGAAGGGTTTAAACCTGAAGCATCATAGAATTTTCCACAAACTTTTAGCACTATTTACTACTTCTTCTAACCTACCTACTTCATAAGTGCTATGCAGTATTTTGACCTTCATATATATATATATATATATATTTCTCTAATTCGGCACTTAGGGGGAAAGTTGTTGTTGAAAAGTCGACCTTAAGGGGTAAAAAATTTTCGGGTGAAACATAAGTTTCGCCTTAACGTTTCCACACACTTTTTCTATAGGAATACGTAAACTTACAAGGGCGCCCTCTTAGATTTACAAACTAGATGCCATTACTTCAAAGTTGTCAAATTTACGGACACCTAGCTGCTAACACGAA